>CM036547.1:8127275-8434775 GCA_020745685.1 Tautogolabrus adspersus | reverse complement strand
GTTTTAATGTGTTTGTCATTCTTCAGTTGTAAGTGGATTTCTGTTTTGTTGCTATTACAATGAAGATAAATAAACCTCACCTGTCACTGTGTTCTCTGTATTTTTAAAAAGACACCAATGTGCAGTGACAATGGAGGCAGAACAAAGGAAACTAAATCAGGTTCTCTGAACGATGTCTCATTTTTTCTGGGCTCACTGTCTCACATTGAATGCTGATTGAACACAAACACTGTGATTCCTGTTTAGTGTTTTCAGCATTTTACGTTTTCTTTTTGATTCATCAAGATCGAGGAGGAGCTACATACACTGACTCTGATCCTTTATTATTTGGAGTTTGATTTTCAGAGTCAATTTGCCCTTGTAGGTTTTAACTAAACAGTAGTTCATTAATTACCGGCATGCTTTGGAGAAAAAAAAGACTTTTGCTGAGTTGACCAACATGGCTTCCCATGTCCCAAGTGTGACTTTTTTTCTTTGCACTCACTTATATGGGAGTTGTACTACGTGTTATTGTTGCATACTTTATTGCAGCTGTTGCAGCCTGCAGTTTCTTTATGTGTTAACTGTCTGCTTTCAGCTGCACATGCATTAGGTTTTTGCAAATACATATTTTTGCTGGTTGCAAAGCATTCCCTTCTCCCGTGGTTTTATTGATAACTTCATCAGCAACTAGTCGACATAGACTCGAACCTGAAGTCGTGCAACCCCCTACTACAAAAACAGCTCCAAAGCACAAGAGGTAAAAACTGCAACAGATAACCTTTCAAATTATTGATTGTGTGCCTTGTGTTTTTGTTTGATCAAGATGGTATGTTGACCATCATGTAGTTGACTTTTCTGTTTGATCCAAAGTACAAAACGTGCGTAAGTGTACTGGTTAATTAATTAACTAAAAACAAAGTCTTCCATGGAATCAGTGAAGTGAAAGGTTACTTACTGTCTGGCCTGCCAGAGAGATCTGTGAGTTCTCTCTGTCAGTGTGCGCTCAGCCATGAGGCATGAAGTATCCCGAGGAGTCCAGTCCTTGTTGGCTACAAGAGGAAGCAGCAGCCTTTAAGATGAGATGTTTTTCTGAATATAAACATCCAGCATCCAAAACATAGTTCCATATTATTAGACCAAAGACTACCTGATAATATTAATCACAGTGCTACATAAAGGTAAATCGATTCATTTATCCTACTACTTGTTGAGGACACAGTCAGGTGAAGATGTTTATACTGTATATGACTCGTGAGGAGAAATGACATGAATAGCACACATGTGATACAGATGGTGATGGTGTTTTAGTGGAAATAGAACGGCTTGCAAATTAAAACTTGCATACTGTTAAAGCAGTTCTCCAAATGAACCCACAAAGTGAAGCAGTGTTAGTTGGTGAAATTGTACCTGAAGCACTCACCAGTATATGCTCAGCTCTCCTCAGCATCCTCTCTCTCTCCTTCCTCTCTCTCTTTAAGTGAAACATAAGCAGGGGGAACTTCACAGGTTTTTCTGGTACAAGGCCTCATAGAGTCTTCATTTCACATTTACATAGTCCTGTAAATACATGGAAACATTCAGTCAGGTGAGGCGACACTTTGTCTGCTCTGAGGTTATTAAAATTAGATTTGCACATACTAAGTTCAAGAAAAAAACACTCATTGAGTAATTAAAAAAATAGTCTAAATTCAAGAACACTTGTGTAGGCCTATTTGGTTGGGATGTATGCACTGTTCAATCAGAAACTGGTTCTCCACCCACTCAAGACCAAATACATGTCATTTTCCAAAGCCAGAGACATTGCAAAAGATGGTTAACATATCACAAGTTTGACACAGCATTTAAAGAGTCACAGAATACAAATATCCTGGTGTGTGTCTGGTAGGATCGCAAACTCACATTCAAATTTCACATCAATACCCTAGCCAGCATATTCAGACAAAAACGTAGATTCCCCTATAGAACAGAACAAACCTCCCAATGCTGAGCAGAAAACAGATCATTGAGGCTGTCTTCTTATCTGTTCTGGATTATGGTGACGTTGTCTGACACCACTGCCTCCACGCTTGTTCCCCTAAATTCTATTGATCACTCTGCCCTCAGAGTCATTACAGGCGACAGTTACTCCACACATCATCGCATTTTATATGAAAAGGTGGGCTGGGCCCCTCTGTTACTGTGAGCCGTGACAGGCTTTGGTTTTTATTTATTTATACAGCCTTAATTGGCAAAATGCCGCCATATATCACTTTTTTATTAAACCATTCTCATAGTCAGCGCTCAACACGTTCCAGTAACTGGCTGAAGCTAGAAGTCCCACGGGCAAACACTTCACTTTGAAAAGCTGCCTGTAGCTTCTCTGCTGCATTCGCATGGAACAGTTTGCAACAGACTTTCAAACTATGGGTCAATTTGAAACTATGATAACAAACACTGCCTTTGAATGTAACTGTTTTTTACACTCTGGAGAGATGTCAGAGTGTAGCTGCTACACACTACACAGGGAGCGCACCAGAGCTGTTTGGGGGTTCAGTGCCTTGCTCAAGGGTACCTCGGCAGTACTTGGGAAGTGCCCTAGCACCAATTTCCATATTTTGGTCCACACCGGGACTTGAACCAGCGACCCTCCGGTTCTCAACCTATGTCCCTACAGACCCCATGTTGCCATTCTTTGTCATTATTGTCCTCCCTCGGAGGATACACCTATCCATCCTAGCTCAGGCATTGAGACATCAATCCTAAGATTTAGCTGAGATCGATTTCCAGGTCCAGGACAAGAGGCAAGCTGGAAATGTGAGATGAGAAGGTGCAAAATAGAGAAAAGGGAAGAGGCGATGCTTTAGGAAGACACTGCCTGATCTGAGTAAACCACTTTAAGCTGCTCTCTTCCTCTCTCTGCTGCCCACAAGAGTCAACACAGCATGCTGGAGCTCTCTGTCAACATCCCAGTAGACCTGAACTGGCAGCATCTCAAAGATAGAGATTTATTTTTAAAACCAAATGTTGCACTTGATGTGAAGAAAAGAATAGTTTCCAGTCCTTTGTAAGGGAGCAATTTTTCACTCTTATTTAAGAGACCAATTTATTTGTTCGACAAAAAAATAGTCTGAAAATAATGAACAGAATCAGCTGCTCATAAACAAGAAAGGAAAAACTTGTTTCGTAGGATGATAACATGTTTCTTCAAATTGCTAGAGAAAAGCTGTTTTAAATAAAATGACTTTGTATGTTTCTTTACAATAAAGCCCCAGTGGAAAATGAATAGCTTTTCAGTTTTCCATTCTGTCTGGCTTTTCTTGTAAATAGTCTGTCTTATACAAATGGTAAAATGGTCAGGTCACACCTACACATTCATGCTGCTATGCAAAGTGACCATCATAAGTAACTAATCCCATTTACACATATCAGCGGGAGCAACTTAGGGTTTAAGGCCCTGACACACCAAGCAGACGGCAAAGAACTAGTGGCGACGAAAGCAGCCTGTGGTGTTGCCTCACGTCGCCTCAAGTCGCCTTTTGTCTTGGGCAAAAAGTTGCACTAGAACACACCGCAAAGACTTTAACCGATGGCCAACCACCATGTACGTTCTGCGCATGCATGAGAGGAAATAACTCTCCATGCCAGCAGACGGCAGTAGTCTGTTATGATACGAGAAGACCATTTTCACACCGCTGTTGGGCACCACTCGTATTATAGGTAGCCTACTAATCGAGAATAATGTCTGATAAAAAGTTGAAAATAGCACTGGCGTTGTCAGCCCCTGGTCTTTTAGTGGAAAAAGAAAAGGCGGAGGTGACAAATAAGGAGAAACCGAACTAATGGGTGAAAGCATGGATACTACAGTGGCATGCTAAAGGGGCTTTCCTGAACCTGTGTCGAGAGCTGGAGATAAATGAAACTTCCGAACAGCCAATCAGAGAGATTCCTCTCACCGACCGATTCAACATGTCGACGGGGGCCATCGGGTAGCGACGGAGCCAGACACACTGCAAAAACTAGGGCGACGACCGCTCACCGAAGGTCCAACTAGGACCGACGGCCGACGATCTCCTTAGTGTCTTGCCCAAGGACACATCAGACGTGGCTGCAGGAGCTGCAGGGGATCGAACCCTCTGGTCTTCCGTTTGAGAAACAACAGACTCTACCAACTGAGCCACAGCTGTAGGATTCATAGGATAAAAAGAAATGAGAGAAACTGCATACCTTCAAATTAGTACTTTAGAACAAGGAGGAGAACTTCTTGCCAAAACCGGTGATAGCTGAAAAAAAAAAACAAGGCAAAGAGGTTAAAAGGTTGGTAAATGAGGGGAGACATCCAAATGACTTAATTAAACATAACAATATACAAATTAACCTGACATTACATTTTATTTTTGATATAGGCCTAGCAGTTGTCTTTGGAGTCTTTGTAATGGTTTTGTTTCTTTTTGTAGTTCTTTATTGACTTTACAACACGACATGTTAACAGTCATTTCGAACAGAGAGCCCTGTTTGAAGTATGCACTGATTTAGTCATCATTTAAGTCAAGTAGTTTGAAAAGACCTTTTTTCAGTGATTAGACTTTTAACATGCTGAAAGTTGTGTTAATGTTTTTGAGTGTCTTGCATGTGTGTCTTGCATGTTTGTATACTGCTACTGGATGCCTTGAATTTCCCTCGGGATCAATAAAGTATCCATCCATCCATCCATCCATCCATCCATCCATCCATCCATCCATCCATCTGTCATACCTTCTCCCAGTTTGCCGGCCTGCTCAGCAGCTGCTCCTGGCAGGATCTTGGACAGCATCCCTTCTCCCTCCATGCCGGGCTGACCTGCGGCTGCACTGCCTATTCCTCCCGGCCTAGGAGCCGCCTTGGAGCCTGGATGGGGGAAAAAAAACAGAAAGAGGAAGAGATGATGACACAAAGTGAGAAGGAAAAGACAGAAGTATTCTGAAGACACAGGAGGGATCTGTGCAGGGGCTAATATTAGGTGGCATCTAACAGTGTGCACATTTTTTCACATGATGAAATCTCTTGGTGTCAAGTCCTCAACACTGTTGTTTCATATCACAAAAAAATGTTTCAATTGTATTATTTCACCCTGTAGGAATTTTCCTTCTTTGAATTCAAGAACTCCTTGCTGTTTCTTCCCAGTAAGCTAACTTATTAGCTTTACGAAGTGATAATTTGCAGGCAAACTTCTAAATAACAAATTTAGGCCAAAGAAGTGACTGACTACAGCAGCGGTTTACCAAACTTTTTCTGCAGGGACCTTAAGTCCTGAGCACAGAGATCAAAATGGACATGAGGAAGGACTTCGGTCCCCGGTAAAACTTTCTCACAACAGACATTTTGGAGCAGAGACAAAATGTCTACTGTGAAAAAAGGTGTGTCCCACCCACCCACCCTTTCAGCTCCAATGATGGCTCTTTTAGCCACATCTGAAGATGGCCTTGAATGGCTTGGCCATGGAATCACACATATTCCCAAAGAACTTTTTAATGCCGACCCTCTGCTTGGTCAACAGGTGCTTCTTCAGGATGTCAACAATGTACTTAATGACAGATTGAAGCTGCTGCAGCATGTCTATCCAGAGCACCCCTGCACCAACATCCTTGCAGAGCTCTTTGTTCACTTTTTCGAAAAGTTTTTTCATGTTGGCTGGGGTGAGATCAATTGAGATGGTGGAGCCCTTCATCTCTTCCCAGAGCAGCTCAGTCATATTCACAATGGCTGATCTTCAGGAGTCAATAGATTGACCTTTCAGGACCTTTTTAAGGATTTCGTTCACCAGCCCTGTCACCAAAACCTCACTGGTGAGCTTGTCCAACATATTTCTTTCTGGGACCTCCCATAAAGCTTGCTGTTCTGCTGCAGCAGTCAAGAAGTTGTCAATTTGACTTTCCCTGAATGCTGAAGCGCTACATCCCTCCACGACACCCTCAATCTTTCTTAGAGCCGCAGTGGCGAGGTCCCTCCTCATCTCATGCTGCTGTGCCTGCTGGTTGAGCCAGTTCCACATCAGCTTCATAAAGTAATCCACTTCCGTGCGTATGAAGCCCATAAAAAACATCTTTAGTTTTTTATCAGGTGATAAATGTGTGAAAATGAACTCAACCAGGCGCTTCTCGGTCAGTTTGTATCTACCTTGTGTCATGTCTCTTGCCATTTTTCGGTAAAGGCACATCACATCGGTACCTTTTCATACTGTCTCCTCTTCTTCTGGTGGGATCATGCCACCCACAAAGCTATCCAATTCGTCACTCAGCATCTTCATGCATGCTATGTCAATTTTTGGAAGCATGTCGGCAAATTGTTGCCTCAACTTTGCAAAAAAAATGTGATAATTGATTCCTTCGCGAATTTTTTTACTAAAAAAGCTTTGATCGCTCAGATGATCTTCCTACAGGTTGGAGTGACCTCTGGTGTGATTGATCCGGGCGCCCTGTGTGATGAGGCTTTTGACTCCACTTAACGTTGAACTTCCCTTTGGATGAGATCAACTATTTGAGAAGCTGCCTGGTCTGAATCCCTGCTAGAGCTGGAGATAAGAGTTTGTATTTCTTCCTCAGATATATCACTCTCTCCATCAAAAGCAGCGATATCGTATGCCTGTTGTTCCAGGATCGACTTGACCATTTCCTTGGTCTCATACAAGGGACTGTCTCTGGAAAGAACAAATCCCGGCAGAGTTCTGCTCTGACTTCTAGCCCCAGCTTCAAACATGTCAATATTGGATAGTTAACAGCCAATTACTTTTATTTCCTCAATGACTCAATCTGACTTCCACACTAGCTAGTTAGTAAGAACTCTCAAACAGTTCTGCTGCAATGACACGAAACCCCCCTTGATGTTTTCCACTGTGGGATAATCTGCAGATTAATCTCCTTTTAGTTGAGACTTCACACACTTGTTACATAAAACAGGCAGAGAGGGAAGCAGCTGGTAAGATGTTGGAGCAGTGGGTGTATCACTGTGTGTGTGTGTGTGTGTCTGAAGATTAAACCCTACCTATGCCTGTAAGTGGGGGCTGGGCTGCTTTGTTAGCCATGACTGGTGCTGCCTTTGCTCCAATAGCTGTTGCTGGAGGGGTGTCTATCTTGGCCTTCAAAGAGAGAGAGAGAGTTTAAGACAGTGTTTGCATAATGTTGTCAAATCACCACAAAGGTTATCTTATGACACTATAGAGGAGGCCTAAGCTGTTCATCATGTTGTTTTCAAATACCCAACAATACCTATCATGCATAATCAAGAAAAAACTGCCTTTTCAACAGGCAGAAACCCCTCAGGTTTTCACAAAGCTGATGATAGACAGAAATGATAGAACTATGGGATTCATCTCTATTTATTTAAACACAAGCTAACTAGAGGGAAGAGACACATAGAGAGAGAGAGAGAGAGAGAGATGGGGAGAGATAAAGACAGAAAAATGAAAACATGCAGGGATGGACAAGGACAACAGCTCCCCCTTAGTGCGGTGAGTTGTGTTGTGTTGAGTTGTGACAGCTAACTAAATGACATGAATGATGACTAACTGATGAGCTGCAACGTTGTCCACACAGACAACTGTCAACGTGAGGATCCCTGTTGAGAAAGGGTCAATCATCTACCTCTGCTTGAAGGTCCATACTGAATATTATGGTGTAAGAAATAATACTTAATGAGGCTTTCTATATTTCCTAGCTTTTTAAATAATATTTTTTAAATATGAGATGATTAATACAGCTATTTTTCAGAGAAATCAACATCCCTTAAAAAAGATATACTCTATATAGTCTTCCCTGATGGACTCATTGGATCATTAATATTTGTTTAGGGGGCTGCAGGTATGAGGTTTTTTTTTTTATTGAGTTAGGTGAAGACTGTCAGGTGTGATGGGAACTGTAGTACCGTCCATCTTTACCCAAAGCCACAGAGTTGTCATGGTTGTAACTAGTCTGTTTGACATGTGAAGGGTGTTAACTTCTTTCTCCACTCTATGTCTACAAATTAATATTTGTTCCCAAAAATAGCAGCAATATCTACAAATATTTACCCATTTTTACCTCATCCATCTGTCTTAATTGTCCGGGTCTGCTGAGTCATAGTGAGCACAGAAACATTCATATCCCTTGTTTATTTCCAGCTCAATATTTAAGACTAAACTACATTGGTCTGCAGCTGCACTTTCAGAGAATAGCTTCTAGGTCTGAATGATATTGGAACAAATTGACATTGTGATATTTTTTCTTACTGCAATATATATTGTGATCAAAAATAAATAAATAAAAGGAAATTGTACCAAGTAAACGCAATTTAGTTAAATCAATTTAAATTCAAGTCCACCTTCTTTCATCATACTCTGGCTCCAGCCCTCTGACAGCGATTCTTAGCAGGAGCAGTAGCACATTTCTTCATAAACTTTAAAAAAAACGTGTCGCTTTTCATTTTGTTACTTTAAAGTTAATCATCAACCGTTTCTGTTTGTTTTTTTAAGGTTTATTTTTGGGCTTTTTCTACTTTTATTGAAGAGGATAAGACGGTGGATAGAGTCAAAAATCAGGGAGAGAGAAAGAGTGGGGAATGGCATGCTGGAAAGGAGCCACAGGTCTGATTTGAACCTGGGCCACTTGGAGGACTACAGCCTCCCTACATGGGGCGCGCGCACAAATAACTTCACTACCAACACCCCATTATCAACCATTTCTAACGATGTTCAAAGTTATGTTTAGTCAATGACCAGCCCAGTGATAGTAACTTCTAATGAAATGAAAGCTCCCCCTCTTGAGCTGCTTGTGACTCAGACAATAACTTGACTGCGTGTGCTGCAGGTGAAGCTGCTAAAAGAAAACAATAAGTGGCACATCGGCTCCGTCAATAATCGGTTTATGTGGCCACAGCATTATAGCACCGGGATGATTTGCGGCTGAGTGCAGGAATACACTCATTTCAAATCTGTGATTGAGCGTCTGCCTCAAGCGCCATGCTGGTGTATATATGATAGCAGCAGCAACCGGTAGCATGTACATTTTTACATGCACTGGATAAACAGACTCTGCATGCACAGTGGTCAATTCTCTGACTACTGTGTTGATATCAGACAGACTATTATTGTAGATTGGAAATGAGACAACTGGTGGTTTTGGTTTCTATCAAACATCAAAAGTGGCAGCATGACATGCTTCAGGTCTCTCGACTGACATCACTTGAACTGTGATGGGACTATTGCACATGCGCTTTGCAATTATAAAACAAATATATTGTGCAGACCACATCTATTCTGAGATAAATCACTATAAAAGTTGAAACTATCTCAACACAGGAAATATAGCTAGTTTGCTACTTTGTGTTCCTGGTTTTTATGTCCTTACTTTTTGCTTCTGCTCTTTGTGTCATCACTCCTGTTTAAAAAAATCTTTCATAAAACTGATTTAACAGACTGGACTGATGCCAAATTATCACATCATATTCTGTATTTGTTTCCCCTACTCCAGTCTAGCTGCAGCGAAGCTGAGTTGTTGCATCAGGCATCGTTCAGCTTACAGAATTTCATTATTTACAGCTTTTTAGTCAATGCTTTTAATTACACAATGGACCTAACATCAAAATGTAAGTGGATGAGTTTGCAGACTGAATAATAATCATATGAAAAATACCTTTTACAGTTTATGGCTTCCCTGTTAGAGCTAGTCACCAGCAGAGCTTTCAGAATAATTTCCCAGACACATTCCTGCATAATTTGATCCCAGACCATATGAATTATTTCACTTGGCTTTCCCCGCGGATAACACAACAATGCAGCAATATGAAAATCATGAACGCTGAGGGAAACCATGAATAATTTGGGGATATTCATGATGGTGACAGCAGCTTTGTGAACGTCATTGGCAACACATTTATATATTTACTGAATACAGAATACATTCAAGTAGAGAATCATTAAAATATAGGATATTTAACATTTAATGTTATATTAAGACAGTTAGACTCCAGTGCCTCATAGATAAACATGGATTTATGATGACAGAGAAAACGCAGGAAGTTTCCAAGCAGGCATTCGGAGTGCTATTTGCCTGAATGTCTAGCAGACAGTGAATCAGCTACATTCAGTTATCAGCTGCCTCTGTGTTAATCACAGTGTTAGATAAGGCCTGCCAGCAGACGCACAGCAGAATATAAATAAACTATCAAAACTGGGAGGAGTTGAACCAGCTCTTTTCTTTGAGAGAGACATGGCAGGACGGAGGGGAGGCAAGGCTTAAAGATGAAGAGGGAGGTGGAAGAATATGTAAAATGTTTATCTTCTTGGTATAACTGAAATAATACCCGATCCTTCGTCATATTATTATAAAACCTCAAATGATTTTAGTCCTCACTCTCTGTACTCACCATTGTGGGTGGCGTGGTTCCTGCCGGACCTGTCTGTCTGGCCTGCCCCATCGGTCCACCGGCTGGTCCCATCTGCCCGGGCTTTGCTTGATTCTGCCCCATGCCCATTCCTTGTCCCTGTGCTGGGGACTGCTGCTGAGGACCAGGAACCGCTGCAGCCCCAGGCTGCCCTGGTCTGGCTGCTGATGTCTGGGCTTGTTGCTGGAGCTGGGTCCTCTGTCCTGAAGTCCCATCTGTCTGGGCACTTGGACCCCCCTGTCGCCCTGATCCCATTGGGCCGCCAGTGGGGCCCTGAGCACGGGAAGCGCTGCCAGACCTGGAGGAGCCTGGAAGAAAAAGATTGATTTCATTTTTAAATGAAAAATTTAGGCTCAGTGTTCCAAACTTTCCTATCTTACCACATGAACTAGAAAAAGGGTAAATAGCATCTGTTTCTTGTCTTATGTGAACAGTTGCTGGAAAAAGATTTTGACTGATCATAAGTCAGTCAGGTCCAGCGTATTGAAATAGTTTATATCGCTTGGGTATATCTGCCTTTCAGAAGCCTTTGTAATAGTAGGGTTCTGGTCCACTACTACATAACTACAGTGTTTAATTCACAATTTATTGTACATGTTCTTATTATAAAAAATGGCATCATCATTATAAAGAAGAAGTTGAAAGGTGAAATAGTAATTAAAGTGAGGGGGGCATGCCACATATGTTGCCAGTAAAGATCAAACCAGTGATTTAATGAGTATACTAGTAAGAACACAGCCACAGTGGAGACCTGGGAGGAAACATTTATCTGAAAAGTTACGCCTGAAATAGTTAATTAAAAACTGTTGATCCCTGAGGGGACAGCTGATTATAAAAGAGTCTCAAACTCAGTCTGAAAAACAGTGGATATTACAAACTGCTGCCACAGACCTTAAAAAAATTCACAGACATGTTTCCCCACAAGATAAATGCTATAGATTGCTCTGGTAATGATTTATTGTATACCATATTGGAGAAAAGTTTGTGGAGGTCTGTTATAAACCTGTCACTATATACATTTAGTAAGATTCATGGCCCTATTTATCCAGTGTGACTAAATATATCTGCATTTAAAAAAAGCTCACTGGTGGTAAACATTGGATAATATGTATAATTCAAAACCAATTTGAGTGAAAAAGATTAAGAGAAGATACTGATTATAAGAGAAAAGTGACAACTACTACTGTTTTATTAAATTCTGCAGTAATCAAGGACTTACATTAAAGGGAAATATGTAACTCTGACACGTAGTGTTTAAAATGGTAACTGAAGACCAAATTCAAGACATTGAAGAAAGCTGTCTCCCCCTGCCTCCTCCTCCATAGAGTCGATGTGCACGCAGGTTGCCACACTGAAGCTTGCATCGGTCTTGAAACCTTTCTGCGTTCTAACCTACCTCCAATATTAATCCTAGATTTACCACATTTCTGGTCCTGGAGCTTATTTGAAAAATAAAGAGGCGATTTAGATCAGGCAGAATCAGTCATATCTGAACCAGTTAGTTTGCCTGCTTCCATTGCTGCAACACCTGTTGGTTTGCCGTTTGCCTGGCAAACCGAGGGGTGCCAAAACGACCGTGTGGAGGTGCCAATCTGTAACCATTCTGCACCGGAATCGAAACTTAGAAAAAGGATATACTTGCTACCGCATTGTGGTCACTTCCAACATAGCATGTTGCCTAGGCTTAATGTCTTATGATATGATACAAAAATGACTTTTATCTTGAAATTCAATTGCTGTTCTATCAAACTTCCACAAACTGCTGATCTAATTCAGTTTTAATGGCACCCTGTGTGTACCTGGTGGTTGGCCCTGCATGTCTCCTGGCGGCTGGGACTTGCTGCGTGAGGAACGGTGTGGGTCTCCCTGTCTTGAGGAACGCTGGCCATGGTGGTGCCCAGATGGATCCCGGGAGTAGTCAGAAGATTGGTAAACTCCAGACCTAGACTCTCCTCGCCTTCCTGAAGATGAAGATCGTCCTGAAGGGTCATGACGCATTGATGGGTCTTTGGGGTGCCCCTTAGATGACCTTGAGGCCCTTGGCTCATCTGAATGACGTGATGAGGAAGTATGTCGGCCAGTGCTTCCATGATGTCGTTGGTCACGGGAGTGTCGCCCTCCATGGCCGTACTCATCCTGGGGCCAAAGGTCCTCCTCAGGAGGCTCATCATAATCATGGTAAGTGTGTTTGACACCATGCCGGCTCCTCCCAGTTGAATGACTGCTGCCGTAGTGACGAGAACTGGAGCGTGGCTTCTCAAACCAGTCCGTTTCTTCTTGACCCAGATGGTAGGCTTTGGAAACCGAAAGCAGATCACAGTCAATCTCCATGTCGTTTGGAGACAGCGGCATGCAGGCTGAGAGAAGGAAGGAGACAGGAAGAAGACCAACAGCATGCAAAAGAAAAGAATAGGAGGGAGAAGACACAGAAAGAAAGGCAGAAAATAAAATTTGTACATCCATGCAAAATACACTTCACATCACTTACACACATTACAAGCTAATATAAACAGGATAAAACATACACTGCAAAACTGTCACTTTTGGCAGCATTTTCATCTTGGTCATGTGTTTTAACTTAAATTGCTGTGCATAAAGTTTTAATATCTTTTTCTTTTTATGATCTAGATAAAAGCCCTTTGTTTTGGCAGTGAGAAAATATGACTAGGCTTTTTTTTTTAGGTAAGATTTAGAAACAGAACTGATTGTGAGGAACAGTCTTGCAGTGTAAACAAAAAATTAATGAACCAGAATGCATGTAAACAAAACCTCAAACCACAGATATAATTAAAGATAAAATCCTGTTAAGAAAGAAATGCTTCTGTGTCGTGCAAAGAAGACCTTTCAAGTGAATCAGAGCGTAGCGAACGAAGAAAACGACCACGCCGAAGAACCATGCGAATATTGGACAGACAGACGACTGGACGGACAGGCGGAAGGACGAACAGGCAGGCAGACAGACAGACAGCAGTCCACTGATAAGAGAACTCCAAGTGACTCTCAGGAGAAGAAAACATCAGCATGCAACAACTATCTTTTTTCTCTTTCTTTTTCTTGTCTAAGCCTAGCCTCCGGGTGGGTGGGGGACTTTGAGATAAACGGTGGGGGCAGTAGTAGGTAGTGAGACTGTGTGGGCATTCAGCCCCCACAATTACCTTCACTGTCTGATACAGCGCAATGATAATCGTCTATAATGTATGTATCATCCGATTTGTAGACATGGGTCCGGGGAAGGTCCCGTATGTGGTCTTGCACATCTGGTAGCGAGTGGCTGGAACCATATTGGCCAATATAGTAATGATATCTACTGCTCCGACTGTCATATGGGTCAGGACCTAAGCTTGATGATCGCCCAGAACCCATAAACCTCCCCAGAGGACTGAGCGGGCTCTCCTCTTCAGAGAACTGGCGGGTTGGTTGGCGCCCTCGGCTATAGCCAGATCGATAGGAGCGATCATCCCTCTCGTAAGATCTGCTGCGATACCCAGAATAGTCCCTGGATGAGATCTTGTCCATGCCATAGCCAGTGGAACGAGAGCGGCCGGTGGAAGTATAATAAATCCGATCGTCGTCCTCCACCGTTGAACCGTAGTATCGACTACCATGACTGGTGCCACTGCCATTTTCGTAAGCACTCCTCTTAAAGCCGTAATCCTCTATCAGCTTGCGCCCTCGGATGTTAGCAGAGGGGTAAGCCCCACCTGCTGCTGAGGAGTAGGAGGCCAGGTCTGCCTCCACATCCCGAGCCTCCTCAATGGGGGAAAACTTAGAGATTTTTTGCTCCATGCTCCCCAGTTTTCTGTGCTTGCTGCGCTTGGAGGACATGACAGCAGGAGCCAGGAGGCTTCTAGCGGATGACGAAGGTTTCTGTACCCCTGAGCGGATGCTGCCATGTTTGTAGTCGTAGTCATAGTAATAGGGGGATCCCCCACCCATGCTAGAGCTCACGCTGCTGCTGCTGCCCCCTAGAGGTCCGTGCCTGTAGCTGCTCTTACCCCTGCCATGGTGGTCGTACAGATCTTCCTGCAACGCTGCTTCTTCTTCAGGTGCCCGGCCATAAGAGGAGCTGCCAGTTCCCCCACGTGTGGTGCTGCCAATGGTGCTGCTGTGGCCATGGATGTCTCCTGGATAGCGCCCGCTGCCGCCATGATGCATCATGTCCCCTGTCATCGTGCCCAGCCCGTCTTTTGCCGTAAGCTCACTGACATCATCAATCATCATGTAGTTCCTTGGAATGTTTTGCTCTAAGCCAGGAGCCCCATACATCCCATCTGCAGAGCTGTATGTGGAGGGACTGTCTACAGAGTGCCCATAGGCATTGGAAACTGTAGAAGTGTACTGTCCATAAGAGCTTGCTGTGGTGGTAGTATAGCCATAAGTATTAGCAGTGGTTGTGGTGTACTGGCCATAAGAATTAGCTGAGGTTGAAGTATATTGGCCATAAGTGCTTGGTGGTAGTGTAGAGTACCCACCATAGCTGCTGGACACTGGTGCTGAGCCATAAGGCCCATAGGAGCTGGCCATAGTTGTTGATCCAGTGTACTGACCATAAGAAGGGGCACTACTGGAATAGGTAGAATCCTGGGCAGTTGTGGTGACCACAACTGTTGGGTTACTGATCGTCTCATAGTTGGTGGGCATCTTGTGCTCCAGGTCAGCAAGGGAAGTCTGTCTTGGTCTTCCTGGATGGACTGTCAGAATGTCAGCTTGGGGCTGCCCAGGGTATGGGGTGGTCTGGCTTGGGTAGGAGGACACAGCGCTTGGATAGGGTGAGCTGTGGGTGGGGTATGGGGGCTGACCAGGTGGTGCAGGCCCAAAACCTGTATGGCCTGGCTGAGGCTGAGGTGCAGCTGGTATCCCAAGGTCTGTCTGGGGGTATGGGGGTTGAGATTGGGGGTAGGTGTGGGAAGGGTAGGAGGACTGAGACTGGTAAGAAGGTCCTGGAGGGGGGGCATGACTCTGGAGGGGTGTGGGCTGTGGCAGTGCCTGGGACTGAGACACTGTTGGATAAGGTGGTTGGTTAAATGTTGAAGACTGGTACTGCAGACTTGATTGCTGAGTTGGTGCTGCCGGTTGGCTCTGGGGGTACTGACATGAGAGGAAGGAAGAGGTTGGTGGGTACTGGGCTGCTGTGTTAAGATCACTGGTGAACTGGCTGAGAGGGGCAGTGCTTGGCCTTGTTGACAGTAGGCCATTGGTCTCATGGGAAGCAGCTGCAGCTGCTAAACGTAAGTTATTCAACTCACTATCAGACATGTAGTCCCTAGTGTCCCCCATACACCTCAAGTAGGCAATATCCCTCCTCTCCCTCTCCTTGACCAGTGTCTCTTTCCTTTGATGGATTCCCAGCTCTAAGTATCTCAGTTTAGCATCAATCTCTTTCTCTTCCTCCTCAAGTTCAGCTTGTTGCTTTCTCAGCTTGGTTGACTCTTGCTCCACGGCCTTCAGCTCATGGGTAAGGTCTTTGAGGAGGCTGGCTTTTGCAGCAAGGCCAGACCTGGAGCAGGGCTTGAGGCTGGGCACGGAGGGCAGGTAGACCTGTTGAAGGGTAGGTGTCATCATGGGCAGATGAGCTGCTGTGGTAGTCTCGTCCGGAGGAGGGCTGGGCAGGGTTCTCTTGACCTTACGGAGCAGTGAGCTCTGCTGTAGAGCTGCCAGCTGGAGAGAGATAGAGAGGGAGGGAGAATATGGGAAGGCAGAGACCCATGGCAAGAAAGGAATCGAAAAGGGTAAAAGATGTGGAGAGTGACCATTGGAACAAGTGAAATGGACAGAATGGAAGGCATTTGTGGAAATGAAATGCAAATGTGAGATAGACAAGGATATGATGGCAAGAGACAATGGCAGGACATTTAGAAAGATTAAATGTTTACAGAAGATGAAGAATGAAAAGCAAAACATTTTAACAAAAATGAAAAACAGAGAGGAAAAAGTGAAAATCAGTGTGGAGGGGAATAAGCAGGGAAGGAGAGTTTTAAATAAGAATGGGATTTAAAGGAACAGAAAAGAAAAGAGAGGTGGTAGATGTATAATTGCAATGTTATCAAGGTAAGAAAGTTGAAGAATGTAAAATGACATGATTATCACAACAGTTGAACAGGACAACAGGCAGAGGAGGGAGAAAAACTCAAATTGGGGAAAAGGTTAACAAACAAAAGAGGTATGGGGAGGTAGAACAACAGGGATATACAAGGGAGACAAAGGAAACACATATAGACACAAAGACAAGGACAACGGGAAACAAGAATGGAGCTTGTGTTAGAGGACATGGAAAAACATTTTACATAAGTTGCAATTCTGTTGCATTATTCTATTTATCAATCTACTAAGGCCCAATCCAGGCAAAAAAATGAGGAAAGATGAAACCTACAGTAGAAATAAAAGTGGCTGCCATTTGAACTGGGTTTACTCGGCTTTACTGGAAACTGCCTACTGTCATACTATTCAGACTAAGAATGACATAACGAGTGAGTGAGTATGTAGTAGGTTATGAAATCCTAGTATGCAAATGTGTGTATGCCAGAAATTCCCGAATGTTTACTAGATTGGCCAGATTTTTTTAGAGTGATGAGAAAGCACACTGGTCATACTAAACTGTCTGATAACACAATGCGGCTCTCAGACTATCCAATGGCAGAGCTTGCCAGCCAGAAAAAGTCAGCAAACACATGCACATCACTTATTCAGTCTTAATAAAACACTAGACATGATGCACAAAGACTCCCAACACGATGGCTCACAAAGATAACTTTGTTTGTCTGCCTTTGTGTGTCTTTGTGCATCACATCTAGAGCTTGCCAGCCAGCCAACACTAAAAGTAACTTGCAGTACGTTTTGCATGTGGTCAAATAACATTAAAATAGCTATATAGCTGCATACGTAATAAACATATGTATATTGTTAGTGAATTCTATAAATGGCTGGATGGTCGAGCTACCATGGTGCAATCTTAATCAACGTAGCTAGGACCGGAAATTAGTGTTTGATGCAGTCCTGTGACCCGCATTTTAGAACGTTGCTAAGGGCATACTAATGACCTGATAAGTGGGCAGTATGCAGTTTATACTGTTTGAGTATGTAGTAGGCAGTACCTTAGTAGCTATGTGGTTTTAGACGCAGCCAAAGTGTCAGCTTTTCAAAAAATTTGGAAAGAAATAATAAACTCATCAAGTTATTTGTGGAACAGCTGTCTGACAAAAGACACTGAGTTAAAAAGGGTCAGATAATCAGAAAGACCAAACTTTAACTTTAACTCTAACTCTCCTCACAACCCTGCATGAACGTGAAACATTTGTCATAGACCTGAAAAATACTAGCAATGGCAAGTTGATTGTCTTGTTCTGAACCAGCCTTCATGCAGACATCTTTAATCAGTTTGAGGTTTGCTTTAAAGATTTTGACAAGGTCCTGATCAATTGTATTTAAAACACTTTGTTAACTTCAATCTATTAATTAGATTAGGTCATTGAAAAGTCAATCAACGAATCTAGTCAGACGTGTAATTATAAACACTATGAAATTAGCATCTGTGTACTTTAAAGGTATGTAGCCTACAAGATGTTTGAAATCACATGCCCACTTGTGCAGCTGCCTCTTCAACTGCTGATCGTTACATCAGCAGGTAAAGGGCCTTAATTAGTGATTGGATGCACCTGTGGAGCTGACCACATGAAGAAAAACACAACATGCATGTCTCACTCACAAAAAGTCAGTGATGGATTGTAATTTCTGCACAAATCATTTGTGTCTGTTCTGCCCAACTATGAGTCAAAAATACTCTTCATGTAGTGTTTGAAGAACATTTCTCAATTTTCTCCTCAGCTTGAGAAACTCTTAAGCCTGTTAGAAGTCCTCCTTACTACTCTTAACGGTTTTACATCTTAGGAGCTCTTTTAAGGGATAAGACACTTTGTGAATAACTTTCATCTTTACAAGGATCTAGTCTGAACTTTGAGGGGAAATTCTTAGAAAATGCCAGTTTTCTCTGAATCTCCACTTGATTATCTCATTATCTAAGAATTACAATGCTGTTTTTTCTCTGAACAAAGGTGCTGTAGTTTTTGAGATCTCAAGAAACCAACTAAAATGTAAGTTGTTATCGCTGATAAACCAGTGTTGGTATCCCGAGATCCTGAGATAAATAAGCTGAGATCTTGAGAAAACAACCAACATGTACTAGTTATCTGGGAAAACAGAGTTAAATAAAAATGTTTGGATGTATGGTTGTTTGGGTTTCTGCAAAAAAGTTTTCCTTATCTAAATTTTAATCCATTTGTTTAGATCAAGTATTAAAATCGACATAGTTGTAGGTCAGCTTTTTGCAGCCTACTGCACTAGAGGCTTTTGAAATAAAGCCCTCTAATAGTTTGTTCAAGCAACAGTTTATTCCTCTTGGTGTTTTGGGGGGATTTTTAGGCAGCTGTTATCTACAATTAGGAGTCACTTGATTAAAATATTGGAAAGGGGGGGGAATTAATAAGGTCTCCACACACTACCAATATTGAAAACAAAAAATTGTGATATCTGAAAAAATCCACAGCACAGAGAGTTAGTCGTCAGAGCATTCAATTAAAGCATTAATGTCACTCATAAAATAAATGAGGCGCTAAAAGGAACAAAAGAAATGGTTGCAATCAAAGGAATAGATTTCAAAGACGCAATTTAGTATTTAGGCCTTATTATTTTTGACTTCACTGAACAGCATAAAAGTGGTTTACCATGAACTAGAAAATATACATCACAAGTTTAGCTTGGGCCTTATGTATAGTTTTTAAAACCATCGCGCTTTCTTATTTATTCATGAAATGTACATCAGTGATTTTGAACAATATTTCAATGCATGAGTTATTACATGAGACCCTGCATACAGGTGGTGGTTGTGTAGATATGACAGTTTATTCTTCTTTATGTCAGCCTGATCACTGCTATTATTTTTAAATATATAATAATGTAGACATAGACATAGGCAGGCAGGGATTTGGACTTAAGCATTAAGGCTTTTGAACTGAAGTAAATGAAAGGATGAATGACTTCTCCTTCTACAGTACTGTTCGCTTTTTTTGGCGCTCGCACCCCACTGAGGCTGTAGACCTCCAAGCAGGCAACCTGGGTTTGCATTGAACCTGTGGCTCCTTTCTGCATGTCATTCAGCACTCTCTCTCCCTCCCCGATTTCTGACTCTGTTCACTGACTTATCTCTAAATAAAGGAATATAAAGCCCAAAAATAAACCTTAAACCTTTTTTGCAGGTTGCTTAATCTAAAAAATGTTTTTGAATGACACTGTGCTTGGGGGCTTAGGTTTCTTAATGAACTTGTTTAAAATGTTATGAAATAAAGGACATAAAATGAATAGCATATAAATACATAGCAAATAAAGCTAAAAAAGGCTTTGCCTTAGAGGACAACATGTAGTATACTGCCTTTAAAATATGCTTTTGTCCGAACAAACTGTTTTCAGGCTGTGTCCTGAATTGATTTCTATTACTTTATTCTCTATAATTCTACATTTATGTTTCAATGCGTGCGCCAGAATAGTTTGAGTGACTTTACCTGGCTCTGGAGCGCTTGTTGTTGATAGAGGGAAAGCCTGGCCTTTGTGTGTTCGTCCATGGTGGGGCTGAGGGGCTTGGGGTCTGACATCGACCTTTGAGTGGTCTTGATGGGTCGGGGCACAGAGGGGTGTCGCTGGGGGGACTCAGCTGTATAGGACTTCTGCTGAGGTGTGACATGGGCCTTGTTCAGCCTCTCACTAGACAGAGAATTCTCCAATAGGCGATGAGGGGACACCGGAGAGACAGGGGAGTAGAGGACTTGTGGAGATTTTGGGGTAG
Organism: Tautogolabrus adspersus; assembly: GCA_020745685.1. NCBI lineage: Eukaryota > Metazoa > Chordata > Actinopteri > Labriformes > Labridae > Tautogolabrus > Tautogolabrus adspersus. The sequence continues at coordinate 8,414,590 of CM036547.1, read as the reverse complement.
ACTGCTGCTGCCGGATGATGCTGGAAATTGACTCGTTGTGGAGGTGGTTGTGAGGCTGGTAGTTAATGTCGAGCGGGTCAGGGCGGCGGCGCTCAAACTTGGCTGCGTTGGCTGCAATGTGCTGCTGTTGGCGCTGCTGGGCCAGAAGGTCAGCAGAACCAGGTTGTTGTGTTCCACTACTGGCAGAGGAAGAGTATGGACTGACCGTGGTTGGTATACTCAGCTGGGGAGCTACAACTACCTGCGACTGGGCTTCAGGGTCAGTCTGGCATGCTAGAGACTGACCTTTATGGGTCCGTTCAGGACCGGAGATGTAGTGCACAATCTCTACTTTGTTTGGGTCTGGTAAAGTCACATGGATTGCTGGGGAGACTCTTCCTAGGTGCTCCACTTCTGTCTGGCAAGACATTTCCCTGATGGTCTGGATGGCAATACTTGAGGATACCATCTTGGAAGTGTCAGTTTTGGTATCAGTAGCTCCAGTAGTGGTGGCCACATTGCTACCACTAGCAGAATTGGACTCAGAGTGACGTGAGAAACGAGAACGTCTACGGCGGACTGGCTGTCCTGTCTCAGCCTTGTCCTCATCATCATCTGTCTGGACAGAGCAGTCAACACTGCGACCACGCCTTCTGGTGCGATGACGCATCATGTACCTGGGATAATGAAGAAGAGAGAGGAAGAAATTATTAAAGAACCAAACAAATAACAATAAAACATTTTTGTTACCTGCCAGTATAAAAATAATTTACATCAACGGTTCTTTGAGTGACTGCAATTTCATGAAACTATTACTTGTCATTTTCTGTCGAGGTATGGTATTCCTTGTGTACAAGTGAAAAAAATCTTTTTGGAGGCTATTTAAAAGAAAAATCCAGGGTAGGGGCATGTTCTCATGGATGGCCCAGGATGTACATCTTAGTTGGTTAGCTTGATGCTGACACATAATGGCAAAATGCCATTAATGGGCTAACAGAATAAGCATTGCGAGAAACAATCCATCTCACATAGTAAAGTAAAGTAGAGCACATCTTCAGTTAACAGATGGAAATAGTTTATTTACACATCTACACTATGTAACCATACAGTTGTGTCATTGGTAACTCAGTTAGCTAAAGGTTTTTTGTCGTAAAAAAAATTGAAGTTAACAGAAAGACTTTCAAAGTAATCCATGCCTCAAACAGAAACACATATGAATATTCTCCCAATCAAAAAGTAATCTCCACATGCACTCTGCATTTACACTTACCTTATCCCACACCCACTAACACACACCTCTATGAATCAGTTTACCCAGTCATTCCAACCAACCAACGCACACGCACACACACACACACACACACACACACACACACACACACACACACACACACACACACACACACACACACACACACACACACACACACACACACATCTTTACCTCTCCTCGCCGTCTTCATCATCTGTCTGCACACAGCTGTCCACAATCCTACGTGGGGAGCTGTAAAACACCACACCATCTCCGTCCAAGCTGTCCCTACTCAGCCTGGTCATGGAGCTGTGTTTCCTCATGTTGCTCCTGGTCTCCATATGCTCCTCCTGGCTCCTAAGACAAATCTCTGAGGAGGAGTTAGGGAGGGAACGAGAGCCTATCTGAGAGTCGCTGTAGGGGTGCATGGGCTGTCCATTCATATCCAGCTGGAGAAAAGAGGATTGATTCAAGGTTAATATTTGTTGATAGGTTTACCACCTCATCCATGTTTTTTTAGAGACCCAAAAAAGCTTTGGTTTTGCAATGTATATCGCCGATTATCTTGATTCTTATATATATTTAGAAAGCATACCAGAATTTTTTTTTTTTGCATTTAACTATGCACTATTTATTTAACACATGCCAAATGTTCTTTGCAAGCCCTATAAAAGAGTTACAAGAGTAAGTATTTGGTTGCTTGACAAAACCTTTAAGATCGCTTAAGAAAAGATATTGAAGAATAAAAGGCTGTGACGGAATATAAATACAAGTCTACAAGGATGGTAGGCCTTTGATGCAATCATGCCAGGGGTCACGCATGAAAAAGCCTATGTCATAAAGGCAAAAATGTACAAGAACCGGAAGCCATTCTGCCCAAGAACTGAAGCCTTCAACATCAACAACTTTGTGCATCATTGAAGGAAATCTGACAGTGGTCCTTGCCCCCCTCACCTGCACGTTCTGTACTACTGCAGCTGTTTTCTGCCTCTTCTGCTCAACAAGCTGCTGCTGGAGCTGATGCTGTAATGATTGGATCTGGTCTAGTTGTGACTTCTGCTGGGCCAGCTGCTCCCTCTGAAGGACAAGTTGTTTCTCACGCTCATTTTGCTGTTGCTGTAGAACCTAAAAATGGATGGTGGAAAAGGGAAAACAAAGAGGCACAAGTGGCCAAAAATGAGAGAGCATGAGAAAACAAAGCAAGGAGAAGCAATACACAAGAGATAGATGAGAGTGGACAGAATGAAAGGAGAAGTAATGAGCAAATATAAAGAAATATAAATGATGGGAGAAAAGACAAGATTATTCAAAATGATGACAATGATTAGGCCTTTTGTACATCCAGTTATATCAAAGATAGCCAATTTTGCAAATGCAACTCAGAAGGATCCTGATAATAGTGGTGAAATGAAGCCATTCATCTGCTAATGAATTAGTTTTGAAAATGGTTCCAAGTTAGTCAAACTTTTATATATTGCAAAAACAAAAATGGAAGCGCAACATAAATAATGTGCAGCATATTCTACGTATTGTTTTCAGTCATACAATGCTTATAAGAAAATATTTAATGAATTTTCTTTTTCGCATAAATGACAGGCTGGAATAATTAAGGAGTTAGGTTGTTTTTTTTAAACTCATATTGCAGGTCATGAGATGCATATTAAGCATTCCATTTCTAGTTCATTCTCAATAGGAAAGGCTTCCACACCTGCTTAACAGAGTTTACTTGAAAGATTTTCAACTGCTTGTTCTACCAAAAAAAAGAAGAAAATTGTCAGGTTAGCTCTCCTGTAAACTGCTTCACAAGGCAATTATGAGCTGAGACAATCATACAATTGTGTGAACTTGCTATTGCTAATTTAATGTTTACAACATTGAGGGATCCATTTTTCTTTAGCAATTGAATCATATCAACAAATAGCATATGAATACACTTTCTATCTTTCTTCTTACTTAAAATCAGACCAACCAATGGAACATGAAACCACTTCACAAATAAATCTTAGCATCATCAATTTCTATCACACATACATACTACAGGCATGTTCATGCAGACTTAAATTACAGAAAAAATGTCCAGGAAAGTAAATAACACAACAGGCAAGGTAGAGTAGTAATTTCATGAAACAAAGGCTGGATGAAAACATTTCTTTTAAAGTTATGGAACAACTCACTGTAAGAAATTTTAACAAAATCTTTTAAGGGAATATTGATTTATCTTTCTTGCAAAAAATCTTGAGTAAAATGACTGCATTTTGAAATATTATTCCGTATACGTTTGTGGACATGCATAAAAAGACATGCATATACTGTAAATATAATTTGTTGTATTTGTTGGGTCATTTTTGGAATGAAGTACTTTGCACATCAAAGACATGACATTAAAAGAATAAAAACATTTAAAATTATAAAGACAATAATAACTAAATGACATACACCACAAGTAACCACACCACAAAAAACACAAACCAAGACACACAAACCAAGACCCTGTTCCTCCATCTACCTGTTCCTTGATGGTCTGCAGCTCCTGTAACTCTCTTTGCACCAGTATCTGCTCCTTCTCTCTGTGCATCTTCAGCTCTATCCTTTCCCGTTCAAGCTCCTCCTGCAGTCGCATTTGCCGAAGTTTCTCCAGCTCCACGCGCTCCCTCTCCATCTGCAGGAGCTGCTCCTGCTGACGATGAAGCCTCTCTGCTTCTGTTTCACCTTCCTTGTGTATGGCACCTGGTGGAGGGAAGGGAGGAAGTCCTCCTGCAATGGGTAAGCCACCAGTGGGGGCAGATGGGCCTGCTGGAGGCTGAGTGTAGCCATGAGTGTGTGATGGTGCTAAGGGTGGATAGCTATGAGCTGCTGGAGGAGGCTGTTGTGACTGCTGGGAAGTTGCCATTTGCTGTTGTTGCTGACTGTACAGGTGTGCCTGGGACAGATTTATTGGCTGCTGTTGTTGCTCCATTGGGATTAAGACTGTTCCTTGTACTGAGGTAATTGCTGATGATGACGTCACTGTGGCACCTTTTCCAAGGTACACCGGTTCTTCCTGGACTGTAGAGCTACTTGTCATGGACACAGATACAGGGGCACCCACTGGTGCAAAAGTTGTTGTAGCAGCAGCAGCAGTAATGGCAGTTGTTGATGTTGTTTGAAGAAGACCTGGTGCTGGGTAAGAGACTGGAGCTTGTCCAGATAAGGGCATTCTGGGACTCATTGGTAGTCTGCTAAGACTAGATAGGGGCACAGGTGTCATGTTAGGAGAGGGGTATGGCCTGTAGACCCCCCTTAATAAGGGACGAAGAACAGAGGCAGGCTGAGTTGTGATGGGAAGTGTAGAAGCTATGGGGGTCTGAATAGTAGAGTAGATCATCCCGTCAGAAGATCTAATAGCAGCCGGGTACATAGCTCTGAGACTAGCCTGCCTAGCATTGATGAGGTTGGTTAGTGCTTGATTGTGGGAGATTGGCTTCCCATCGAGTCCAAAAAGAAGGTTCTGTCTCATGCCAAGACCTACTGCAAGTCTTGAAGTCCCAGGCCCAGTTCCTCTACCGAGACCACCAAACTGCATCAAATCAGGGTTGCTTCCATACCGATCAATAGAATTGAGTGCTGCACACATTCTGCTAATCTCCCTGGCAGTTGTAGCACTGTACTGAGCCAAGTTGGCTTCTTGGAAACCTGCAATATCTCGAGGAGAGTAGCCATAGTCTGAACTGATGTTAGACAAGGAATTATATCTCCTTATGGGCAGTGTTTGAGCTGTGATGTCTCCTCCATGCCGTAAATCTGTATAGGAACCATACTGCATCCCCATGAACCCTCCATAGCCCTGCTTCATACCAGTTAGATCCATGGTGAGTTCTCCTGAGGCTTGAAACTGTGGTTCTAGTTTAGAAGGGTAGGACTGCAGACCGACCTCAGCCAGGTTTGTATCTGACATTGAAGACTGCAACCTACCAGGGAAAGGTAATGTGTAGGCCTTGCGCCCATCCATTTGATACTCGTGGTCAGATTCATAGGTGAGGGGTGGGGCAGAGGGAGGCCTAATGCCCTCTTTCTCTGAACCACCGACACAGCTTCCGCCAAATGGAAGTCGGTAAACAACATCACAGCAAGCTGGCTGATTGTCAGGTTTAATTTGACCTCCTGTTAAATCCATAGCATCCTGTCCTTCTTCTACCTTCATGAGCTGTGTCACTGCTCTTGACTGGTCTGGCGCTCCATCCATCTGTACAACCATGCTATGTGGTGATTTACCTCCAGACATTAAACCAGGAGGGCTGGGCTTTCCTTTCAGCTCAATGGGACCAGTGCCATACAGCTCAGGATTAATGACAGGTGATACAGCACTTACCACAGCCGAGGCAGTGCTTGTCTGGCTGACTAGTAAGTCTTTTTTCAGTAAAGGTGGGATCTGGCCTGTAAGACTGTACCTAGCCAAAGCAGATGCCTGTTGCTGGTGATGTTGCAACTGATGGTGATGCTGCAACTGCTGTTCAAGGAGTTCTTGTTGCTTTTGCAGCTTCTCTTGTTGTTTTTGTAGTTCTCTCTGCTGGACACTGAGGTCCTCTAGTTTGGCATCAATTTTTGGTATTGATGGGTCAGTTGGAGGTGGTTTGTTCTGGGAAAGACAAACAGCAGAGCCAATGCCCTGACCTAGATCCACTCTGGTTTGATTAGGATCACCATAGACCATTGGCTGTTTGTGCTGTGTCATGAACATGGAAGCAGCCACAGTGACACTCACAGTGGTTGGTGTGGTGGTCTCCTGTGTGTTTAAGTTCATTATGAGTGGCTGTACAATTGTTGAGTGTCTGCTTCCCTCTGCCCCACCATGATATTTCCTGCTTTCAGTGGCCAAGGAGGTGAGATCCATTCCTTGGTCAGTCATGATAATAGGAGCCATTTTGGTGGCTGTTCTGAGGTCTACAACACTTCCACCTTGGATCATATGTCCCTGTTCTACCCTAGAGGTGCCAGGAACTGTAGATATTCGACACAGGGAGATGTTATCCATTGATAATGACCCCCTGGTGTAAGTACTTGCTGTGGTGACCATACTTGTTCCAACATTTACCCTCTCAACTCTTTGTGTTCTATAGAAGCCACGTGTTGGAGATTGTTGATAAGGTGGTGTGTCTGGAGGGCTGCCACATGGGGAATACGTTTCAAATGTAGACTGGCGACTAAATCTGGTAGGCGAAGACAGGGGAGAAGTAGCAGTGTTGACTGTCATTGGCCTTGCAGGGCTTTGAGGTGGTGAGTATGGGGCATCCTGGGAAGACTGCTGTCGATAGAGCCTTGGAGAGGCTGATGGATGTGATGTTTGGGTTCCCTGAGCCGTCACTGGAGATGTAGGCCCAGAACCAGCTGACTCCATTCTTAGTGCTGAACTAAAAGTCTGCGTAGAGAACTCTGCTGTAGCCCTTCTGGAAGGTGAATGGGTGGGACTCTGTGGAGGTGGTGATGGAGAAAGAGGAGGACTGGTGCTTCTATAATAAGTAGTATACTTTGGAGAACGTGGCTCAACAACTCGCTCAGTAGAAGATGTTGAACTGTCTCGCACTTGGACACCCTTGGTCTCCCCAACTCTTCTAGTAATCACTTCTCTTTGACTGTAGGCTTGGGTAATCTCTGCAATCTTGCTGCATACACTTGAGACTGTAGCTGAGGATGTGGCAGTACTTCCTGATTGTCGGCCATAGGTACCAGACTGAGTCGATGTCATGGTGTGGCTTGAACTGGTCTGAGAAATAGTCACTGCATCTCTTGCATACACTCCATAAGCTGCAATAGTTGTGGCAGCAACTGTTGGAGTTATTCCATTCTTTCCTGCTTGGCTTTTGATCTTGTCTTTGTGCCCATCCTTTGCAGAGAAGTGTTGTGTCACCCTGACATCAGGAATTCGACTTCCAGTCTCAGCAAAAGACACAGGAGCTGAGATCTGGGTTGGGCTCGTCCCTGGAGTTAGGAGCGCATTGCTTTGTTCTAGTAGCTTAGCAAATGCTGAACCTGTGTCTAAGAGCTGTTTGTCTGGGAAGGAGCTCTCAATCTCAATCTCTACTTGTTCATCAGTGGCTTGCTGCATCTTGGTGATATTCTGAGATGTTTGGCGGATCTCCTCATAAATATCTGTTTCTGTCTCTGCTGCCTCGTTGTCATATTCTGTTTGCTCTTCATAATCATACTCATCATCATAACCTTGTCCATTGACATCCTCCTCATAGTACTGTCCATGTCTTCCATGTTGCTGCTGTTGCTGCTGCTGTTTTTGTTGCTTTTGAAGCATCTCTGCTTTCCTCATCATTTCCTCATAAACCTCCTCAGCACTCTTAAGAGGTTTGGAAGTTGAAGATGGTGCTGTGGTTGTTGTGGTTGTTGAAGATTTCTCTACTGGTGAGTAAAGAGACATAAAGGTAGGCAGGTTATACTCGCTACCTGACTTGTAAAGTTTGGACTCGTATCCTTCTGCCTCTGAGTCCAGACTCTGTGGGGAATATTCAGAAGCAGAAGACCGATGGAGCTCTTCCATTTCTGCAGCTTGTCTAAGTTCTTCAGTTGGAGAAGCATCTTCAATAGGTGAGAGATTGCTAGGTGGTGTCTTTGACCTCTCTCTGCGCCTCTGAGCCCTGAGCTCCTCCTTATCCCTTTTGGTTTTTCGTGCTGTGCTCCTTATTCTTTGCTGTTCCACCTCCCTCATCTTCTCCTGTTCCCTCAGAAGTTCCTCTTCCTCCCTCAGCTCATCTTCTTCTGAAGAGTCTTCAATTGTGGGAAGGAGAGGGCCATGGGAGCGGTGACGGGCTTTTCGCTGTTGCTTGGCCTCTTCCAACCTTTGCCTCCTACTAGGACTACTGTCACTGTCCTCCTCCATTGATGAGATGGAAGTAGGAGACTGACCTGAGCCATATGAGGATGAAGTTGCTGGCAGGGTGGAGGAGTAGTCCCCACGTGAACGTTCTTCTGGAGATCCTGTCAGGCTCTCCATCTCTAGCTCTGGCTCCCGATCAAGACTCAAGTCATTTTCATTGCTCAAATCCATGTCTCTGCTGTAGCTATTGGTATTATTAAGTTCAATTGTTTTGAAGCGCCTCAGGCCACCCTGGGATGCCATCACATCTTCCTCACCCTCCTCTACTGAACCTTTATAAACATCAGTAGAGCTCTTAGTTTCCTCCTCAAAACTGCTGGAGTGGTGTTGAAGACGTCTTTTTTCTTTCCCTGAGTCAGATATGTGCTTATGGTGACTTTTCTTGGATTTCTGGTAGCCATAACCTTCATCTTCCTCATCATCCTCTTCCTCCATCTCTTCCTCCTCATTTTCTTCATCAGCACTCATCTCCATTATTTGTCTCCTCATAAACTCCTCATCCGTCATCTCTGTGGGCTCAGCCTCTTTTTCCTTCTTTTTCTTTTCTTTCTTCTCCTCCTTCCCTTGCTTCCGTTTGCTTTCCCAGTCTCCCCCTTCCTCCTCTTCCTCTACTATATCTTCTAGGTCCTCATCAGAGTCGTAATCATCAGGTGGGATTGACAGGGAGCGTGGACGCTTTCCTCTGTCATCCAAGTCTCTATCTCTGTGCTTCCTTCCCCTTCTTTCCACCTTGTCTTCAGAAAGACTCTTCTCTAGCAAAGGCCTCATAGAGCTTTCTAGCTTCGTGATCTCAGAAGGGCTAGGTGGTGAGCCTCGTCCACTGATCCCCCTCTCACTCAGCTTCATCTCCTCTTCTTGGATAAGACCTGTTATTTCACTGTGGGAGCTAGAGATGCCATCAGAGGAGTAGCCAGTGTCACTGAGGCTCTGGGGGCTACGTGACAAGTCATGGGTACTGTTGTTTTTAGTGTCCTATAGAGAAAAAGAGAAAGAAAGAGCATGCATTAAATTTGGCTAAACGTGTTTTTTTTTTTTTTTTTCATTTTTAATGTAAAGTGGTAGAATGATTTGATTTAATTTGCATTATGCATTCAGTTTTAAGTAACATATATTTCAAGTAAATTTCTTTAGTTATTAAATGAATTATGATGTAATGAAAAAGTTTGAGAGAATAAAAAAAAATGTATGTAGAGTAGTCATATATCTTTATCTATATATATGTCACAATCAGGACCGAGATTTATCAATTAAAAAATGATTGCATTATGGCATTAAGCCCCTCTGGCTCTCAGCCAATGCTGTCTGAAATACTAGTGGATGATACTATTTGTACAGATTCTGTATTATATGCATAATTTTTAAAATTAGATTTTAAATTAAGCAATTGATACTGCACTGCATTGCCACAAAGTGGAGGTATATTTAGGGTTAATGAGGGAAATGGAAATACATAAGCCGGGACACTGCAAAATGTACTGGAGTCCATAACCACTGCTCACTTGTAGCCTAGCAAACTATTTCTAAGCCGCAACCTTCAGGGCTAAGATTGAGGACACTGAACTTGTTTACATGGCTACTTGAAACCAGTTTCAATAGCAAGTCAACTCCATAGATGCCCATATTCAAATGTCCAACTTTACATTAGAATTGAGCCACCTGGTTCAAATTTAGAGTACCAAACTGAAGTACTTTTTTTTCCTGCATTCTGATCCATTTTTATGCATCAATTTGTGTCTTTTGGTATAAAACTTTATGATTATGATCTAGTCTTTTTGTCCTTTTTGTTGTCTTTCACATCTATTTTAGTGTTAATCAGAAGGGCTTTTGTTTTTGTTTAAAGAGGGGTGGGGATAGTTTAAATGACAGACAAACTTGCACATGCCTGTGTCCGTGCTGAACCCGAGTGAGAGAGAGAGCTGATACGCTGCACTGAAATAATTTGCCAACGTCCTGACCTTACTTAGAGCACAGATTTGTAAACTGTACCCAAGGATTTTCAATGCAAATCCGTGCATATAGTTTAAAAATGTGTGCGCACAGTTCAGGAATCCATCCCCACAGATTGCAAATCCTTGCGCACTGTCTTTATTTTTTCTTGACTGAGTTTTCGGGGGCTCGGTGCAACATAACAAAGCTCCCATTTTAAGGTGTCACTTGTGACTCCGTTCCCACAAGAGGTGAGCATTGTGTTGGAAGACTTGTTATAAAGACGCAGCAGAACCAAAAGGGAGAATCACATCGGCAGCAAGCTGCTGCACAAAACGAACAAAAAAGGCATTTGAAGTTTTGTAGTTTGCATTCAAAGAAAACTAACAGCGAACATCTCTCTCTTTTTTTTCTCTCTCTCTGGTCACCTGCAGAGTATAAAGACCTGCAACATGTATGGAAGGATCACATGGATTGGTTTTAAATGCAGATTATATGGGGGGAAAATACACCTGGTGGACGTCAATATACCTGGATGGCCCGCCTATGTGGGAAACACTGCACACTACGTGTTTTTCCAAGGCCACACGCCTGTAATCTCTCTGTGACTCGCCCAACTGTTTGAGAAGTATTTGGGTATAAACTGAATAGCTGAATAGCATAGCATTTGAGTACATGTATACCCTACTACCCCCTAGATTCATAGTCTTTCAGGATATATATAACAACATGAGGATGTCCACAATGCCAAACTCTATGCTGCAAAACTGAGGGAAAACAATGTGTGACCCCCTTGGTGGCTAAGTCCAATTTAATTGACAGCCATTGGCTGTTTATCTTTGGACTGCCAAAACATTTGTATTGTATGTGTGACCGAGCAGCTGTTATTTTTGATAAGTAACCACAAAACATTGTCAGCTACTCCTTTTTTCTTTGTGTGCATGGTTTATTGTGTTTAGGATTATTAAGAAACGTGATGCTTGTTTTCATAAAAAATTAAAGTCATAAAGGGATTATAAGAAGTTTATAGTTTGCCTTCATGTTCTTGTCTATAACACGGGTTCACAATACACTTTGCCACCCCTGTACAGTAAAGTATGGAGAAAGCTCAACTGATTTCTATATCTATCAATAGTTCTACAAATACAACATACATGAATTTTGTCTAGGCTAAGTTAAATAGCTTTTCAGAAACCATAGTTCTATCAGATGTCCTTTTTTTAACAATAAAGCTACAATGCAACATAAATATTTACAGCTAATATTTTTGATCATGTGGTGTGTGGTCTGATTTAATCAAGAGGTCAATCTAAAAAATACAAACAGTAAATGACAGGATCAAGATAAATTAGACAATTACACAGTTTCATACAGTGTTTTATAGTTGTTAGGTTTGTTTGAAACATTTGGAGCCATTGTTGAAAAGAGGGTAGTCCAACTTTTTACATTTTAAGGGGGAAAAAACACAAATGCATTTCTTTGTATGAGTGTAAATAAAGATTGTGAGGTTAACATAACTGGAACACACCAAATACCCAAAACTAATTCATCAATGGCTCTGTCTTAGATCACTTATAATAACATGCCAAATCATAATCACAAAGGGACTAACCTGGTTAATGAAAGAGGGATGGAGGAAAGAATTCAAAATAGAAAGATGTTATGGAAGTCTTTTTAACGGTACATCTCACGATGGTTTCAATACTTTCAGAGGAGACTTTACTTTTAGCTCTCTGCACTTTGAATTTGCAGAAGCCGCCTAAATGTAAAAAGCTCTGCCTTTGAGGCAGGCCCAATGCAGGGAATCTTTATGAATATTTCAGTCAGAGCAATGGCTGCCTCTAAAGAAAAAAATAGAGGCATATTTGGCTCTCTCTGTGTTTCTCTCTCACTATTAGTGCCTCCCAAAAGTAGTCCATGAAAGGCTCGCTGCCATTTGCAGCCTTAGCATTTGGTTAGGAGGGAAATACTGACAGCCATGGACATCCATCACTATGGTTCAACTTATAAGAATAAATAAGGAAACTCCATTGAAAAATATTACCAACGTACTGTACCCACAACTTTCAGTGATAGTGATTACGTGATATGTAACACCCATTTTATTATCATCATCATTTTCTCTGTTATTAAATTATTAGGGGCATTGTGATACATAGCAATATTGTAAAAGAAGAGCAAAAGTTGGTTCGGAAGCATCAACTTAAATGTATTTCATGGATCAGTGACCAGTTACAAAACAAGATTACTTTTAAAGTGATTGTAGCAGGCAGCAGCTCAAAACAAGCAAGAAAGTTTTTACATATATTACACAATAATGGAAAATTCATGCCCGGGATTTTCAAAGTAATTACTTTATTAAGTTTAGCAGGGGAAAGAGGGTCAAGAGTTGTGTAAAGAGGTCGAAATCACAAAACTGAAAGTTTGGTTTGTTTTCACATTTATTCAATGTGTTGTGCGAAACAGAGATTGAAACCTAACGCCAAATCTATGAAGTCTAACAGATCTCTTGAAATCGACCTTAAAGAACCCTTAAAAGTATTAATACATGAGCAAAAGACATCAAAAAAGTGTCATCTTGGTCAGAACCACTGCATGAACTACCTCATATTCAAAACCTTACTGTGTTGGTAAATAAACATCTTGTTCATTTTAGGCAAAATAACAATTCTCCTGCTCTCTCCCAATAACCGAGACCAGGTATACACTGTTTGATTTTAAAAAAACTTCATGGTGGAATCCCTGCTTTTTCTCACACTGTACTACTGAATCTACAATGCACAACAAAATCTACAGTGCACAACAAAAGCTCGTGAATTTTGTTTTCACACTGTACGGTCCGTTGTCCAGCACAACCTGAGTGCCCACACTGTATGGGTTTAATCAGGATGGAGAGTTGACAGTTGTCCATAAAGTTTCTTTTGAAAACTCCCACAGACATATTCAAAGTCAGATCTACCTGTATTTCAGTTTTCTCTTTTTCGCGGCTCAAATACAAACACCATCATCAAAAATACTCACTGTCTCACAAGCACACACACACACGCATTACCAACAAACACAAGCTAGCTAGCCAGCTAAATCAAAGCACATAGACCCTGGCAGCTGGAGGTCTGCAGGTACTCCCTGCCAGTATTTCTCTTATTCATATCTTCTGTGAAAAGGGGGGAAGACACATCAAATAGGCATGCCCTCTGTTTAATGGTGCTTTCAGACACTGTTCAACAGTTTGTGCAGAAGCAATCAGGAAAAAATAGCTGGGGAAGTTGGGGAATTGGATCATGGCTTTACTCCCACTGTGCAAGGTTCAGTCGTACAACCAAAATTTCAAGCATGCCAGAAATTCATCTGACCCGTCCTGAGCAGCAGATTGGGCCGTGATTGGTCCCCATGCATCCCTGTACAATGCACAGCAAATTACAAGAGATTGTGCTGAAAAATTACCAGACTTCAAAAATAAGTTGTGCAACCCAAAGATTGGGTCAGAATCAGCCTGAAATCTCACAGTGTATGTCTGGCCCAACCATAAGATATGCAATTTTGCTGACTGCTAACCAAATTAAAGTGATAAATTTGACAATTGTGTTTAGAATTGTTTTATTTAACTCAGAATATTCGCAAGAAATATCCCTGAAACTGTTCTGGACCACTGTAGAGAGAAATTTTCTATGAGAGAGTTTGTTAAAATAGGGAAGCTAGTGTAGCACAGTCAAGTCAATAAGAACTCTGAACTCTGTCCACGTTAGATTACTCTTTTAACCAGCGTACTGCACAAGTTCTGCTCAGATATTTATTCACGTTGTGTTTTTATAGGAGTTTTATCTTAGTAAGCTTGATTAGGAAAAATAAATGTTTGGTTGTGATGCGTGACCATGCTTTAATAAGCCATGCATGCTCAGATCACTGGACATGCATATATATACTCTCAAAGGTCACACAACAAAGGACATGTTTGACACATGGGCCTGTATGTTACTCTATGGTAGCCACAGAATATTTGCTGAAAATTAGCCAAATTGTTTATTATTTTCCATCCATAGCTTCTGCGCAGGATTTAATCACTTTTGATTCTTTCCCATAGCTTGACATACAGAATACTCTTGAGTGAAGCAATGTAAACAAAAAGACTTACATCATAGTGCCTGGACTTCTTAAGATCCTTGATCGGTGTGATCGGCTCTCCTTTCTTCTGGGAGGGTTTGATATCTTTGGCAGTTTGGATCTCAGGCTCGGTCTTGGATTTCTCCTCAGTTGGTTTCTGCTGTTTCTCTGTTGTCGTGGCTGGTGTCGTGGTCTTGGTGTCGGTTAGTTGTTTGGCAGCAGTCGGAGCAAATGGTCCACTACCGCCAGTCCCACCTTGTTTCTGTGTTTGGGGCTGAGCTGCCTTTGGAGTCTGCTGATTGGTGGGTTTGTGAAGAGGGCTTTGCTGACTGGTCGGTGCCTGGTGACGAGGGGAACCCATTGGCTGGTGCTTGGGAGACGGATGAGGAACAGGAAGTGGGGGTTCGTCAAGGCCGCCTCCTGACATCAGCCGCTGGGTCTGGCAGTTGAGGCATAACCACTCTTTTTTCTGAAACACAGACAGGACAAATAGGATGGTTAATTACAAAAAGACTGTTTTCTGAAAATGTATAGTGTTTCATTGTACTTCTTTCATGTTACCAAAAAAGGATATTTGGAGACACACTCTCTAACTTCCATATAAAACCTTCCATCCAGCATTGTTTATGCTTTGAAAAAGGTCTTTCAAATTTCCATTAGCACTCACTTGGTAGGGAAGTCCCTTTTTTAAAACTCTAATGATATCAGAACATGTTTTGTCTCATAACAAAACTCTTAAAAGGCGAACAAATTGGCTTTTTGAATGAAGGTTTGCTCATTTGAAAAGCTGAAACTCAAAACAATCAAAGACGGTTTTAAGTATTTAACAGTAAAAGCTGCAACACAGGGAAGCTCTCTGGAACATGTTTGTTTGTGTGTATGTATATGTGTGTGTGTGTGTGTGTGTGTGTATGTGTGTGTGTGTGTGTGTGTGTGTGTGTGTGTGTGTGTGTGTGTGTGTGTGTGTGTGTGTGTGTGTGTGTGTGTGTGTGTGTATGACTGTGTGTGTGCGACTGTGTGTGTATGACTGTGTGTGTGCGTATGTGTGTGTGTGCTTGTATTAGTGTGTCTTTGTCAGATGTTTTCTGATCCAACTTCTCAGGATTACTAAGATTGATGCACAAGCACACACACGCGAAAACGCACACGAGCACTCGACCTACACACTTGTACTGTAAACAGTGAAATCTTGTATTTCAGACAGAGCTGTCAGAGCTGCAGCAGGCTGAGCTTAGCTTGAAGTACTTCCTAATTGCCGTCACATTGACAGCTTCACAATTTTTTATCATATCAGCTCCACTTACTCACACACTAAGGCTGACGTTAAAAAAGACTGTGATTCACAAATTAACCCCCACACACTCTCTTTCTCTCTCTCTCATACACACACACACACACACACACACACACACACACACACACACACACACACACACACACACACACACACACACGTGTCCCACAGAGTACCCCATCAAGTCACCACCTAACCATATAGCGCAAATCTGGCCCTTCCTCCTCCTGTCAATAACATTCACTAAAAAACTCCATTAATCCTCATTCTGCATTCAGACTGTCTCTCTCTTTGTGTCTCCCTTCATCTCTCTTCTCCTCAGCGGGTCTGTCCTTTCAAAATCCATTTAACAATCATCTCATTGTGTTGTATTGTATTTTTATTCTGTCTTCCAGCTCTCTTGTTTACTTTTTGCTCTTTTCCTGTCTTTAACTCCTCAATCTCTTTTGACATTTAATTACATCTGCAGTGCACACCATATTTCTTCCACCACTGAGTTTGATTCATGACAAAACTGTGCAAATAGCTGACCACTGTGTTCAACTCCAATTCTACCCCTCAGCTAGAGAGAGGCTGTCCTATTACTCATCAATGAAGGAGACTTATTCATCCCATTTGGTCCAGAGGGAAACTGTGTCATCTGTGGGGATGGTTTAGTATTGGCTTGTTTAAACTCAGTGACTCTGAATTTCTTTGACTTCATATATCTACTAAATGTGAATCTGATACTGTTGCTGTGGTATGGCAGGGCGATATGGCAACATGCGTAACCCTGACCAAACATCATTTGTTGGAAAATTCTTGGAAAACCATAAAATATGTCTTTTATATTTTTTTAACAGATCACAGAATTTGACAGATGAAGTGATTTAAATGGCCATGCCCTCAATCCCTTTCAGCTCTTGGAAGGATGGTGTTACTTCTCACACATTTGCACCTGCAGTTTCTCTCTTTCTATCCTCACTACATGATGACTGCCATCCCCCTCCTCTCCTCCCTCGTACCCTCCCTCACTTCTCCCTCTCTGTCACTCTCTTTGTACCTTCTCACGCCCTCCAACAGAGTGAAGGCTATTTTTACACAGAATGCCACTGTTCTGCTCGAGCGCACACTTCTCTAGCACTGGCTGCTGCTTTAGGCTGCACTCTGCTTCACCACACATTTAGTCATACACACATATAGACACACACATGAAGTCCCACAGTTCACAGCGATGCAAAATGGAGGAGGGCCCGTGTAGCTGAAGGCTAACCAGAAGGAGAGGGAGATGACAAGCAGAAGGAGGAAGAGGAGGAGGAGGAGGAGGAGGAGGGAGGGAAGGGGAGACGAGAAGCCCACTGGGTGGAGGAAAGGAGAAATGAGGAAAGGGATAACGATACCACACATGCACGGGTGCACATACAAAAACACACACAGAGAAATTCAGCTCAACCTCTAGTAATGTGGCTCCCTGCTGAGTCCGCAGTAATTGGAAGGAGAGAGAAGACAGACAAAGAGAGAAGAAAGTGCACATAAGGATGACCTACTTTCTAGCAACATAAGTATCCAGATAAAAGGTCAACATCCTAAACTAATACAGTACTAGTTTATTGAATTAAAGCAAAATGCAATCATTTGAAAGTCAGAAATCTTCCTTATTAATATTATAACATGCCACAGTTACACACTGCAATACTTCACCACTTGGCGCAAAGCATTGCATCGTCTACATCATCATCACCACGACAACCTCACAGTAAGTCAACTTGAAATGTTCCTGCCTCTCTGGGGGTTCGATCCCCAGCTCCTGCAGCCACATGACCTTTGTTGGTAAGACACTTAACCCCAGGTAGCTCACGCTGCGTGAGAATGTGTATGAATGGATTAGTCAATACTGCAGGACACTTTACATAGCCGCCTCTGCCATCAATGTGGTGTAAATGGGTGTGAATGGGTAGGTGTGACCTGTGATGTAAAAGCACTGTGAGTAGTCAAAAGACTAAAAAAGCGCTATACATTAAGCCCAAGTCCATTTACCATTAAGGCGGGTAATGATTGATGTCTGAATGGACCTATCAATTTCCTCAGTTTCTGCTGAGGTGTGCAATACTCTGAAAAACTGCCACGGCACTCACACATCAGGGCAATCCCATGAAGAGCCTGTGGTTATAATGAATAGGACAGTTTGATGTAACAGCCTGCAATGTTGAAACATATAAACCAACTTTTATTGAAAGTGTTGCACTGAAAGAAAAATGAGGATATTAGGATTTATTAGTAATAAAAATTGATTTCCTAAAAAATGTTTTTTTAAATGTATGACTGAAAATCTAATTTCCTTTGAATTCCTCATCTTAATTTGTGATCTCTTCTGCTTGTGTCCTGGTTTGCTAACTTGCTGTGCACGTCTCCAGCAACATTCTTGAACCCAAACAACACTGAGTGAAATGTGGGGCAGGTTTCACCGTTTGGTGCGCAGATTGCATCAGTTCTGTCATCGTACATGAAGCGACTTGTGCTTGGATGATAACAACGTGCAAACTTCATTAGAGCTCCTCCACATGAACTCTTTTTCCTGCTATTAGCAGAACTACAACTTCTTATTCACTGTCTGTATCTTAATGTCTACCTTTTGACCGCTTCACAGTTTGCTTCTTGTCCATTGGGATACACATAGAGGTCTCTGATGCCTTCACTTTCCTCTTCTCTCAATCTTCTACTTTCCTCTTCTCTCTGTCTGCAGACAGCAGCTTTTGATGCTTCAGTACCCTATGTTGTCAAATTCACATTTCACATTTAAGAAACACATTGTACATCTTTGAAGCTATGTTTTCATACTTAGATTTTAGGGTTTTACAATAAAATAGAATAGAAGCTTCATCTTCTTTATCCTATTTTATCATCTTACAACCTCTCAGATAATCTTGTTTCCATTTGAGTTGATAAACTATTAAATCTGACCGGCATTGGTAGCAAAATGCTTCTTCCACATTAAATCATTGACATCGATATGTATGTTAATGTTATATTTAGGATGAGTCAGACAGCCAATTGTTTCATAAATGAAGTTAATTTACATTTGATATTCGGTTCATTAACATATTGAACATTTTCAATATAGAACTTTAAGTGTTACATGACTGACTCTATAAGTGCCTGCTTATTCTTGTTTGTACTGTTTTTGTTAAATATGGTTTATATTAGTGATGATTAGAACTCTTGAAATGTGGGGATTGCACTGGTAGTCAGTGTTTAACTGTGTAACAGCAAAGTGGTTACTGATCAATATTTAATTACAACAAGTCAGGTGTCTTCAATAAAAGTGACAGATTTTCTGTTCAAAAAGCTCAAATAAGGGTTGGCCAATCAGTTGGCTTGTGCACCCAATGTGCAGAGGCTCTATAGTCCTCGAAGCGGGAGGCCCAGGTTCAACTCTAACCCTTGGCAAGCTTTCATGCAAGTCTTTCTCCACTCTCTCTCCCTGGTTTTTTACTCTATCTATCGTCCTAACTGAAATAAAGGCATAACAAAAGCTCAGACGGTCAGAAGCGAACCAAAACTGGAATAATTAGTGAGATATTCTGCATCAGGAAGTTAAGATGAAATGTTTGTCATGAAATGAACTTAAAAATCCCTCCACAAGGCATTCCGGTTTAATATACACATTCAGTTTATTTCTGTTCTATAGTATGAAATTGGACATTTCCAATGTGATCCACTTGATGTCAAGTTTACACCTTAACATCCTTTTTTTTTTATTTGATATTTGAATATCTAATCTGCATTTACTGGATTAAATTTTGCCTGTGCACTTGATACAAAAACAAACACATATACATAGACATACTGTACATGCGCATACAGTATTACACTCATCATACAATGCAGACCCACTTCATACATGCAATGAGGACACTAGTGATGTTACTTTGAGAGAGCAGAGACATTTATTGAGTGAAAAGACACTGATTTTGTTTTGAAACACACACACACACACACACACACACACACACACACACACACACACACGTAAACTTGATTTGAAGTGCAGGATTTAATCTAACACCTCGTTTCACAGATGGAAAGAAGAGATGCAGGTTCACACAGCAGAAGAAGGGATAAGGACATAAACTAAAGGAGAGGAGGCAGTATAATCAAGACAGAAAGTAGAAGTAAACTAAAGAATATAGAGGCAAGATCTGGGAAGGAGGTGGAGGAGAAGATTACCAAGAGAAATGAATCCTGAGGAGGCTATGAGTTAAGGGTGGAGGAGGAGAGAGAATAAGGGGAATCGGAAGGAAATAGAGAAATAAATGAGAGAAAGGGAGAAGGTATAGAGGAGGTGGAGAGACGGGAGGGTATGAATTATGGGAGTGGAAAACCAGTGAGGGAGAGAAAGAGATAAATTGGAGG
Organism: Tautogolabrus adspersus; assembly: GCA_020745685.1. Taxonomy (NCBI): domain Eukaryota; kingdom Metazoa; phylum Chordata; class Actinopteri; order Labriformes; family Labridae; genus Tautogolabrus; species Tautogolabrus adspersus. The sequence continues at coordinate 8,394,784 of CM036547.1, read as the reverse complement.
AGGAGGAGAAGAATAGAAGGGAAACAAGAGGCAGAATAATGGAGGAGAAAAAAGGCTAGGAAAGGCAAAGTAGAAGAGGAGAGCAGAATCTTCTTCCTGGTTATGTAATGTGAACAGGTTTCATTTCCATGCAGATATTTTAAAAATCTGCTCAGTGGAGCCTCTTTAATTATGTAATCTTGTTGTGTGAGAGAGCAGCGTGGGTGCAAGGATGTATATGTGTGTTTGTGTTAATGTTTACACATTATGTTTTATAGCCCACATTACACTGTCACCTCTTTCACTGCCCACCTATTTTCTGTCTCCGGCCAACCGACCAGCCATTCTTCACAGAGGCAAATTTAACACCAGGATTAGGCAGATAAGCCCACCTATTTTTTCAGCCCTTACTGTGTGTTGGAGGATCTCATTTTTATACTATGTAAACTAAAGGTGTGGCTGTCGGATGATAGCTGCATCACAAGTATGCAGAACAAATTAATAGTAAGAAAGCAAGATATGACCAAAAGAAGGTTGAGACCTAGAAGGTATTAAAGCGACATTATAGAGGAATTCGTTTTGGTGCGCCTGGCGCCCACCGAAGGTCTCTGTTGTAAAGCCGCATAGTGTATTAGCATAGTCAGTTTGGCATTGTACTTGCAGCCAGCTTTTTTGCCAAGTTCGCTCCACAGTGAAAAAGCCTGTCCAATATTTACTCTAGCACAGCTTCTTGCTCAGTCATTCTCTCTTTTTCTCTTCTAAGCTTCATCTTTCATCACCATCTTCTGTCTCTCTGCCTCAGCAACTGTATCAAACAGCAGAGCAAGCTAACTGGCTTATTGTTCGCTGAAGGCTGGTGTGTGAACTAGTGCTGTAAAACTAACTGGGACCAGATGGTTAAGAGGCATAAGCCTTTGTGTTGGGAGAAAGAAACAGACCAATGGCAGCCCAAACACACACACACACACACACACACACACACACACACACACACACACACACACACACACACACACAAATAATGTACAATGAAGCACTGGGAGCAACACTTTTCAGTGTGTGTTCCCTGATAGATTGTGCATGTATTAGTGTGCGTGTGCGTGCGTGCGTGCGTGTGTGTGTGTGTGTGTGTGTGTGTGTGTGTGTGTGTGTGTGTGTGTTTGGGCTGCAGGGATCAGAGGATTTTGACTCCTGCGGTAATAGGATGGCAGCTAGCCAGCAGCATTACAGGACAGAGCCACAGTGGACCTGCCTATCTCACTGCTGCATGAGTCAACAGGGAACACGGCGCCAGACAAGTCAACTAACTTCAACAACTGCTTTATCACTCATAAGACTTCATCACTTAAGCATGACACTACAGATTAGTCTGTTGCACGTACAGTACACAGTCATGTATTTATCTCAGGAGCTCATTAAGAAGAGACTGAAACTGCAAATGACTGCTCTTGGTAAATGTGTAAGACATAACAATTTTCTGCTGATTTTAGTACAAACTATAACTTCCAGAGAAACTGCTTCAGAATGATGTCTTGTCTCGAGCTACATTATAAAATATATATTGTGTTTGCAAATGCTCAGTGCATGTTTTGTTTTCTTTCACAGGCTGAACATTAAGCTTTTGGTCACTGCACTCAGATACTGCCAAAGCGGGTTTTCTTTCTGCTAATGAATAAATAAAATGAAAACAGCTTTTTTTTTAAACTGAACTTTAGCTCAAGCTGCATTTCTTACGCAGGAACTTTCCCCAGGGACAAACAACTTTTGGAGATACTTAGCGCATTTACACTGCAGGGATCAGGTTTAAAAAAAAGCCAAGTGACTTTAGTTTACCCCTCAAAAGGTTCTTGTTTCAGAAGATGAATTTCTGTAAACTTCAGTTAATTTGGTGTTGGGCTTTGCCTTGCTGAGCATTTCTGGTTGGTTTAGGACTAGCAGCATATACTGTAGAAGACCACCACAGCAGCGAGCAGTTTAACAGGATGTGTTGCCATACTATGATGCAATACCTGCGAAGCTTTGCCTTAATCACCATTAAAAATGGTGGGTCACATTTTTTTACTGATTAAAATATCCTATTGACGTAACATCTGTGAACCTATGAGAAAAGGGTGCAATTTTCACAAGGAACAATGAGCTGGCAGTGCCATCTTGTCTGTTGAAAAGAAGATCCTGAGGTTGAATATCATGGCTACTTTTGGTGGGAATGCAGCTTAAGTTTGGCAACAAGGTGTCAGATCTTGCCCTATAAAATGATTGCACCTACATTTCCAAATCACAGTTCTGTATAGGTCTTATTTTACATTTTTTTAACTGTAGCGCTGTCAAAATAACTACCTCTTCGGGGACACAAAAGTTACCGAAGCAAAGTTCTTGCCTTGCTGTGTGTGCACCAAGATTTGAACCTTATCCTCAGTGGTGGGGGGCTGCTGGGTATTATCAGGATTTAATTGATCTGGCCTTGGTTTTAGTTTGAGAGAGACTGCAGCCTTTGAAGTCCTGAAATGTGTACTTTGAAGTGCAAGAGGCAGTCTTCACTTGGACAGCAGCATTATGGGTATGGGAGATTGCTAGCTCATCCCGCAGGGAGGGGGGAGGAAGGGAGGGAGGGGGACACACGATCAGACAGATGCTAGAGAGGAAGCTGGGGCTAAAAATCTTGAGGAAAGTTCAACTAAGGGCTTAGAGCCTTGAGAGGAGAAAGAGTGAGTGAGGGAGATGGAGGAGGCTGGAATAAAATGGTAGAGGTGGGGGCGGACATGTGAGGAGATAGAGTGTGGGAGAAAAAAACACATGAAGAAGAGAGAAAATGATTGGAGGGTGTTGAGGGTGAAATGAGGGATGGGAAAATAAAAACCTCTTTCAGCTCTGGTTGTCTTAGTATTCCTGAATGCTACACAAAAATCGATAGCAAACCATGAATCATACTGACTAAAACTGAATTAAATGAATGAAATCATGAGCTCAATTTGGTGGAATTAATCTAATAGCACCAATACTGTGATGGAACAATGAAACACCTCATTTAACTTAAAAGTATTAAAACAGAACTGGTCACAACCATAGACTGTAAATAGAAATGGATGAAGCCTGAGTGACGTCACCTGTCTGTTACTGCAGGACGCTTTGGAGTCCCATCGATGGCTGCCGTCATGCTGGAAATGCTGTCTCAGCATTACTTTCAGTCAACCTAACGACAGGCTGAGACCTCGCGACAAACTGTTACATCGCAACCACCTGTCACTCAGGTCAGCTACAAGCCTTATTGTGATTAACTCTTATCCTAAATAAAATAAAAATGGAAGAGTTATCAAAATATTCACCCCCCCTACAGTGAATGTCCATAGAGTCATGAGCTAATCAGACCAATTTTGTTTTTTGAACCAGGCTGTAAAACAATGTTAATTTCTGCTTTAAAAACTGGCTTTATTGAATGGGTGTGTATGTGGCTCCCGTTGCTTCTGCATCCAGCCTTAAGCAGACCCTTGACAAACTGCAAGATTTTGCATTTCCACATTGACTTCATTTTCAACACCAGAGGTTACTGCTTGGCTTCCCCCTTGGAAGGAGAGGAGGTGGAGATGCATTGTCCATCCTCTCACACAGTCAAAAGGCAGAATGATGATATGCAGTTTAATGGTCGGTCCGCTTGCTGGTTTTCTCGTGCATCAAGCTAGTTATTGCTATTGCTGTTAGAATTTCTGTTAACACATTGCTAGTTTTGTGTGTTAAAATGTATATCCAAAATTCTCTTGATTATTGTTTTATATTTTACTTCAGAGCTCAAACCACTTTTGCAAAGCTCTAAAATAAGCATTTATAATTTATTTCATTTATTGACAGAGTGGATTCAAATTTACACGATAACTGTATGCACGACTAGTCGATTATTGGCTTGAGCATAAGATAATACAACTGAAAACAAAAGGTGCAGGTTGCAGGTTTTCATACATACAGCCTGTTCCAACATTTAACTTAAGCTTAAAGATAAAGCTTCTTAAATCACAACACAAACATGTTTCTGAAGTTCAAAACTTTCCCATGAATATTATACTTTTTTTTACAGTAACTATGCTTTTATTGTGTCGCTTTCAGAAACCATTGATCTGCACAATAACCGTCCACTAAACGGTAAAGAAGACTTTGGGGAAGCTACGACGGAGGATTAGGGCCACGTAAAGAAAAAACCTCGTAAATTTACGAGTTCGAGACCAGCCTGTGTGAAAATGATGACAGGAGAACTCTTAAAGCCTTTTCCTCTGCAGACACAACTTCCTCCAAGGCAGTGTGGCTCTGTCTTCGGAAAAGCTGTTTGCAGTAGCATATCTTTCCAGGGTCCTGATATTTTAAGACAATGTGATGATGATGATGTGCCAAAAGCATGTGTAGTTTCATATCTGCATAAGTAAAGCCAAAACACAACTGTCGCATATTTGTGTCTGTTGTCTGCACTTGTCTGCCTTGTTAAAGTGTCTAGGTTATGTGCAGAGACAGTTTGTGTCTTATTCATACATCATTTTACAGATATACAAGTCCTTGCAAAGTGAAAATTTCTCTTGAACTACAGTAATTGTTTTTTACCGACTACACAAGGAAGTAGCCTTTCCTTATATGTGAAACCCTTTACTAAAGTATAACCAAATGCTCCAAGTTTGTCATTTGAGAACAGGCTGCTTAAATAACGACTTTATTCTTTCATCATTTTCGCGCAGGCTGGTCTTGAAATCCTACATTTACGACTTTAAACTCGTAAATTTACGACTTTATTCTCGTATTTTCTCGTATTTCTTCTTTTTTTTACGTGGCCCTAATCCTCCGTCGTAGGAAGCAGAGAAAGCAGAAGAATAAAAAAAGGATTGGAAGAAAGAAAGTTTGAGGAAACAGTTGAGGATGAATTTGAGGAGATGGTTTAAAATAGAGGAAGATGTAACAATAAAAGGAGAGGAAGAAGGAGACGCAAATGAGGGGGAAAGAGGAAACCAGAGAGTGAGCAAAGATGCAGAGAAAATGTCAGAGTGAAAGAGGGCGGCAGAGGGAGAGGATGAGGATATTAGCGAATTAGAAAACCAAGATGAGAGGAGGATGAAGTGAGAGAAGAAAAGAGAGGCGGATTCCAAAAATGTACAGTGAATTAGTTCTGCCTCATGAAACTGGCAGTTCTGGCTGAGAAATGCTTTGGGGCCAGGATTTCTTTTTGTGTATGAGTGTGTGTATGTGTGTGTGTGTGTGTGTGTGTGTGTGTGTGTGTGTGTGTGTGTGTGTGTGTGTGTGTGTGTGTGTGTGTGTGTGTGTGTGTGTGTGTGTGTGTGTGCGTGTGTGCGTGCGTGCGTGCGTGTGTGTGTGAGTGTGTGTTTGCAGGATGTGTGTGTACTTTTGTGTTTTTATCTGAGGATTATATGTCAGTTTGCTGTGTTTGTTTGGGTGCCTTTGTGTGTGTGTGTGTGTGTGTGTGTGTGTGTGTGTGTGCGTGTGTGTGTGTGTGTGTGTGTGTGTGTGTGTGTGTGTTTAAGTCATTGCTGACTGTGTTTCTTTGTGTAGTTGTGTGCGTGCGTTCTCATGCAAAGAGCATCACAGCTTCCCCAGAACAGAACTGATGTCGTGTTGACATTTAGACAAAAAAACACAAGCTCTGTCTTTTAAAAGAGCAACTTTGAGAGTGAAGCTCGCAGAGAGCTGGCAGGGTCAGACATGACTGGTTCTGCTGCTGCTGCTGAGAACAAAATCAGAAAGAAAAAACAACTTAAACTGAAACTGTCACTTTCAAACATGTCATGTAATGTTCAGCTAGAGTTTCTTTGATGAAAAATATGAATGTGTTTTTGCTTTTCTTTAGAAACTAGGGCAAATTTCCTTCTTGTGTTGGCACCATAGATTGTGAAGAATGGAAAACCCGGCTCCGCCTCCTCTACTCTGACAAAGATGAAGCCAATATAACCCCAAAACGGGCAAAGACAAGTTGGGCATTTTGGGATTTTAAGAGTCTGCACTGAAGAGATCTGCTGGAGGAGCCGCAGTATTACGCCTAAACTAAACCAAATAGGAATGCTCAACAAAAGAACATAATAAAACTAATAAAACAATATTACTTATTGTCACCAACACACAAGATATTGGCATTGTGTTATTGCGTCCCATTTTAATTTTAGTAGTTTAGGGTTGTTTTGATTAATTGCAATAACAACTGGGCTTACATTTGTTTCAGATATATTCTAATTCAGAGCATTAGTCAGTATAACATAATGAATATGGTCTAAAGGTTTAAGTATGAGTTAATTATGTCCTCAGATATCTAAGAGGTTGACACTTTTGTGAAGGTTCACCTTGCGGCCAGCAGTAATTCAGTAGAAACACTCAATCACACACACAGACAGGAACAGTGTGTAAAGGTCAGTGCCGGCTGTCCTTCACTATCAAACTCTCATCCTGTGTGTGTGTGTGTGTGTGTGTGTGTGCGTGTGTGTGTGTGTGTGTGTGTGTGTGTGTGTGTGTGTGTGTGTGTGTGTGTGTGTGTGTGTGTGTGTGTGTGTGTGTGTGTGTGTGTGTGTGCGAGTGTGTGTGTGTGTGTGTGTGTGTTTGACCCTGACTTATAATGTGCACAGTCAGTCTATTTAAAATTGCAGACACATTTTTTTTGAAACTTTGCAGCTGAACAGTATCTGGGTCAGTCTACTGAAAAGCACTTCAAACAATGCAATAAACAACAAATGCAGAATTTCACCAAATGCTAAAAAATATTCAATAAAACAAAAAAACTGTTGCTACAGTAGTCTAAACAGGAAATGACCTGTGACTATTGATAAGGACTTGGATTTTGTCTAATCACAAACATGTAGTTTGTAGTCTTTTTTTTTTGCAGTTAAGGAGTTTTGTGTGGTTACATTTTGTGAAATTTTCTTTGTGTTTCATGAAATATTTTTGCATTTCCTTTTATATTCTGTACGTTTAATGAAATGTTTTTAGCTTTCTGCGAAATGTTTTTACAGTTGACCTTCAAGGCCACCGTAGTCTACCACTGATGAGATTTGGTGTTGTGCTCAAGGGCTCTTCAAGAGGTTCAGCTTCATCTGTATTGCAGTGAGTACTTCTGCTTGATTTGCATGTCAGTAGGGGGAGTTTCTGATGCAAGGCAGCTCATTTGCTGTCAGCAACATGCTAGAAAATATGCTACCAAAATATTTATTGAATGTCTTTGGCATTCATTACTATTATGCATTCAAGCCTGCACACTATTTGTGTGAAGGCTACTTAAACACAACTTATCCTATCCAATTTCCTATGGGTTGGGTGAGTTTTTAGTGAAACAAAATGCCATGTTAAATTAACATTGAAGGTAATTCTGTCTTTCCAGTAACTGTATTTCACCAGCAAGTTTTTTTGGAGGGGGTTTTATGAAATATGCTGTGATAGAAGAATTCTTAATAAAAGCAAGATATTGCATCATCATGATGTTTTTCTGAACCAATTTTCATAAAACGGTAAAAAGAAGTTAGACTATCTTAACACAGGTTTAATGAAATCCTGCACTGTGCAACAATGAGTAATGAGGAGGAGTCAGGTGTGGGAGCACCATGGAAAGCTCCCCCATCATGACAGTCACAGGATCCACACCTTTACAACAACTGTGACTTAATCGTTTGTCATTTTAAAAAGTAGTTTAAAATGTACTCGGTACAATTAAGTCCATTAAATACAATTAACTGCATAATAGTCCTGTTTGTGCTTTAGAATGGCGGGCTGTAAAATAATAGGAAAACGTTTTATATCTCTGGGTCATGACTTTGTTCAGCACCGTTCCGTCTCTTCAGCAGGGTTGGCTGTGGAGCAGGGGTTGTAAGGCCCACTGAAGTTTTGCTGCTGGAGGGCCTCACATGTTTGCATTACGGGACTGGCCCCTTCTATTCAATACATACACAAAAAAATCTGCACTCCATTGCCAAAACATGAAGATTTATTTTCCAAATGCTTTTTCAGGGGCAGCAATTTTCCCACATGGTTGAGTGCCGTGCTGCATTAAAGACTGGGAATCCTTAGACAACATAAATCTGACGCATGGTGACATCCCTTGTTTCATGTGTGGATCATTGTTTGTGTGTGCTGCAGCAGGTATGATGTTTTCCTGCAGTATCTAACATCAACTCCCCCAACATTTCTATTACCACACTGCATCCCGCAGTCAGACACCTGCAAACACAACAATCGCTCGCACAGTGCACATTTATATGCACAAAGACATGCTCACTAAACAGGGACCTTTACTCTCCCATCCAATCAGATCTCTCTGTAGGAGCACGCTCACACTGTGCTGTGGAAGTATCCACCTGCTCAAAGACACTCACTCTGCTGCAGCTGTTGGACTATTTTTTTGCCTTTACGTTTTCTTTTCCTTAAGTGTCTTGAATTATCCATACTTAATTTAGCCACTGTAACAAAGGAAAAGTTCAGTTTAGCCTTTATACTGTAATTTGATAGGAATAAAACTACATAAATGTTATAGAGAGAATAAGAAAGATGGATGAAATCGATTTTCTTTGACTGCGAAAAGAACGCTAAATAGAATAGCTTTGGAAAAGTTAACATATAATGTTTTAAGGTGAACTGGTACGAGCTTTTTAAAAAGAGAATGGTAGAAAATATAGATATATTGAGTATTCCCCCCATGTGCATTTGTCTGTATGTGGGTGTGTATTCAGTGCAGGGCTGTTGGAGATTCTGCAGTAGCTGTAGGGACAACAAGATCACTACACTGTGATTATTTGTCATCTCGAGGCACTGATGACAGGCCGCCTGTCTGTCGCTGCAGCTCTGATAGGCATTGATTAGGTGTCAGTGTCGATGCTCTGCTCCATCATTTGTTCATTTTACAGAGAGCAGGACAGGCAGGCCAAACCAGAAACTGCTGTTCCACACAAACTGCTGCGAGGGCAACTAAACCAGAGGACGGAAATAAAAAGGACGGAAGGAAAGGGAACCTTACGCTCCTATTTTACATCTTTAGTCCCTTTTTCAACTTCAAAATGCGACAGACTGTAAACAAGCCATCGATTTAAGTTATCTGAACTCAGCAAACCGCACTTTACAGATTTGTAATCACAGAATCCCTCAGATCCTGAAAAGGTTTACTGTTACTGTACATGCCACATTTAGCATACTTGTGTTTTGATCTAAAGAACTGAGGTGAAGAGGAAGCTGCTGTTCATGGATCAATAACCTATAACCATTTATCCTCACACATGGCTAGGAAGAGACCCCTGACAATGCAATCGATATAAAGAAAATGGGAAGGGGCGCATGGGAGATCACAGGAGGTCAGTATCTACTGATGGGAAATAACACGACAATAGAAACAAAAATAGACTAACAACTGTATGTTGTCTTCATGTTTATAAAGCTCAGTGCACATTTGATGTGCAGAAAAAATCAAACGTAGAGCCCATGCTTAATTTTCCTTAAATCATCAGCATCTACATGCAATGATCATCTTCACAGTTGCTTATGTTAATATTAGACTGATCAGTCTATAATCATACTTAGCTGTTACTGCTAATACTGCACATACTTTTACCATTTTAACAATTATTGTAGCCTTAAGACTTATTCATTGTTGTTGTTGTTGCTCCTGCTTTCTTTGTCCCCATTCTTCTTCCTGCATCTCCCTCTATCCCACTTTCCAAGCCCAACACAGTTTCTGCAGATAGCTGTTCGTCATGATTCTGGTTTTGTTTGAGGTTTAAAGGGAGTTTTTCCTTGCCACTGTAACTTTGCTAAATGTGCTGAGCTCATACTGTGGGGTCTTTGTAGATAATATAGCAAAGAGTAAGGTCTTTCACATGCTCTGGTGTAAAGTGTCTTGAGATGACATGTGTTATGAATTAGCGCTACACAAATAAAGATTGATTGATTGGTTGATGCATGGAAGCCATTCTGTTCCAACGAATTTGAACAGTAACACTTCATTCTACTTAATGAAGTACGGATTTGGTGATCAGAAATTTTGAATAGTATAAAAAAGTTCAATTTTCTCAAACAACTATAAAGAGTAGAACCAGAGAATTAGATATTTTTGCAGTGATCTTTTCAACGTTTCTTCTTTTTTTCTGGTGCTGTATATGTAAAGGCTTTATTTCCACAAGCTTTGCTGTAGCAACATGTTCAGGTTTTCTCTGTTAGGGTTCGGAGAAAGTGCAGTGTGGATGAATAGGAGTGTGTGTTTAGGCTTCTTTGCTGAGAACAAGATTAGAAGTGCAATACTTCATAAGCAACAAAAAAGAAGAGTTTTGCCACGGCACACCAAACAGACCTCAAATTACTGTTTAAATATTAATCATGTTGTTAATGTCTGGTTTTGTTTTGTTTGTTTTTTGCACCCAACCAGCCAAAAGAATAATCCTCCAGTGATGGAGTTTTGTGATGCCTTTACATTTGATGTTCATATTTAACAAGCTGAAACTACTGATATAAATCTGTAGAAATAATCACAATTTTGATCAGTCAGCTGAGTACAAAGACCAGCAGAACTAATTCTGAGCCTGAGTGGGGAAATGATACAGAATTAGATAGCCATTTTTCGTTAACCAAACATTAGCTGTCACTAGATTTGGCTGAGCCTGCGAAAAACACAGGGGAGTCACCCTGAAGTTCCTGCAGTGTGTTTTCATGTAGAACATAATAATTCAAGAGTGACAGTACAGCTGTAACATGCAGGGAGGAGTCAGCAGCGAGATGGAGCAAAGAAGGAGAGGCAGGGGGGTGGACAAGGTGAAGGAAGGATGAAACCAAGGAGGGAAACAAGAGGTTGATTGGATTGAAGATTTTTTTAGGAAATGAAGAAGTAAAGTAACAAGCAAGTGAAGTCATTTCACATCTTAGTGTAGAAAAACTGAGAAAAAGGGGGAATTGATGAATGAAAAAGGAAAAAATGAGCCGATGGTGGCACTTACTGTTTATCTCAGCAGAGCCTTTGCTGTTATACCCTTAAAACTGCTTATACAAAAACGTATATTCTTACATGACTCCATACAGAGACACACATGTTATTATCAGACCTTCTCTCAACATGTGAAGAGTGAGATGTAAAGATTATCTTAGCAGAAAGGTCCCCGCCCTTTGGCTGACAACTTTATATTGATGAAGAGATTTCAAAAAGTCTGACATGTTTTGTTTTTTAAGACTATTTTTATGGATGTAACAAACTACCTGTTACACATTAGCAACAAAGCAAATCGAATTCTTGACCTTAAAAAAACCTTTTAAATATTTCAAATATAGTCAAAGGACCTCACTTCTAAAATGTCTTCACTCTTAAGGACAGAAACCGGCCTTCACAAGTAAAAGGGTGAAAACACAAATAAGATATTTGAAGACTTTCAGTTGGTGTGGAAGAAAAAAAATCCTCCCTTGGTGCATATTTTTATGAACAAACGGCACACGTTTGAACAGAGATATATAAATAAATACAATCGGATAATAAATCATGAGGAGAAAAATTTGCAGAGCAGCTATGGACAGATACCAAGCCCTATGTTTTACTGTTATTGACAACATAAAGCTGCACGCCACTGCCAACAAACTATACATGTGGTGCATTACACTACACTGCTTTCTCTGTGTCCCTTGGGATAACTTACTGTTAAAGCTACCTTCAACCCTACAGGAAATTTACTGCCCTTCAGTGGTTAGATATACACACACACAAACACACACACTCGAGTGCAGGACGTTTTATTGATTTGTACCTAAGAAACCAGATTGGTCAGTTAAGGGCTGGAATCTACTCCCATTGGATTCACAGAAGCCTGGACTGTATTTGATGCTAAAGTACTCCAGGGGGTGTTTTATAATTGTTTTACACTTTCGTGTGCAGGATAAGTGTGCCTCTGTGTGTGTGTGTGTGTGTGTGTGTGTGTGTGTGTGTGTGTGTGTGTGTGTGTGTGTGTGTGTGTGTGTGTGTGTGTGTGTGTGTGTGTGAGTTAATGTTTGCTGGTAAGGGAACATCAATTTACCCCCCCTCTCCCAGGGGAGTCACAGAGATAGTACACCTGCTCTTCTCTCTCCCTCGCCTTCTCTTTGCTATCAAAAAAAGTCTCTCTGCGATTAAGCCTTATTTCTGCCCTATCACTGCTCTAAGGTATTCATTTGTTGTATATTTACTGAAATACACACATGCATTAATGGAGAGATGTCAGAGTGGAGCTGCTACACAGGGAGCTCACCTGAGCAGTTTGGGGCCTTGCTCAAGGGCCTCTCAGCAGTACTCAACTTCCATATTATGGTCCGCATCGGGATTTGAACCAGCGACCCACCGGTTCCTAACCTAAGTCCCTATGGACTGAGCTACTGCCGCAACATGTTGGACTAAGTACATTTTGGTATAAATTAGCCTAAAAAGATGGACCCCATTACACGGCTATATTACTGTTTTTTTTTTCTCCCCAGCCTTTGATGGAAACATGAGATCTGTATAATATTTAAAAAAAAGGTCTAAGTGAGACACTTACTCATCATCCATTATACTTCATGAAAAACTGATGTCCCTTGGCTACCGACACTATTAACATAATAAAGTGGAGGAGAGTGCAGATTCTATTTGTGCAGATGGTAATTTGAGCCGTGGACGAGTAGAGAAGTGGAGCTGACAGTCTGCCGAAGAGATGCGTCACTAAATATAGTGATTCATAATAAATATGAGGCTGCAGGAGGAGTTTGACAGCTGCACAGGAGCTCCTGCTGAGATACAGTTTTCACTCTCACCATCTTTTACTTTGATCTCTTTCTCTGTGTCTGTTTCCTGCTTTCTCCTTCTTAATGTCATCTTATACCGATAACTCATACAGAAATCTTTGTTATTTTACAAGGATACTGTGAGAATAGGAGCCAACAAACAGACTGAGTGTGCAGCTGTGTTTCTTCAGTCTTTATATAGCAGTGGGCCAGCAGTTGGCAAGTTAAAACAAATAGTTTACAATACAACTGTGACTGTGACAATATCTCACAAAGTATGAATCAGAGAGAACTTGTTTGTATTTTTCTTCAGAGTCCAAGCCATCGCTTAAATCATTAAAAGCAAATTACAAGACAAAATATGTAATTCCTGTTATTACACATTCAAACAACACATGGCATGCCTGAAAGAATTGTGTTCTTATTTTCTCTTCGGTGTCATGAGTGTTACGTTTTGTAACTTAATCCTCGTGAGTCTGGGTCTGATGTTTACACATCTGTTGCAAACAATTGAAAATGAAGAAACCTCGACCTAAGCCACTGCTGATGGTGTCATGAAATGTATTTTTAATGCATTGAAATATGGACTCAATATGTTCCCCCTGACCATGCCTTCATTGAACATTTCAGATAACTATCCTCTATCTCTCCCTACCACCTCTGCCACCTATATAATAATCTTTTCGGCTTTTAAATAAGATATGCAAAAGTTTAAGGTTCATATATGGAAGTAGTGCCTTCATAATAATACATGTAATAGTGTTTTTGCCTATCACTATTACGTGATAGTCCTGTTTCCTTATAGATAGATTTAAAATGTGTCATAATGAAGCTAGTAATGTAAAGCTTATGGTAAATGGCTTTATGTGTATTTAAAAACAAGGCACATTACCAAGAGTGGCCCTTAAGAACCTGCTAGCTGAGATTTATTAAGGAATCAGGTCAGAAACAGCTGAGATCAGCACCATGGACAGAGGCTACATCCAAGTGTAATAACTACAATCCACCAACAGGGGGACATTACTCAGTTATGAGACCTGTGTTTCTGATTTAAACATTCTGGACAATCAAACATACTACACACAGTAGTAAGGTACTAAAGTTAGTTTATCATGGGGAGTGGAAAGGGGGTGTATAGTAGTATTTCAAAATCTCAAAGGAAAAGGATACAGAGGGAGAAAGAGGAAGGGTCGAAAGGAAGAAAAAGGAAGAAAGGGAGTGGAAAGAAGAAGAGAAGCAATCGAAGAAGGGGGTAGAGAGAGAGAGAGAGAGAGAGAGAGAGAGAGAGAGAGAGAAGCAGGATAGAGAGAGAGAAGGAGAGAGAAATCAGGAGAGAAAGAGAACGAGAGAGGTGCTATCGAGGGGGGAGAGAGAAGGAGCAGCAGTTAAACACAAACCAATGAGCTGCTGCTGGTTTCATCTGGATTGTTCTAGTTCCACTCACACACACGCACGCACGCACGCACGCACGCACGCACGCACACACACACACACACACACACACACACACACACACACACACACACACACACACACACACACACACACACAATATGGACATCCAGGACCAGAAAGCAGCAATCAGGGGAAACTACTCCACCATTTGGGTTTCTTGCAAGGTTTAGCATGTCTATGGTACATTTTGGCCAATATGTTGTTTTATACCTCTGGCAAATTAAAAATGTAGCTTATAAATGTATTTAATGATTTCATTTTTGTATTGAGCAAACATATACTGCTCTTAAAATACAACACATTAAAATACACACAAACGTGCAAAATTCTGTCCTTTTTGTATTCTCTCTCTCTATGCCACATTTCTCTCTGTTTGTCACCCCCACTCTGCGTAATGGTACAGTCCTATCCTAACCTTTTTGCCTGTTTCCATCTCACTCTCCGTTAGCCATCCATCACTTCCTCGCTATTTTCTCCTATATGTGTTTCTCACTCTCTTTCTCTCTCACACATTCATTGCTTAGATTTGTCACAATGAAAGCAACAACAGCGTATGTGTGTGTGCAGACATGTTAGGGTGTGCTTTGCATGTGTGTAATAGTGTGTGTTTGTATGCTAATAGGTTGCTCCAAACCATCACGACACACTCATCTATACAAAGGGACACGTACACAAACAAGCAAACACACACACACACACACAGTTTTTTCACAGTGCCATTACTCCTCATGTCTCTCACTGAGTTGAGCGATTGAAAACATGCTAGTGACAGAGCTTATTTAACAACCCACGCATGAACACACATGCACTGATTAATTAAACGATGTGCAAATGTGAGTGTAAGTGTTTGTGTGACTGTGTGTTTGTGTGTGTTGTCCTGAATGGTGCTTAAAATGCCCTTCAGTGAGATTAAAACAGGACAGCATTAGCATTTCAGTAAGTATGAATCAGTTCCCTTTTTGCATCTTTTTTTGCCTTCTGCTTGTTGTATGGACTTTAAGCAGGAATCTTTTGGAGGTTTTGCGAAAACTCAGAGTTAGCTGACTCAGAGTTGAAAGAAACTTTGGGGATTTGGTTCACAAAGCCAGTTAAGCTTATCTCTGAGTCAGTTGCTACGACAACAAACTCTGTCTAATTCTGACTTTCTTCTTCTCTTGAGTCAAAGCCTGCAGACTGGAGAGATTGTCAGACGTTGTGTGTTCTTTTCTTGATGAAAGCCCACATACTCTGCAGAAATCTTTTTCAGGAGAGGTTGATCAGACCTCTGCTGGCATCTTGAACAATTCCCTCATGATTTTGTATCCATCATCTCTCATTTTCTGCAAGATTGATCATGTTAAAAATTGTATTGCGTCCACCGAATGTACATATTGCACACAATGCATACTCTATCATACTGTGTGCACTGTAACAAAGAAAGTTACATTTTTAGTTTTGGCAATGAAACATGTCTATAACACATCATCATCGTAACACAGGGCAACCTGCTGGTCAACTGTAAGAAATGTGACTCTTAGATTTATTTTGAAACCTTGAGACTTGAAGTTTCGACTTGAATTTCAATTTTAATGTTTCTTTTTCCCTTTTTTCGTGATGCTTTTGGTGTCTTGTATGAAGCACTTTGAATCGCCTCGTTGCCGAAATGTGTTTTATAAATAAACTTGACTTGAATCGCAATTTTTTAAGATTTTTTTCATCATATCCAACATTGAACAGAAATGCTGCTTTTATACAGACTCAATCACCCTTACTGTTTTATATATCTATGTGATTACTTTTAAAACTTAATCAGACTTAAACAGACAGTTAACAGAAATCCTTCCAGTGTCTCAAAGGACAGTACCCCTCTGCCTTTGGTATGCTTTTATTGTGAAATATCTACAAGAAGCATTGAGATAACTAATTCTATTTTTAATAAACTTGGTTTCATTTTAAATAAAACCTTGTTAAGTTAAATCCTGCATGTTGTGTTTGTCCCTGTGAACCATGTTTGTGATGTCGGCCAGCCTGGTCAGGTGACCTGCATCAGCCAGGTAGACACAGGTGTGCAGGGGGTGTGGCCTGGGGAGAACAAAGGCAGAGTGAGAAAAGTTTGGGAGGAAGTAAAGAGGAACCAGAGGAGCTCTGGTGGAAGGCTGCCTGATTGGAAAATCTAAGACTTTCGCACTTGTTTATGGTGTTTCCTCGTCCACATGAGAAGGTCCAGTAGATCTGTGTTTGTGAGGATCATAACCATTGAGATTGATTAAGGAGGACTCTGAAGGCCAGACTCCAAGAGCTCCAATTCCAGGACCGGTAAGTTTAATTCTTTTATGGGGATCTTTTTCCCCCTTTTGTGGTTTTGCAATGCTTTGCTTTTGACTTCCTCTTTTTACCTGTATATTATGCAATTTTTGGAGTTTTGAGGTATGTCTAGTGGAACTTTTGGGATTTAACAAGTCTGTTTTCCATGAACTAGATGGTAACAGTTTAGTGGAACGTTTAAATTATTTCATTGATATTTCTCTTGGTTTACTTTTTGTGATTAAATTGGTGTTAAAGCGTGCATTTGATTTTTACCTGTGGTGAGTTTGTTGCTAGGATTGAGATGACATCACTACCAATTTCCTTTGCTGTTTAAAAACCTAACCACATTTAAGAATACAGTATATTTAAGAATACAGTATTCTAGCTTCGGACTATTATTGTTAGTAAGCTAAAAAATGATGCTGATCGTTATAAAAGTATTTAAAAAAAGAGAGAAACCAAAATGTTTGGAATTATTCAGTATTCAAATTTGTAGTTTAATTTGTTATTGAATTGTTTGTGCCAGTTGCTCTTGTTCATGCTTTTTCTGAATCATAGTGTTGAAGTCTCCTCTTACTAATGGACTTGTGGTTTATTGTAATTTCACAAACTCTGGTGCCTTGTGTCATTTAGGAACTTGTGTATCAGATGTTTCTCAGTTTCTTGTGATTAACTACTTATTTAGTGCAAAAGAACACATATCTGCAACATAATCACATGCTTTCAAATGCCAATAAAACAACAGAAAATAAACGCAGAGGGGGAAAGATTAGACAGAAGGAGAGAGTGGGTAGAGGAGAACAGCTGCAAGGAAAAATGGGAGGGACGAGTGGAGGAGGTAATGGAGCAGAAACCCATCAAGCTTCAGTCTCGAGGGCAGGACAGCCAGCAGAGAAAAAGAAACACCCCCACAAACACCAACAGAGTGGTGCAGCCTGCCTATAGGAATCATCTATTCAGGAGGCAGTGCAGGGGAGCTGGAGGAAAACATAGTAAACGGATCTGGCTGGGCATACCCTGTGATTTATTTCTCTCTCTCTCTCTCTCTCTCTCTCTCTCTCTGTCTCTCTATCTATCATGGAAGTATTGCAACCTTTGTCCACTTCTCTCTCTCTATGGTTGATTCTCTTGCTAGCTTTGTCAGATTTGCTCTCAGTTTCACGACTGAGTCATAATCTAAGTCATTCCCTCGATTTCTCTCTCCTCTCAATCGTTCAGTGTCTCTCTCTCCATTCTCGTGTCCCTTCATGGTTGTCTTTTGCTCTTTCTGTCCTTATTTTCTCTGTAGTATCTCTCTCTCCCGCCAATCTCTCTCCTGCCTCTCGCTCTATGTATTTAAATCTAAGTTGTAGTCATTAAAGCACAATAACGACACATATTGCCTTATAGAAAAGCAAAGGAAATGCAACTTTCTTATTTACCATGCCTAATCTGTGTATGATTGTGTGAGTAGTTATCTGTGAACAAACGCTTCCTGTGTGCCTCTGCATGTATCTCTGAGTATGTGCATCTAAGATAGAAATGTGTGTATGCATTTAAATGTGAATGTGTCTACAGAGCTTACAAATAGGATGCACACACATTTATCTACAAAAGCACAAAGGCTTGAGTGACGGATTGTTTATATTTCCATGCCCACATATCGTTGTTATCGATGTGTGTGCGTGTTTGTGTGTGTCACCTCTTTAGCTGTCAGTGTCAGCGATGGGCAGCCGCACACAAAGGATATGACAGCTGATTGGCAGGAGGACCACCAACATTCGTCATGGCCACCACAGAGGACACTGTCAGGCTGTCAGGCGGAGCTTATCCTGAATAATGAAGCCACTACGGTTTTGAATTAGTTTTATTGCATGGCCTTGCCGTTAAGTATCAGAATACAACCATCTAACTGTTTAGTTGTGAGATATGAAGTATAGCTATGTGTTTTGAAATTATTACAGCGAATGGGAACTATTTTCTGGGTTTTACAAATTGTACCTCATATTTTATCTATGATCTTTATGATGAGACTTACACCACTTTAATGATCCATTTCCTATAAAAAATCTTTGTAACAGGGATTCTAAAGATCTTTTCTGAAGAGACGAATAGGGGATTTTTTTCTATCAGCACAGGGTTTGAAGCTACTTTCAACCTTTTTCCTGATCATCTCGCATGAGATGAAGGGACCTTTAGTTGTTGACATCACATCTTTAGTAGTTCCCATAGTGAAGGCGTACATATAAAACATGGATGTAGTCTCTATGACGTCATCCATTGTTTTTTTTAAGTGGAGTTTCGAAGCCCAACTATGGCAGTCGCCATTTTGGAAATGCTGTGGCAAAGTAACTTTCGGTCAACCGAGAAACAGGCAAAGAGATGGAGCAGAGGCGAGCCTTTAGCCTCCTAACAAAAAGAAACACACCCGCTTTTTGGTCAGATGGACAAGGCCCCTAATAATGTACATGTGTTTATTTTGCATTTGGATTTGGCATTTTAACAAATTTGTTAAAGGGACTTATGGGACTGTTATGGGAGCCTCAAGTGGAACAAAAATTCAGTTATTGCACTTAGCGTTAAGTTATTTAAAATGTTTTAAACCAGGAAGAGCTCATTGAGATTAAGAATTGCATTTACAAAAGTATCCTGGCCAAGACAGGCAGTAGCACATTAAACAGAGTTAGACATAAAACAGAGCAATGACATACACAGATCAATCAATCCTGGGTCTCAGAGTTGTTTGTAGTCAAAGCATCTACAAACTGACACATCTTCCTCCAATGCTTTTAATCTACTCTCAAAAAGATTTAAATAGACCACCTCCCTAAAACACAAATCCTCCTACTGGAGATTCCAAGCTGCAGGAGCAGTGTACCTGAAACTCCTTTTCCCCATTTCAAGACGCACTTTGGGGACGGACAGATAAAGTTAGTCTTGCAAATGGGTCACAGAGTGAAGACTGTAGCTTCCAGCACTTTTCATATGAATAACATTATGTTAAGTGTGAGGGAAGCAGGTTCAGCATAGCCTTATAAATAATGATATACCAATGATGTTGTCTATGGGTGGTCAATGAAGGCCAGAAAGACAGAATTGGACCTCTGTATTGGCTTTATTCTTCAATGCAGGAGGTCGCTGCTTAAGCTGAAGATTTAGGTTCTACTTCAAGACTTTCTTACGTTTAAAATAGACCTTATTGATGTCTTAGATTTATCAATGGATCTTTAAATGAATTGTAAAAATAAAACTTCTGAATGGAACCTGGTGAAGAGTAGGGAGAGAGGTGAATCATCCGTTTTGCTTCCCTCATAAGATACAGACAGGAAGTGAGTGACCGGACAAAATGCTCTCTCTGTCTGTCACGACCTGCAGGAACACAAATCTCCACTTCCCTTTCACACACACACCAGCAGCTTCCACTCACACACATAAATGGAGTGTGGGAGTATAAAAGGTGCACTGATGGAACAAATGAGTGGTGGTACCATGAAAGTAAAAATACAGAAAGAGTAAGGAGATTTAGATGAGAGTGTCTGAGTCATTCACCCTTTTCGCTCAATAATCGATGTGAGTCATGACTGTGTGTGTGTGTGTGTGTGTGTGTGTGTACTAGGTTTCTTACAAATTAATTTCTATGACTATATAAGTATTATCATGTGTCATTTTATGATCCCTCACACACACGCAAACAAGAAAAGTAGCGTGAGTCACTCGTAAAAATGGCATGTAAGAGAAAGATAACATGAAAAAGAAAGGGACATCAATGTGTGTGTCTGTGATATGAAAACATCAAAACCTGAGAGGCAAACTGAGAGAGCTGTGGGGGGGGGGGGGAGTAAAAAGACATGGCTTTTTCCCTTCAGTCCATATACCCATGCAGTACCCTAAGTCTCTTTTAAGCTGCAGTGGGTTGCCAAGTTTCCTGCTGTTTCAGCTTGTATGTTGCTCCAGTAAAAAGGTTATGCTGTGTTCTGAGATGCTCAGAAATCAGGCATTATCAAACAACAGCCCTTAAAGTAAGCTCTCAAACAAGGAATCTCTGTAGGAGGTCACATCTGCATGTTGGCTTTTTACTATCAAAGCAGAAAATACAAGTATAAAAATGACGCCTACGAAAGCAGAATATTTTTAACCAAGCTACTTTAAAAACCTTTAGAGAGCCGATGGGTCCGAATACGTGCACATGGTGTGTTCTTAACATGCACGATTGTTTACACAACAGCTGCATGCATGTATAACCCTTGCCATACACTGTTTGAAAGCTTTGATCATGGTGATAACATCCATGTGAACCATTTCATGGTCCGACCAATACAGCAGCCACAATCTACGCATCTGTCTGACCAATGACAAATGAATAACTATAACTTACTGTATAATAAATCAATAAACCGTGGCACACTGAAAATACTTTACTGTAACTTTATTGTGAGCGAACAACACGTTTCGCCTGTAGCTTCCTCAGGTTTGCCCAGCATTAAGTTACAGTAAAGTAATTTTCAGAGTGCCGTTATTGATTTATTTTTCATTGTTTGTTCCTGCAATCGAGGGCGGCACCTGAGAATATAGGTTGGCTGTGCACAGGGTTCCCTGTTGGATATATAAACTACTGTACATTGACCCACCATTTGAAGTTTTCCTGTACATTTCTGGGCATAATACTCCAATAAAAATGGTCCTGCTGCATCGTCAAGAGTCCCTGGGTCCCAAATCCAGTGAAAGATTTAATGCAAAACACATTAGACCCGTATAGGTCCTCAGATTGCTTTCAAATTGGCCGCTGCTATCCTGATATTTCTGTATTTCGATAATATTTCACAAAATAATTTATTTTTTCTCTGCTTCTGACATCTCAACATGGCAATCCGCTCAGAGCTCTCTAATGGCAACTCATTTGGCCAATTACAAGCTTCCATTCACTGTTCCCATCCTATAAAGCCAATGAGAGTCAGAGATGAAAGGCCCTTATTCTGATGTCTCTACAGCCAGCCAATTGACTGTGCTGATGACTAACGTTTGATTCAGGACACGTGACTATGCTGCTTTATCAATAACACGCATCCTGAAAGCAAGCAGAGGGTTTTTAAAGCGAAACAGAATAAGGTCTGTTAGGGACGAAGCCCTGCATCATATCAGCTGCAGTTTGCAGGTTTAATGATTTTTGGAAGAATTTCTGAAACTACAGATTATTAGCTTTTAAAAGAGACCGTATTTATGCTTGTAGTCCATACAGTTTGAGAATAGCATGAACTTTCATCACCATATGTTTGGATATTAATTTTTAGGCTGATTTTTCAGGATTCACAACAATATAAAAGCTTGCAATGCTAAATGCACCTGCTTACAGAGGCAAACTGAAAGGTCATGGAGGAATTATTCGTTCGTGGTTTCTTTTCTAGCTAGAGGCTTGAGATTGTGATGACCATCTGGTAGCAGTAAATTCTGAGTTTTAACTGTGAAGAAAAGCAGCTTCAAACTGCATTTCCTTTAGTCAGTCTTCACAGCTCAAGATCCACTTTAAAGTTGATACATTTCACAAGCAGTAACCTGAATTCTGGCTCTGATGCAACCTCCAGGGATAGCAAGCTCCATGTCACTTTAAGACACTATTACTCCAGTCACCTGTAATGACTCAGGACGATCAAGCCTCTACTCTGCCTATTCCTTAAAGAGAATATTTCATTACCACTCAGCAGCGAACTCAGAGCCAGTATTGGGCAAGTATTTTTTTTTTCTTCATTTGATGTGTGCCCTCAGGCTTCACTGTGGTAGTAAAACAGAGCTCATCTTGTTTTCCATCACTGGTAATTGGGAGAACTGTTCCTGAGGTTCGGAGTCTTACCAACACTCTGATTCTCTATTACACCTTTTTTTTTAAAAGTGGTTGTGATGTGAGCCGAGCCTCATTTTGGTTCTCTTAAACATATTTGATCTCTGCAGAGTTCTACTGAATTACTTTGACTCATGTCAACCATCCCTCTACTCTCTCAGCTCCTACAGCTACTTTGAGTTATTTTGGGAAGTCATTTTTCTGTGTCACAGATAATGTATATGTTTTGCAGTCACTGCATGTGGTACACTAGCAAGAATGTTCACGCTTCATGTCCACAGATATAACAAACTGAGCATCAAGTCCAAAATATAAATGTTGTAGCACGGCCATGCAGTTGTAACGCTAAATTAATCTAATACATCAACTAATATTGTCACTTTAACAGAAACAAAACAAACATTGTTCAGTATGATGTACGTCAGATCTGAATATTTTAAGAAATCTTAATTTGAGGAAAAAGTAAACCACAACTACAAAATCACAGGTATGATAAAGCATTGGTTCTCAACTGGGGGGTCGGGACCCAAAAGTGGGTCGCGGAGATGTGTTCAGTGAGTCGGGATTGTGTGCCTGGAAAAAAATTGTGTCAAAAAGTCTATGCAGCAGTGTTTAGACATTTTTGTTTTGTTCAGTCTCTTTGTTCTGTCACATGTTTGGAAGTGTCGGAGATCCAGACTGCACTATTTTTCAATAAATAAATCTGATTGGTTGAATAAATTCAGAAATTTGGGTCATGATTTTGCATTGATGAGTTGTTGTTGGGTCCTGGGGCTAGACCGGTTGAGAACCACTGTGGTAAAGTTGGTAACTACCACTAAATATATCCATCCATCCCGTTCGGGGTCGCGGTGGGACTGGAGCTGATCCCAGCAGTCATTTGGGCGAAAGGCAGGGTACACCATGGACTGTTCGCCAGTCAATCACAGAGCACAAATAAATTTATTATTTACATAGTTACTGAAGGAATTATCGAACAATTGTTACCATTAGCTATATTAATTGTATAGGTACTCTTGTTGCGTTGTTTCCACTGCAGCTTATTTTAAATTCAGCTTTAATCCAAGATTTTTTGTCGTCTCCTGGTTGAATAATCTGCTCTGAGGCCTCCATAATTTCTAGTGAATCACTCTGCAGTTGAAGCTTGAGGCTTTCTCTACGAGCCCAAATATTGTGGCTGTGGGGACAAGGAGCCCGGGCCGGCTCGAGCTGGGGCGGACTGGTGGTGTCGGTGCTCTCACTGTTTGCCTATGGACACAGACATAGAGTCCGTTTTCTGCCAGGAATTTCCAAGATGCCAATTCCTTCTGGAAGAAATCTCAGAATCAGTTGAGGAAACGGCTATATGTGTTGTAGTAAATGTCTGCACCGTAGCTTCAGTGGGAGTGGCCTGCGCTGCAATGCATTCTGGGAGTTGTTGTCTTTCATCCACATGAGCCAAAAAGACAATTTCTGCCTTTTCTCGGTCAAGAAGACCAGATTCAAAATGTATTTCACATTTCTACTACATGACCCAAAGTCAATACAGATTCATGTTTCAACGGGTGAAGTATCCCTTTAAGCTCATAAACAGTCACCGCACTGAACTACTCTTTTTTTTTAATTAAAAGTTAATGTAGCTCGCCCTTGGACGGTAGCGTTCTCCCCCTCTCCGCTATAAACATATACAGATATGAATCCATCAAGGTCACCAAAAAGGACTTTGCGGGGCGCCAGTAGCCTGGCGGTTATGTTGCGCATCCCAGTATGGATGCTGTAGTCCTCCCTGCAGCGGCCGTGTGTTCGAATCCAACCTCGGCCCTTTGCTGCATATCATCCCTCCACTCTCTCCACCCAACAATCCTTGCCTCTCTTCAGCTGTCCTATCTAATAAAGGCCAAATTGGCCAAAAAATATATTTTTTAAAAGGACTTTGGGTTATTAGTTGCAACAACTTTATTATGAAGTGATTTAAGTCAAAATATTAATGTAATTAAGCCATAAGTTTGCTCTAATTAATATTCCTTAAAGCATTACTTTCAGACCCTGTGGAACTCCTTTTCTCTATTTTAGTTAAGGGTTAGATTAAAACTTACAGTATACTGGTTCTCAGTCAAAAAACAGTGTTCTAGTGAGAGCACCTTTTATTGAATCTTTCTTCACACATCCACACCAAAGAGTTATTGAAACCCTTCCATCATGGCCACCGAAACTTCAGCATCAAGTCTTTTCACATCATCCCGGCCAGGGGAATTCCCCATCTTCTCTTCCACTGTATCGTCCCTCTACACCTTTGGGTGAGAGCTTGTTCAGAATCACGCATTGCGCTTCTTTGGGAGTCTCTCTTTTTCTGTGTGTATGTGAGGGGTGTGTTAATCAGCTGTGTAGCCCAGGGGAGTGAACAGCTCTCCTCACTGACCCATTTAAAGGCAACATGGTGGAGAGAGGAGCGAAAGTAGGACAGGACAAATACAAAACTTAAAGGTACAACATACACAAATCTCACAGGCTAGCACACAGATTACACACACCTGTCTCCTTCACTTCCTGCAGAGCTGCTCTTTTTGCTCCAAATATGAACATACAAATCTGTCTCTGTCTGTCCCCCCCTCCCTCTCACTTTAGGCCTTTATGCCAAAAGTGTCTTCACATAAGTGCATACCCTCAAGAGACAGGACATTGTTCTGTTTCTCTTGGACTATAGTAGAAGTATTAATAGTGCATTCCTGTGTGTGATGTTAAGGCACCCCAAGGGATGTGCCACTCGACAGTCCCCAGGGGGGCAACTCTAGCTCTCTCCACTCCCCTTTTCTAATATCCAACCACTTTCATAGACTGCAGGGGGGACGGTTACACACCTAATCAAGGGAAGATACAGTCAAACTCACCTGCACAGGAAAATACGCAGACATGAGACAAAAAAAAAATGCATAAGACACATATTTCTTCTTTCTCTTTGTTTACCTGCATGGTCGCTCTAACAGAGACTTTCTCTTCCACACAGAGACTTGCATGTTAAAGTGCTTCTTTATTCAATCAGAAGTCTCAAATTGGACAACAAAACATGATAAAGTTGAAGTACTCTTTAAAAACAATCTGAAAGCAAAAGTGCTGCTGATGATGAAGAGTTATTTCCGCAGATAACTATTTATAGAGAATGTCTTCACCTGCACTCGTGAAAAATTCAACAGGACACATTTGGAGCGGTATGTTTTCTTGCAAGCATCCCCAGCTGCTCCTCTGTGGTTATGAAGAGAGAACAAACTCATTGCACTCCTTCTCATGCTCTTCCCTTTCCACAGGTTTTAACTGATCGGTTTATAGACACTGGACCGGAGCATGCACATGTAAATCTGTGACAAAGTAACCAGCTAACCTCAGCCAGAGTAACTTTACTAGAAACATGCTGATGAGAAAGTCAAAGACGTGCTTCTTTCATTTTCCTCTCAGTCAACTATTGAGTCTTCCTTAAGATCATCCTACTGGACTAAGCACGATTTAATGTTAATAGCATTTTATGACATAGTTTAAGTTCTGTGCGTTGTCATGTGTTTCTTTATTGTCATCTGTTGAGTGGAGTCTTGTTTGTCTTGCGTCACTTTAATTAGGGACTACAGATGGAAATTAGCGATTTGCTAAATCTGGTGCAACCATCTTTTCATTTTTCTTTGTATAAATCATCATTGTGATTGCACACTGTCTCCTGATGAATGAAATTCAATAAAGAGTTATTTAAATACAGGTAAAATAGCTCTCCAAGCTTACTAGCGCATTATACTGTAAGTGTCACTTAAAAACACAGAAGTCCTACACATGAACTGAAATAAGTTGTTTTAACCATTGTCCACCCACTATATGGAAAGCAGTCCTCTATTGTGGAGCAGGTTGTACTCTGACAGAGTGCTAGAAACTGCTGGGTTTAAACGCTTCCAACTACCATACCAACTGAAGCTAACTTTCTGTCAGCAGGTGCACTTGTCGTCTTAAAATAAGTTATTTTCTGGTCAGTGTCTTTGTTTCTTTGGATTGCTTTAAAGCAAGGGAGCATTAAGTTCACATCAACAGGACAATAGCACAAGAGAGGGACCTTACTGTGAGAGAACAAGTTTAAAAAGAGAGAAGAAAAGTAACTGAATTGAAGCCGGAAAAAAAAGAGCTGAAAATGCTAAATGGTAATGAGGGAGAAGCAAACATATAGGAGGTATATGAGGAGAGATTGATAGGATAAACCTGTAGGATAGGAAGAGGGTAGACAACAGGACGAGCAGGGATACATGGAGGGAGAGGTAACAAAGCAGAGTGAAGACAGAGGATGGAAAGAGGCTGAGGAGACAAAATGGAGAAGTGAAAGAGGTGAGCTGAGGTGGAAGACATCACAACACAACTCCATCATAAATAAGAAAGACTTGAGTGTGTGTTTTAAAGATGGAGAAGTTTATGAGGGGATGTAAATAAAGCCAACTCAGATGACCAGAGACAACATCACACTGGGAGGGCTTGATTTTACGAGACAATGGACGTTGGAGAATTGTTTTTGGTTGTTCGAGTCTTTTGTGCACATTGAGTATTTCTAGAACAATTAAAAAACAATGAGTGCTATTTTTAAGTTCATGACAGGCCTTCATCAGTCTTCAGTCCCATCACAGTCTCCCGCCTGACTAAACAAAGTGAGACAAACCAAGCGAATTGCTTCGGTATACGTCATCTGCGGGTATTTAAAGAACCGGCCGTGAAAAGTCAAGTTAGCACGCAAGGCTGGTGAAGACGTCACTCCTAAAGGTTTCAGACGAGGACTAAAGATTATATACGGTACATACATATGGCATGAGAGCTGTGAGTAATCTTTAGAGGAAGCAGACCGCTTAAACTAAAAAAAAAAAAGACTTGTCCAATTCAGGACAGAAGCTTTTTAGTTTCATTAGTTTAAATATTAAAGGTGCTTCCATTTAGTGCATCACATTGAATCAGCTTTATGCTCCCTCACTGAGTGTAGCACATGAGCTTAATGTCAAGGATAGTTTGGGACCTTGTTAGAAACATTTTGTGTAACATTTTCAAGATGAAGAAATAAGTTTGAATAGCTAATTAAAGCTTCACCTGAAAAGAAGTGTGGTTTGTCTTACAGTTTCCAACATTAAGAATATTACATCTGCTGGGAGATTTAGCTCCAGGGCAGAAAGAAAAAGTGAGAAAGAACTTTTAGCAACCTTTAAAAAAAGATGTTCTTTATGTGAAGGAGAGTTGAAGGTCTTACTATATTATAGGACAATACTCTACTACACTAGGTGTAAGCAGGTTAACTATTTTTTTTATTGTAGAGACCCTTTTGCAATACTTTAAGTTCTGATTTTTTCATTAAAAAGTACAAAGTTTTGTCTATTTGAAAGCTCGAATCTTGAAAGCTTGAATCTCGCTTAAACTGACTTCTGAGTGAGATGATTTTTCACAATAAAATGTCCCCTATACAGTATTTTTGTGTTCTTTTCTGAAACTACAAGATATAATCTGATTTGAACTCGTCAATGGAAAGTGTATCAGCCACAGAAGATTCTAGTCACCTCTGCCCTTTTATTGAGAAAATTGGAGTACCGGCACTGAAGCGAGGCTTTGCACAGCTGTATACATGGCCACTTGTATGCTGTTATTCAGCTTATTCTAAGAAAGTCCTTCTTAAAAACCAATGGAGGTGTGAGTGTACGCTCTATTTAGACGTTTTTTCAGCACTTTACTTTGCTTTCAGTTTGCCACTTTGTTTTAGCACTTTTATGGGTACTCAACACAAAGTTGTGCCTCCACCTTGAGTGAAATTCTGTGGTGCAAGTGGCCCTGTCTGCAGCAGTGTATAGCCTACATGTAGCTTTAGCGCTGGTACTCCAGCTGGCTTCTCAATAAAGGGGTCGGGCTGAGCGGAATCTCCTGTGGGTACAACACTTACTATTGACAAGTACTTCACACACCCACTTCAACAAACACTGAACTATCCCTTTAGACAATAACTAATCATATCATGCCATATCATGAAGTGGGTTTTTTGGGGATATTAATTAATTAAAATATGGTTTTATCAATGAAATCTTGTGCATGTAGTTAATAGGTATAGGGTTGGTCATCTTCAATTGTTACATCTGTGGTTTGATCTCTGGCCTCTGCATACCATAAGTCAAAGTGTCTTTGGTCAATACATTGAACCCCGATAAGCTCCAGCAGTGTCTGAACATCACTAAAATAGTAACTGATTGGTAGTTTGGCACTTTGTAAAGAAGGTTCTGCAATCAATGTATGAATGTGTTTGTGTGACATGTGCTGACATGTATGTAAAGCACTTCATGGACTTATAAATTGTAAATGGACTTGAGCTTGTACAGTGTTTTTTTGGTCTTTTTTTTTTGGCTCTTTTTTTTTATCACATTCACACACTGATGGCCGAGGTGGCTACGTAAAGTGTCCATCAGTATTAATTAATCATATTCATACACATTTACACGCTGCTGATGCATCAATGGGAGCAATCTGGGATTCAAAGGACACATCGACATTTGACCTGGGAATTGAACACCCAACCTTTTAGTTGGGAGAACAGCTGTACCATTAATCCACAACAAACGTATGAATAATTTGAAATACCTTGCAAATAAAGCAGAAGTCCCAATTGTAAATAAATGAAATCACCACTTTGACATGTTCTGAGCTCATTAACCTCATAAAGGGGACCTCATAGTTAAAAGACGTAAGACTATAAGATGGTTTTTATTTTAGGTCAACTTGATTAAAATGACGTATTTCAAAGAAAACTGGCAAAGGAAAAAGAACACACAGGCGGAAAAAAGTAACTTGTCCTGCAGGTTTCTCAATGCATATTGTATGAATTCTTAAAAAAAGTGGTGACGGGAGGTGTGCTGAATAAGTCAAGAGCTCTGAGAAAGAGCGAGTGGAGCAGAGAGACAAAGAGAGAAAGTAGGCACTGGCAGTGGAAGGACTAAGAAAAGATTAAATGGAGGACAGGCTGACATGAATGTGACAACAAAAAAAAGGACAAAGGGAAACGATTTGTTCAAAAGAGAGGTGACGGATAATAGAAATAAGGAGAAATATAACAGAACAGAAGAAAGGAAAAAAGGGAGGTAGAGAGCGGAAAGGCTATTTTTACAATAAAAGCAGGACAGTGATCAGAAAATTAGCCAGTTTGAATCCCACCTGTTAAAGTCTGGCTTGAAGAAAGAGAATGAAAGGAACAGATGGAGAGGAGGCGTGTGGAAGGAGGTTGGTACAGGACATAGAAGAGACAAGGAGAAGAGGAGAGGATGGCGAGTCGTTGTATTATTAATTGTAGTGAGATGTCCTAAATTGCAGGAACGAACCTTCCGTCCATTAGAGGCTCGACGTTCCCTCTGCTGCTCTCCCCCTCTATTTTTGTTCTGATTTCTTTCTAAATCGAGAAGCATGACTCACTCTGACTCTGTCCTTGATTCCTACCAAACTTTGATTCCTCTCTTTATCACCTCACATCCGTTCCAGCTAATCTCCAACAACTTTGAGTGCATGGCAGTAGTTTTTAATTATTGTATTTCTTGATGGCCACGTTGAGACTTGTATGGTCTGATGTTTAAACCATCATCATTAGCAAATATGTA
The DNA here is from genome assembly GCA_020745685.1 of Tautogolabrus adspersus. Taxonomy (NCBI): domain Eukaryota; kingdom Metazoa; phylum Chordata; class Actinopteri; order Labriformes; family Labridae; genus Tautogolabrus; species Tautogolabrus adspersus. The sequence continues at coordinate 8,364,925 of CM036547.1, read as the reverse complement.
TAGTCGTTGCACATTCTACACAATGCTATAATCAGTTTCCTATGAGGGACTCGGCAAAATTCATTAGGTAGGTAGTCATTTTTTATTGATTGCTGGTTTGATCATTTTTGCATGTTGGGTAGAAGTAACACTCATCAACACATCAGTCAGGGAAAAAAAGATTGAACTAGAAACCAGATTTAGCTTGCATCCAATCAACAGAGAGAAGCAGTTCACATCAAAGGGTGCCAAATAGAAATGAAAAACAAAGGGAGGAAAAGAATTTAAACTCCTACAAACGATAATGAAAATGAAATTGCAAACAATGTACATAGCACCATTTAAACATTGTAAACAGGGGGCGCTGGCTGGCTGATTGTCCGAATTTTCATAATTTTGTGGATATACCATTTAGATCTGTCATTTTAGGGTAATTCTTCTTTTAAGTCTGTGGAGCTGTAATACAAATGTGTAAGACTCCTCATAGCAGCAGATCTATATTTGGATTGGAGCCAAGGGTATGTTGTGAGCTGAAAAGGAAAAATGATTCACTGAGGTTGAAGAAATGTATACGTTGTGTATACATTTACAAGTCAAGGTAATTTCATCTTTCTAGCCTATTAGAAGTGCATCCAAATCGAAAGGAATTCATGGGCTGTATCTGCTAACAGAGTGTCAAATGTGCAGACACACAGAAACAAACGCGAACACACGCACACACACACACACACACACACACACAGACACACACACACACACACACACACACACACACACACACACACACACACACACACACACACACATATCCAGGTGGACTGTGTGCATAAAATCTAAGAATCTTTATGACAGCTGTGTAAGCCTGAATGACAGACTGGAAAATATTGCCTCATTCACTTACACCCCCTTATACAGTGTGTGCGTGTATGTGTCACATGTATGTTATACGTGTGTCATCATTCAGAGCTCCATTTTGAGGCTGTCAGGGTGATGAGATATTCTGTTTTTATATGTTTTCATGTTAAATTCTGTCCCATAAACTATACATGTGCACATTTTGAAAATTAACACAACAAACTCCCTTTCAGGCTCCATTAGATTTATTTAAAGAAACGGTCTTATATTCTAACTGTGTTAGGATGCAAACACAAACCCTGAAAAAAGCTTGTACACACAAAGGCAGAAGGAAGGTCGGATTGAGGGGTCTGAGGAAAGGAAGAATGAGCAGTCTGAAGGTGAAAAAAGTTAAATGAAAGGAATGAAGGGATGAGGAGGACAGCCATGTGAGGCAGGAATTTAGAACCAACTCTGAGGACAGAGGGAGTATGGTAAACCTAGTGACTTCTTACTTTTCTCTTCCAGCAGGCAGTGCCTCGCCCCTTACATTTTTCATCTCTCTCGCTATTTATATAAAAAAAAACATCACTGAATTATTGAAAAATCAAGGCAGCGCTAACCTCCATGTTTCTCCATCAAACTGCCTTTCTGTTTTTCTCTAACCGTTAGACTACCTTGGCAGACACATATATTTTTCAGTTAAGAAACAAAGTTGTTCCGTCAGACTTTTTATTCTCCTGTATGGTGAAGAGATGAGTGACCTGCCCCCCAAAAAACTGAAGGGTAGACAAGGGTTGATTAGCACTGTAGCATTTCTTTAGATGTTACATATTTGTTTTTAGCGAATATGTGCATTGAAACATGCACATCAAATTTGGAGGACGAAAAATGAAGTTTGCATTTATTGTATGAAGAAGTTTGCATAGCTAATAACAGCAGCTCTGTTAGGCTGTAGGCACAGTGGTGTTTTGAGCTAAATGTTAAATCGGCATGCTGACAGAACCACACTAACAGTACTAACATGTCCAGCAGGTTTATTTTTTTAAATGCTTACCATCTTAATGTAGCTTATTAACATGTTAACATTTGCTCAAGTTGGAGGAAGCTTCATCTTGTAAAATAGCTGCTTAAATAAACGTTCTTGTGGTGATGGCGCTCAATGACAAGTCAGATCAGAACAACAGAATATTACCATATCTCTTTAACAAGGAAGATAATTAGCAGAGAGATGCTCGTTTTTACTTGTGAATAACTTTAGGTTTAGATTTTATCACAGCATTTCAGAAAAGATGGATTTCCAGAGATTTCAGGTCACATTTGCAGATAAATCTGCAGTGAATAAGTTCATGCAAATGGAGCAAAATGACATTAAAGCTGAATAAATCAGCGAGAATCTTACAAAATTACAGTGGACAAATACTACATCAATGTATCTGTTAAGTAAGAAGTATACAAAAGATATGCCAGGTCAAAAAAACAAATAAATCTTAAGCAAGTCAAACGTGTAGATGAACCAAACAAAGAATTTAGTAAATATCAGCAGAACTTAAAAAAGTCAGTGGAGCATCTTAAGCTGTTTTCAAATATGCACGCCTAATTTTTTTTAAAGAATTTCAGGAGGACTGCTCCTGAATTCCTTCTGATCTGTTTGTTCACACATGCACCTCACAGCTGGTGACTATTCTGTTCGGATGAGAGGAGGGGCATGGGGCTCTTCCGAGGCAAGACATGAAATAAAAAGAAAGACGTGGAAGTGGCGGGAGAAGCAACAGGGTCCGTTATACGACGCTATAATGACAATATTTGCCTTTATATCAATGCTATGTGTAGTTCCACAGAATCACAGTATTAACAAAAAAGGAGAGAAGGACATAGCCTACTGGCTAACAGAAAAAGTAATGCAGCAGTTCAATTATGTTCATGGAGAACGCACCAGTAGCGTGCATACAGTCTATGGTCGTGCACTCAATTCTCCTGAATATATCCTGTCTTCTCACATTAGCTAACTCTGACTTTCTGCAGAAAGGTACTAAGGGGCTGGCAGGAGGAACTCTGGGTAAAGCCTGTGAAAAATGTCTGTTTGTATTCATACCAAACTTCAGGAGTTTCGTGCATCACTATGACAAATTTATCCTGTGGGGATACTTGAATATTTGATATGTTGATACTTGAAATCCACAGCAACCAATCCAATAGCTGGTAAGCTACGTTGACAAACAAACAAACAGAAGTGTCCATTTTGTGTGGGCCACAGCTAAAAACCAAAGTAAGGCAATCCCTATGGGGAACAATGAATATCAAACTAAACTGCAGTGCATGCAATGGTTCCTGAGATGTTTTGGAGTGGGCCAGAATAGAATACAAATGTTTAGTTTTTCTTTTATAATTCAAGGCTCTTAAAACTCAGAGGAACAAATTTAGCTTATCTTGCCTCCCTCATTCAAGCGTCCTCAGCGAAAACTGTGATCGCATCGTCCTTTTGTCGTCATCTCCCCTCCCTTACTTCACTCACTTGATGACTATTTTCTACCCAACAGCCCTATTTGTATTTTCTATACTTTGTGTAAGTGTTGGAGTTGGTTAGTGCCTCTCTTCCTCCCTGTGGACCTAAAGCTGCACGTGATTCAGTGTTCTCTCTCCATCTGTTTCCCTTCGCATCACTCTTTGTATCAGTTTCAATGTCTTTTTTTATTAATGGTAGTTCTCTGAATGTCATCAGCTGTCTTTATTTTAATGAGAACTCCTCTTTTACACCTTTTTTGGACTTTTTTCACTAAATGTAAACCCTTTTTTAATCCTCACTTTAGTCTTAATTCATCCATGTCTATTGCTACTAGCCATATATTCTTGAATATCTTTTTTTGTGTGGTCTCCAAGTTTTCTGGTCCTAGTTACCTTATTTCTTCTTGCTTGAGTGGGACTCAAAATGTAGCGTACAAATACACCGTGCCATCTTTTCTCTTATTTACTTTTTTTTTAAAGTGGCGGTCATTATATTTCTTTAAACTTTGTGATATTTCTCTGTTCATCCTCAGTTAGTCTGACTACATTTTCATTCACTTCTTCTGGAGAGCCCACATTGCAAACAAACACACACATACATGCACACTATTTATTTGTTTTCTTTTGATCTGCGTGTGCGACAGTTTTAATAGCACTTGGCACAGATTTCTCACGGTCTAATTAACATTTTGACCCTTTCTTTATCTGTGCTTTCTATGTGCCTCTATTACTGTCCCAAACACAGTAGCAGTATTTATAAATAACCATGTTCCTTATCTCTAGGTCTAACTTAAGGCAGTGATAGTACATTACAGTATGAACATCCATACTCCCCAAAGACCCTGAAGGGGTCGTGTTGCCTCATTCTCAATCTGCCTGACTGACTGCCTGACCGACTGACTTACATGCATCCTTGCTTCTCTCTCATTTCTTTCATCTCTTTCTTCCCTCCACTTTTCTTTCATGCTTTTCAGCCATCTTTTCATGCTAGTATTCTCAATCATATGTACCCTGTCCTTTCTTCTTACACCTTAATGACTGACCCTTTGCCTTTAAAACTTAAATCCTTTCCTATTTACTCATATACTAATTTCCTTCCTTCACTGTTTTTCTGACTTCTCCAATTATCTCCCCTTCCTCTCCCACATTTTCCTTACTTCTACACTCTCTTTAAAACTGCATTTTTTTTTAAAGAACTATGGGCCTTTAAACACTGATGATGAAAAGGGTTTGGACTGGAGAAGAGAGTGAATTCCTCAGAGTAAAGAAAGAGCTTCAGGTTTGCATCCTTGCAGTGAAAAGTCTGAGAGTGGAATGAATAGCATTTTCTATTTGTGCAAAATGGTATCGATTGTCTGGGAGGAGATGCTTCTATGTGTGTGTGTGTGTCGGTGTGTGCAATTACAGTACTGGTTGTACAGTACTGTGAGTTACACTTATGCATTGTGTTAGCAGCTTTGCATGCACTGTCACATTTAAGTGTTATTTGTTTTCTTACCTCCACCAGATGTGGTGTTGGGTTGAAGCCACAAAGGTTGCAAACTTGGCTGTGACACTGTGTACAGGTGTTGTAGTTTGGTGGGTCAGAACTGTTGATGTTCAGCTCCGTTTTACAAAGAGGACAGTTCACTTTAGGCTTAACAGGCTCTGGAGCAGGCACAGGGGCTACCGCAGGTTCCTGCTTTTGCGGCGCCTTTTGCGTATGAGCAGGTGACTGCTGATGTGTTCCGTGTGGTTGTTGTCCTTGGGGCCCTTTCTGATGATGAGCCGGCGACTGCTGTTGTGGCATTCCTTGTTGATGGGGCATGGTCTGCTGCTTTTGGGATGGCATATGCGGTCCACCCATTTGCGGACCTCCTATTTGGCTTGTCATTTGAGGACCCCCCATTTTGCCTTGTGGATAAGGGCCTCCCATTTGGCTCTGTGGATAAGGACCTCCCATTTGACCTGGCAGATGAGGACCTCCCATTTGACCTGGTGCATGAGGACCTCCCATTTGACTTTGCCCATGTGGACCTCCCATTTGACCTGGCCCATGAGGACCTCCCATTTGACCTGGCCCATGAGGACCTCCCATTTGACTTTGCCCATGAGGACCTCCCATTTGACTTTGCCCATGAAGACCTCCCATTTGACCTGGTGCATGAGGACCTCCCATTTGACTCTGCCCATGAGAACCTCCTATTTGACCCGGTGCATGAGGACCTCCCATTTGACCTGTTGCATGAGGTCCTCCCATTTGACCTGGTGCATGTGGACCTCCCATTTGGCCTGATGCATGAGGGCCACTCATTTGAGTTGAAGCATGAGGGCCTCCCATACCAAATGGTTTGCTGCCTGGGGCACTTTGTTGCTGCTTGTTGTCAGGAGTTGCATTACTGAACACCACCTTGCCCCGTGCAGGGCTTGGCTGGGTGGAGGCAGTTGATAGAGGGTCAACATTAATTAGTGTACTAGCCTGATTGAGCAGAGATGCCCCAAAGCCAAACAGTTTGGTCAGGCCATCCTGGGCAGGAGGTGGGGCCTGACTCTGAGGTCTGTGGGCAGGGGAAGAGCCGGCGCTTCTGGTCTGATCATGGTGCCGTGCCATAGACTGGTGCATTGGGGAACCCCGACCCAAATCAGGCTGGGAGGGGGCCTTGGTCAAGCCTGGGAGGGGCACAGCTCCAGGGTGGGGAATTCGTGGACCTCCTGGCTGGTTTGGGCCACCTGCCGGACCTCCAACAGCTCCTTGGGCCCCAGGACCTCTTTGGGAGTATGGGTCTGACCTCATGCCCTGCTGATAGGGCCCTGTCTGAGTCTGGGGGCCGCCAGTGCCTTGGTGTCTTTGCAATCCTGGGGAGCTTTGAGGCTGAGACTGAGGCCCCTGCTGGGATGTAGGGTACAACTGGGGCTGAGACTGGGGATACTGCTGGGACTGGGAGTATGGCTGAGACTGGGAATAGGGTTGCGTCTGGCCGTAGGGCTGAGGCTGTTGCTGCTGCTGCTGTGGCTGCTGATGCTGCTGCTGTCGCTGGGTGGGCTGACTCTGCGCCAAAGGTTTTGGCTGGGCTGCTGCTGTCGGTTGTGTTGGCTGAGGCGTCGGCTGCTGAGGCTGGACAATGGGTTTGGCTTGGTGGGACGGAGAGTGAATCTGCTGTTGGCTCTTAGAGCGAGGTGTGGTCATATCAATGCCAAGAGCTCTCTGCATCTGACAATTCAGACACAGCCATTCCTGGACCTGCAGACAGAGAACAGACAGAGTGGATGTCATTTATCATTACAATCTAATTTTTTCAAAAGGAAATCCATTTTTGTCATTAGAACAATGTAAATCGTCACAGCTTGCTCTGACTCATCATTGAGGCAGTATTTGTACTAAAAATTGTTTTTGAATGCACCATTTCAACAAACGGAACAGCCAGCTGAACTTTAGTGTCTGAGAATTTTACTGAATCAAAAAAAGGTTATGTCGGTTTCAACAAAGACATGATACTGAGGTTGAAAAGTTGGACTATTGTAGGTTTGCTTAAGTGACGTAAAAAAAGTTACAGCAAAAAACAACAGAAAATAAATTCAATGTAAAGAAAAAAAAGGGAGGGAAAGAAATAAATTTCTGAAATGACTGAATTATATAAACATCTCCTATTCCATGCTAATTTTTCATTTCCATCTGGATTGCCATTGATTTCTTTAAAATATCATTGCTGACTAATACAGGATGCAGCACTGAATCTATTTATATGAACCACATAGACACTCTACTCATTCAACCTACTTCCGCGCTGCAAATGATTGCAGCTGATGAGTGCATTTAGATGGCTACACATAAAAATAATCCTGAGAGAATAGTTGTAATCAGCCACAAATAGAGGGAACGAAGTAAATCAACCACAAACTGACTGCGGCGCTTTCATGATTGCTGAACAAAAACCGCATCCTAAGTAAAAAAGCATCACATCTCTCACAGACACATGAATTCACATGGGCACACAGGTATGAAAACATATAGAAATCAAGAGTAGACACAAGAAAGACACAGATAGGCACACAACATGAACACAGAATCAAATGAAATGAATATGAAAGATGCCAGCATCTAAAAATAAGAAAAACATCACCCCTCCTCCTCCTCTTCTCCTGTCTTCCTCCTCCCTTTCTCCTCTTCCTCCAGATGAGAGCTGATACTCCCTCGTGTCCGGACCTCGCTTGGCTCTTTAATTTCTTGTGACTGCAAGAAACGCGCAGCTTCTCTCTGAACTGTGTCAACCTGCTCTTTTCCTGTTTGTCCTACTGTAGCTTTGACTCTACCACGGCAACCAAGCTGCCATAAATAGTGCTACTTAGCTCCTCTGCAAGCAGGAAAATGCTAGTAAATCTCTGCACGTTCCAAGCATTTCTCCCATCCCCTTTTCTTCCCACAATGCAACGCGAAAATTATGTTCTGTATCACCCTACTCGCTATCAACTGAACCACCCCCTTATGTGTCTGCGAAGTGCTACAAGACAAGGTGGCTCATTGACTTTGAGGGGAAGATGTGCCAAGCAAAAGGAGAAGGGGAAAAATGCCAGCATCCGTTACGTACGCTAACTAAGCAGTTCCTCCCACTGTGCTTTCCCAGCCTGCTTTGCTGTCTGGCTTTTTCTAGCTTGACAGCATCCCTGATCCCATGTTCTGTTAACTCAGCGGCTACAGCCACTGCTACAGCTTGACATCCTCCATTCCTCTTTAACATATTCTCTTTGTAGCTGTCTTTCCTTCGCTCTCTGTTTCCCTCCCCCCTGGTTTTTCTCCTCTTCATATCCTCTCTCTTTTTCCCTTACTCTGTTCATTTTTTTTTTTTGCATTTCTCCCTTCACCCTTCTTTTTGGATTCCCTCCCCGATCAGCCTGAAAATGTAGGTCTCGTTCCTTGAATCGTTGTAGCGGAATGTGATTTGAAAGTATAATTTTGCTGTGCAGGCTCCTCCTACATTGTGCTGCCATAATTACATCTGATGAAGATGGCGAGAGGGAGATGAAGAGAGGTAGATAGGGAGAAAGAGAAACGGGGAGCTAATTTTAACGAGTCCCAGTACGTCCATTTGCTTTATAAGCAACATCACAAGAGACACTTGAAGGAATGAGGGGAAGAGCGAGGGATGGAGGGATGGGAAAGAGCAGTGAGGAGATGGAGAGGGAGTGAAAAGTAGAGGGAGAGGAGTCAGCAGTTTTTAATCCAGGCAGCTCTTCAGCTCTCATCATGTCAAGCTTAATCACAGCACAGCACCACAGAATATCCACTTCTGCTTCTCTGTGATTTAAACCAGTGAATCCACTACACAGCTGTGTACAGCTACATACAGGCTAGAGAAAATCACTTGGCAGGTGGTTTGTTTCAAGGATAGGTTCACCATACATTCAAAAACATACTTTCTCACTAACAGAGTAGAGTTTCTGTTTAAAGCGATATCAGAGTCTGACATGTCAGCCCTAGTTAATTAGAAGTAAGGAAACTTTATTTTTAATGCTAAAAGCATTTATAAATACTTTACTTTATTTCATGCCCGTTTTGCCTTTTTCCACAATTTGCACATGGACAACATTTGGTTAACAGCATTTTCAAGGAAATGTTTTCACATTGAAATCCTTCTCTCCAGGTGTCTGCAATTAGACTCTAAACCTATAAAACCACAACAGTGTTCATTAGGAGATACCAGAAGTGCATTAAGGTTATGTTCCATTTTTTATAAAAGTTTTTGGGGAAACAGTTGAAATGCATTTTTTGTGCAGCTGCACGTATTTCTGCAGCATTCATACGGCCTATAATAGTGCCACTGATGTTTGTCTTATGCTCCATCTTTAAGTTTCCACTAAAGATGGAGCTTTCATGGTCCCCTTTTTTCTGCTGTGAACTGTAGAGTCTGTTCAAATACATTATTGTATTTTTTAAATATACAGTGGTACCTGTTGTTTTTACCATGGAACTTACAGCAAACTCAAACACAATGTACTACAAATATTTGTTGGTCATCATCCCTTACATTATGTAATAAAGCAGCATTTGAAAGTTTGCCAGCTGTTAACACAGACAATACAGAACACATACTGTTTAAGCCTGCAGCATGTAAAAGAGCTGCCAACCTTTTCAGCAAAATAACCTCAACAGAGAGTTCAAGAAGAGGCGTTGTCATTGTTCTGACACAATGCAATCAGAAGATATATTATGTGCACTAACACAGAGCAACAGAGTAAAGCCAAACTAAGATAGAAAGTGTAGTTGTTTCTCACTTAACCTTTAACCATGAGAGTCCACACTGAGAGGAAAAGTGCCCTTTTCAAGAGAAAGCTGGCCACAAAGCAACATGTAGCAGCTGAAAATGTTAATGCAAAGACTAACCCAGGAGGAGAGAGCTACAAGTGAGCGGTTGAATGAAAGATTTTTCACCTGCAAAGGCCAAAAAAATATAAAAATAAGTTGCTGTAAAGGCCAAAAGGCAAAGAAATCTATATTTAGCGCTGCGTTGGAAAATAAAGCCTGTCAGGTCTTTCAAAAGTCCATATCATAAATATGTTTCAAGACATGGCATACCATACCAGGACCCTGAATCTGAAGTAGCTAAATGGAATTAGGGCATAGTCATTTTACTATTAACATATTTGAATTTAAAGATGTCTGGATAGAAACAATCCTGTTTAGTTTGATTGATTGAAATACTTGTTCCATGACGCAAAATACAAAAAAAAGAGGACAATTGGAACTAATACAGCACAATGTCAATGTTTTATTCTAGGGTATATCAATTCACAAGTCATTCTGATGCAAAAAACTTGGACAGAGTATATTTGCAGATAGAAGTCATTTAAGATCTCGTAATTATCCACCATCCTACAGCCTAACACAGATTCACTCAGACAGTGTTCCAACCGTTAAAGGGCAGCTTTGACAGGTGTCTTATGTACCTTAAAGCATCAGAGTACTTGTGTCATGTCAGGTTAAAGTCCATTTCTGTGCATGGCTCAAAAATCCGTTTGTATATTGTACACAGTTGGCAGTTGTCAGGCCTGTAGAAGTTAGTACGAGAATAAATGGTTGCAAATGGGATTTTTTCTGAGGAAACTAAAATAAGCCCTGACAATCTCCAGTGATGACACTGCACTCTACGGTACATACAGGAACAACTCAAAACACATCACATCTACAATCTCTAAAATTGTATTCTTTTTTGTTATCAAATTTGATATTATCAACATGTAACAGTAAGACATCGCAAAAGGCCTTTCAAAAAAACATTACAAATTAAAAATGATTTAAAATTGCATATTTCACACACTATTGTAAAAATATGCACCAATAAAGTAGTTTAATTTAAAACCAAAACATAATCATGAAGTGAGATTTATGCTAAAATGAAATAAATGTGGGCAAAAATACTTGAAGTCTAAGTTTTCACATGACGGCAACAATGTAGGTGTCTGCTTCTGTTCACACATTAAAACACATACATGAACAGACACACACAGACATCACCTGTGTGTCTGTTTATTCAGTTTTGTATCACCACCCTGCTGCAGTCTATAGATGGGAGATTACTTGGCCTCTGCTTCTTACAACAATTTACTTCATGAAGTAATATGTTTTTTAGTCTGTTCTGCTCATTTGTATTGTTTCTATATCAGTGTTTGGAAAGCCCTATTTTTGAGTGTTTGCAGGTGTGCGCAATGCTTTATTACGGGACAGTGTGCACTGTAATATGTCAGGGGTTGTGGGCTGAAAAGTTTAGAAACCCCTGATATATTTTCCTCTGGGATTGCATGCATATTACTCCATAAGTCCAGAAGAGGCTGCGGTTAGCATGAAACGACTTCCGGCCAAGACTGCCTTTTCCGTACCAAGAAATTACAGCATTAACTGTACGTTGCAGACGTCTCTGGCTCATTTCAGCAGTCTGAGCCTAAAAAAGAAACTTGCAACTAACTGGAAATTTAAAACAAGTAAAGCTTTTTTTCCAGTCTGTCCTTTAAACCACTTTTAAAATGCTCGGTTGTTGAATGAAGGTCTTACTGTATCGATCACTTCTGATAAAACCCAGACCCATGTGTACAGGTTTTACATTTTTAAGTAATATCTGTAAATAGAGATTAGTGTTTGTATAATGTGTGTATGCTTTTGTATGCTACCCGACACCTCTTCACAGTAATTCAGAATTGGTAAAGCATGTAAACAAAGGATAGTGTTTAAGACTCTATGATCCAATATATTCCTTATTGTTCCCAGAACTTTGTTTACTTACACTAGTTAATCTATATTCTTATAAACAGAGCATTATTATTCTTTAATTACTATATCGTGATCCGAATTTTGTTTATACGTGACATATAGAGAAATTGCAGCATCCCATTACAATAGAGCTGATACAATGGAGTTAATGAAGCAAAGTGCAAACTACTTCAATCATCCAAGCCAGAAACTGAATACTGTGTGATTGAAGATTTGCTTCTTAATGCAGAATGCATACATTTTAAGAATGTAATCGTAAAATGCAATCACACACAAAGATATACCCAAGACCCCAAGAAGAGTTTAACACACATTTGAGCAACCACACACACATACACATGGTCCATGACTGCAGCCTTGAGCTTTGAAGCAGTCATTAACTTGTAGGTCAAGTCTATCTAATCAAGAGGCTGAAACCTGCAAGTATACACACGCACCCACACCTGCATGCACCTACAAAAAAAATCGATTTACTACATACACTGCAAAAAGTGTTCTCATGAGAAGTGCGACTCAAAAGTGCAATTCTTAATACTACAACCAGCTGTGTGAAGCCCAATGATATATTTATACTTCGAGACAAGAACAAATACTGTGCTTTTGCACTAAACAATGCAAAACTACATTTTAGGAATGTTCAGATTTAGATATAAAGTTAAACGTGTTCTGTGTAAGTTGTTTCGAAATCTTTTGTGCAGTGTGAAATTTGTTTGCAGCCGTTTTTAAATGAAGTCATTGCTGTTGAACAATGCATTGCAGCCATCCTAAGTATATTGAAGTGGGCTGTGACCGTGCAGCACCCAGGAATCTACTCCAGATCTATGCAAGAGGCTTCATGAAGGTGTATAGCCTTTACAGAAAAGTTTGAAATCTTTACTAATGTGGGGGAACCTGGGACTTCTTGTGAAGAGCCATTATTATTCTTTAAGCACTTAGAAGTCATCTGTCAGTCAAAAGAAGTGTGCTATGACAGCATATCAGTGTCACAATCCATAGGTGCAAATGAGATCAATGCATGAGGTGGTGCACACTGGACTTGGTCACTGCCAGCAGAGCTGGACACAAGTTGACTAATGCTAAATGTCAAAGAACAAATGGCATAATGCAACGCTAACAGAACAGATATTATTCAAGCATCTCTCCCACATAGTAAAGACTAGCAGCATTCATTTATTTACTGTTATCTTTAATAGTCATTGTCTGCTTCACTTATCACTTATCACTATTCTGCTTTCTTTTTTCACACTTGTTTTTCACTCCTAGAAGGATAATTTGTTTTTAATTTCCTTCTGTGACTTTCATTGACAGACTCAGGTTTTCACTGGAATAATACATGCAACGCTTAGCAGCACAGACAGAGTGAGTGCTGTCAGACACGGCCCCACTAGGGAGGTTTGGTACTGTCATTGCAAACTGCACATTTTGAGCCACTGCTGGGGTTTAAAGTTTTGCAGCCCTTGGGACCCCCTACTGGCCTGGGGCCACAAGCTGTTGCCTGCCTTGCCTGTTGACAAGCAGCGCCTCTGAGACAACTCTACCAGCTTCTTATTTTAATAAATTCCTGTTACTGTTATCCCTAGGCAGATATCCACTGTCTCTGACTGACTCTCATGCTTACAATAACAACTCATCTGCTGGCTTACAAGTGTATTTCCTTTTTGGCAGTAGTATCTTTGTTTACAGTCCTCAGTATTTATGATTGGCCACTGTCTCTGTCTCTGTATCAGAGCATGAGTCAGCAAAGGTGCTCACAACAAGAGATGTTCTGAGTAGAAGTGCTATGAGAGTTCTTACAAATGTGCCTGCAGCAGCTCAAGTCGCCAAGTACGTTGATTTTATGGATTGTGGAACTGGCATATGCCATCATAAAAAAACATTTTCATCTTTCTGTTATACTGTAGCTGCGTTTTTGTGCGTTTCTAAGCATTTGTTTTAAAGTTCACACAGTTTTTTATAACCCCAATCATTAATTTTCCCATGAGCAATACAGGCGAGCAATCCAACAAAGAAAGTTAGTTTTAAATGTTTTAAACTTCTATTGACTGAATCTGTTAAGTGTAATATGGACTGGTTTTAACAAAATAGTATAGTGGAGAATTAAACTGGCAAATCTAAGTGTCCCCCAACTACACTTTCTGTGGAAATAGCTGAAATTTGACACCTAGTCCATACCATAATTAGCAGCTTTAGAGAACAAAAGGGAATAGAGAGTTGCACAGAGCAAAGTTCACTATGACTCTAATCTAATTTGTCATTAATTAGCCTGCAGACCCAAAGAGATGAACACAGAGAAAGTGGGAGGAACAAGATCAAATCATAGAGCTAAAACTGCAGAGGAGGAACTCTGAGGTCTCCCATCACCCCAGTTTTTTTTAATTTGTTTTTTTGCTTCTCGTTATTTATTTTATGACAAAGCTTTAGCAATCTGATTGATGAAGTACTTGGTGCATCATTATCCTGTAATCAATGCATGACTTTAAATACACTGGATATAATAGAACCAATACATAAATCATAATCAATCATATAACAAAACAATATAAATAAATAATATTAGAGTGAAGTGGGAAGGTGAGTAAAGGTGCAAGTCATTCTCTGTTGTGATCCATTATTGTCGTGCAGGTGGATAATACCTGACAAACAGTATGCACACTTTCTCTTTATCTCTCTCAGAGACGCTCACTCTCTCCCTGTAAGCCCTACACAAATACACACTCACTCACACAAACACACACACTTACACAAACACACACTAACCTTTGAAAAGAAGCCACCGCTCTGCCATCAGGAGCGAGAAAAACAGAGGACTGACACCTCGAGCTTCGATGACGGGATGAGCTATTTCCTGTGACTGTCACATCCAAAGTATGACATGGATACAAACCCGGGCTCACTCAAAAACACACACAACATTACACACTCGAAACACACGTACCCGGCAACCAGCTGTCAACATCAAATATTCATATCCCTGATCTCCAAACATTGCGAGAACTGAACAGGTGTTAGCACCGTTTCACAGATAAAAACTCGAAGCATGAATCACAACATTATCTACAGCAGCATCCGCAGACATTTCACCTTAGAATTTCTCTGAACACAATCACCAAAGTGTTAAACTACAGTCTAATAACTACAGTCCAATAACACTCTCATGTTTCATTTTGCAAATGGCTGTATTTCCAGGAAGTTGTTTTGGTATACATGTAGTGCAGTGTTCCTTCACTTTGTCATCATACATATCCTTGAAGTCATCCTGCAGCAGCTCAGATGGACCATTCTCGTGATAAATGGCTCAATTCAAAGGCACCTCAACAGAGTAAATGGATCCCACACATGTAGAGGCCATTCATTCTTAACCGCCTTATGCTGGGGTCTTCTTTACTCACAGAGGCTTGAGTCCCAGGGTTGGTACTGCACATTCATTGTTGTTACTGCACATTCATTGTTGTTACATGCTTTAAAGGTACAGTATGTAGAATTGCATGCTAATGTTTACATTAAAATATCTAACTTAAATTAAAAATGGACTAAACCCATGTTGTATATATTTTTTAGTTGAGTACTTACATCACCTCAAATATTTCCAAAAGTTATCAAAGCCAGAGAAATCCGTAATTTTATAGTTGTAATGGTCCGTGTCTTGTAGGCGGCCGCCATGATGAGCCGCCATGATAGACAGGAAATGTTGATCGTTGTCAAGGAAACACCGGATGTTACATCAAAGACCGCTGCATAAGCTAGCGCTAGCTGCTACTGAAAGCTGCCGTTCTGTTGCTGTATGTGCTGCTGTGATAAAAACGTCATGTAAATTATACTTGGACACATCGTCAGTACACATATTGTCTTTCTCAGGTCGGTTTCGCCCGTTCGTATTGATTCGTTTCGTATTTACTCCCATAATACACCGTAAGCCGCGACGTCATCTTTTGTTATTGTATTGATTGAGAGCCCCCTAGTGGTGGATTTTACAAACTGTACGTTTAAACTGCAGCACAGATTATCACACCTTTATAGTCTACCGTATATTCCCTTGCGTTCACTATATTGTGAACAGGGGTGTAAACAAACAATATAGTGTTTCAGGACCTCATTCTCGATTATATGGCACAGGGTTTTTCAAAGGTAAACCACAAAACAATAGTTTTTACCTAGTGCACATCCGGAGTTTGTATCCTTTAACTGATGTACATTTGATGTTTTTCAAGAAGTGTTACAGATGCAAGAAGAGGCACATTTTTTAACCTTTTCTTTTACAACCCACCAAACTGCAATCGTCATGCACAAACCTTTAGCTTCAAATGTTAAAATGTTTGCATTTTAAGCATTCAGGTTTTTAGATCGCCCACTGTATTTTCAGCAACGGCAGACATATACTCAAATATATTTTTACCCCTTACACCGTGGTTGAACTAACAAAAGAAAATGTGGATGCTTTTTGCAGTCAGAAGTTCAATAAAATGTCTTATTTGCCGATCGCTAGAAATGTAAATACAATTTGTTGTTACACCCCAGACATGAAGCACACTTGAACAAGAGAAAGCGTCCTAATATGAGGCTCAAGTTGAAAAATGGTCACAGTTAGTTAAAGTGTAGGCACCAAAAGCGACTGGCTATGTGAAGACTAAAAACGTCAAATTAGTTAAAGAGGTATGTTTGTGACAACTAACCAGTCACAACTAACAACTTTGTTTAGTTTGGGAAAAATAACTGAGAAGTCAGTATAATATGTATATTAAGTGACACAATTTAGTGACTTTAGGTTACTTAAACGTACAGTATGTAAAATCTGCCGCAAGAGGGCTCTCAATCAAAACAATAACAAAAGAGATGACGTCGCTCCTCGCAGGGTCTCATGGGATACCCCCCGAAAACGAACAAACTCCGTGTTGAATCAATACGAACGGGCAAAACCGACCTGAGAAAGACAATATACTGTATGTACTGACGATCAGTGTTGTCACAGATTACTTGAAAAAGTAATCTGATTACTGATTACTCCTCAAAAAAGTAATCTAGTTACTTTACTGATTACTTTATCATCAAAGTAACTAAGTTACTTTAAAAGTAACTTATTAGTTACTTTTTACCGATTTCCTCCCTTCGCTGCCTCAACATAACGCCGAATTTCCACCAGATCAGTGTGCATTGCGTGTCCGCTCCGGTGCGTGACGGCTCCGTGCACCCCCGTCCTTCAATACCCACCGGCTGCGTGCTCCGTCCCCAGCACGCAGAGCACAGCCGGTCAGCTGGGGTGCAGAGACAAAGGAATTCCCGCGGTATTTTAAAGATTAACTCGTGACAGCACGAGATAATACGATGTACATGGTATTAAACTCTATATTAACCTTATAAACACATAAACAAACACACATACAGTCGTTTTTCTGAACCGTTAAAAAGGAGTCTTTTATTCTGAAAATAAACCGGATGTTTTAATGTTGTATCGGTGTCTGACTTCCCGTCCCGCTTGTTATTTTCTGTGCTGAATTGATGCGTCGTGCTCCGGTATCCGGCAAAAATAGAAGCCTTGCGTATCAGCTCCGGAGGGCTCCGGACTGCCGGAGCTGAGACGGAGCTGAGACGCAGCGCAGCGGACCCAGTGGAAGCACACACATTAAATAAAGTGAAACGTATCAGCTCCGGAGGGCTCCGGACTGCCGGAGCTGAGACGGAGCTGAGACGCAGCGCAGCGGACCCAGAGGAAGCACACACATTGAATAAAGTGAAACGTATCAGCTCCGCTCATTCTCTTCGAAAATGACAACAAAATTCTGCATTCTACATACATTATGAGGCAATAACAAAATAGTAACGCACAGCCACTTAGGAAACTAACTTTAATCAGATTACTGGTTTGGAAAAATGAACGCGTTAGATTACTCGTTACTGAAAGAAAGTAATCAGATTACAATAACGCGTTAATTTGTAACGCGTTAGTGACAACACTGCTGACGATGTATCCAAATATAATTTACATGACGTTTTATATCACAGCAGCACATACAGCGACAGAATGGCAGCTTTCAGTAGCAGCTAGCGCTTAGCTAATGCAGCGGTCTTTGACGTAACATCCGGTGTTTCCTTGACAATGATCAACATTTCGTGTCTGTCATGGCGGCTCATCATGGCAGCTGCCTACAAGACACATCCCGTTACAACTATAAAATTACGGATTTCTCTGGCTTTGATAACTTTTGGAAATATTTGAGGTGATGTTAGTACTGAATTAAAAAATATATATAACATGGGTTTAGTCCATTTTTAATTGAAGTTAGATATTTTAATATAAACATTAGCATGCAATCTTACATACTGTACCTTTAAAGCAACAATATGGGGGGCACCGGTAGACTACTGTTTAGGGAGCGCCCCATGTACAGAGGCTAAAGTTCTCAAAGCGGGCTGCCAGGGTTCAAATCCGACCTGTGGCCCATTTCCCTGATTTCTGACTCTATCCACTGTCCTCTCTCTAAAAAGTACACCCCCCCCTCCCCACAAAGAGTAAATATCAATACACTGAGCTTAAACAAGTGTTTGTTTGTCCTGTCTGTCAACCTTATCTGCTACATTACATGTTAATTAAACACAAAAATACTTGTTGAAATACTAATGGAAAAGTGTTTTGCCTTAATTTAAAGCTATATACACCATGCTAGAGGATTTTATACCTGTAACCTAACCCAGTGCATTATAATTAAAGAAATGTAAATGGCTGCAGTATTTTTTTTTTAACCAGTCATCCAAGTTGGCCCTTAGTTACAAAAACATACCGACCATGCTGTTAATCCACATCAGAGGCGTTAGATGTGTTCACTTCATCAAAAAGCGGGCTAACTGAAATACTTCTAAATTCAAGCAATTACCTTTGTGACATATTAGGAACATTTTCTTATCTACTCCGGCTCCATAGCGAGGGAGTAAAGCAGCACAGCAGGAGTTAAATCGGCACATTGTCAATCACTTTGAAGAAACAGAGAGGGGTCTATAGAAATACAAGAACAACATTTACAGGTGCCTTTTTATAACGTCAAAGTGAGCTTTAATTAACTTGCCCCGTGCTATAATTGGCTGAGAGAAGCTGGAAATGTCACATATAATGTAAAGTTAATGAAGCCCACCGCAGGTAGAAGAAGCTATTTGCGGTGTGGTGTTTGCGGTCTGAACTGAGCTGCTCCTTTTCTCCCGCCTGGGAATAAGCTACAGTACACACTCTCTTAATATATACACATACATTTACACACACCGCACAGGCTAACATGCTCCTGCAGAATTCATACACAGCTCTTAATAGAGTTGCCTATCAACATTGGCGCTCAGGCTTTCACAGGGCGAGGAGGGAGGCAAACATATAACAGTAGGTGTGTTTGTGAAGATAAAAGCCAAAGATGAGAAGAAAATGAATGGTCTGGTATCTGTCTAGCTTTTGTAGGGTGAAAGATAATGTCCCTTATCTTAATCCCTCCTACACGCCTCTGATTGGTCGATAGATTTACATGGATCATTAAACAATTTAGAGATGCAAGTGGGGACCCAGAGGTTTGGGACGTCTTTGTGTTACAAGTTGTGAAAAAGAGCAGCAGAAGTATAATTGTAAGGAAACCTAACTGAGTAAATATGAGTAATGACTAAACGCCAACATATTTAATCTATATTATGATAAAGTCAAATTTGTGGATCCGCAGGGGGCATACACTTATTTTCCCCCCTTTATGGTGACTTTTAGTTATCGAGTGGAAGCTCTTATGCAGAGTGACTCGAGATAGTGAACAGTTTGTCTGAAAGCTCACAGTCATGGCAGCAGACTAATGTACTGATCAATATTCCACACAGAGAGAGGACGTTCCAGGAAGTATTCCCATGATGAAGTACTGAGATTCTACTGCTAATTATGGAAACACTCCATTACACACACACACACACATTTCTATGTCTTCTACATACTTGTGAGGACTCGGGTTGAAGTAATGTGTTCTTGAGTCCCTAAACATAACCTTGACCACCACAACTAAAAGCCTGCCTTTACCTTAATCTAATCTAACGTTAAGTCTACAACAATCCTTTTTCAACATTGAAGGTTGAAAAAAAATGTCCTTACATTCCAAAGTTGTCATCACTCTCGAGGTCTAGACCTGGTCTACAAGATTTATCTTGCCATTGTTGGATTATTATTAAGGTACACTAGGATATGTCAATGTTCACTTTAGCTTTGTCAGAATATAAGGGGTTTGTTTTGGGGATTTTCCCAGAATTCACGCGTGATGATTTCCGTTGAGCAAATTCCTCAACATGCAGTTTTTGTGCAGCTCTGTAGCACTTTTAGAACCTGTACTTTTTTTTCTTTAAAGGTCAATTTTTGGTCTTTTATTTTAGAGACAGGACAGGAGTCAGAAATTGGGGAGAAAGAGAGAGTGGAGAATTACATATGTAAAGGAAGCTACAGGCTGGATTCGAACCCGGGCCGCCCGCTTGGAGAACTATATCACTACCCACTACCCACTACCTGTACTTTTAGCACCATCTTTTTTAACCATGTGGAGTTTGCACTCCTACTAGCTACAGTATGGCAGAGCTCCCAGCCTATAGTGAGAGTATTAAAGTATAGACCCTCAGCCCACGAGTCGCGCTGCCCACGTTGGTTCCTATGCTCAAGTGCACCTCTGCAGTACTTGTCAAATGAACTGGCACCTTTCCAGCACAAGACTAACTTCTATACTTTTATCCATATATTGGTACTTGAACCAGCAACCCTCCAGTTCCCAACCCAAGATCGTGCAGACTAAGCTTCTGCCACCACCAATACATTTTTCAGTAACAATACTTATACAAATACAAATCCCCATTTATTTTTATCTAAATGTAAAAAAGCATGTGATGTACATGCAGTGCACATATGACACACCCTTAAAGATGAAGGAAAAGCCCAGGTGTACAATACAATATTTACCAAAAGTGTCAGTCTTGTGGTTACATGAGTGCTGTCTCACTGTCGTACTGGCTAACTGTCACACTTGAACGTAACAGAGCACTTTGTGCTACCTTGGCAAGTTTCAAATTGTTTCCTACATATTTATGAAAACCAGATGGTCCCCATTTTCAAAAAGCTTGATAGAATACAAACTGTAGTTAGAGAATTATGAACATCACTTATGAAGATTTATGCAGGTATTTTAAGGTAGTTAAACCTGCGTCAAAGCACCGACAGAAGAATCGGTGTTGTGAAAATGAAAACAAACTATGGGCGTTTAGAGGGTGTTATGAAAGCCTTCATCTGACAGAACTAGAACACTTTGACTGATTAGATACTTGAGATGTTAATGATAATGACTAATCAACGCTAATAAAAGTGAATACATTATGACATTGATAAATTGATACATAACATTCTTAAAACATTAGGAGCCATCACACTCAGTCATCACTTGACTTTAATTTGCAGAATATGATCTTGTTCAGTGTGTTCACACGGTTCAATTACAGGAGAACCTTGCCTTTAGAATCTGCCTCGCTCTGCTTCATTATCTTAAACTCAGATGTAACTTTAAAGATGTTTTGGGAGATTATGCAGTGGCAGAAACCTGGACTAATTCTGATGTTTGTTGGCATTATTAAAGCCTCATTGGTTTTTTAATTTGAGTTTGTTTTGAATCGGTGTGTCCTTCTTTTAATACTCAATTGAGAATTACAAATCACAAAATAAAAAAATGATTTGTTGTTTCGTTATTAGTTTGGTAATTTCATATTTACTATTTTTTGCTCGGATCAAAAGAGAGAAATGAGAAATGGGAATTAAATGGAACTTTGTGAAAACATACAGTAGCAACGATACATTGTGGAGGAGGAGAATCATCAACTAGAAGAGTCCTGCTGCAACTGTGGAACTTTAATATGTTCAACTCCTTCATCTGACAAAACATAAACTGTGTCTCTTCATCCGTCCAAAAAATGTGAAGTTCTCGCCTTAGTACTGACCATGTTGATACCTTTGTCTTTCTGTATTTCTGCAGAATTCAACAACACACCTAAACCTTAAAATGACACATCTAAAGAAAGAAAACTGCTCCTCTTTCATTCAAGAACCTTAGTGTTCTGCAGCTAGCAGTTCATTCTTTGCTTTGTTCAGATAAATGGGCTTCACACAAAAACACACGCACACACAATATCACACAGGTCTATCTCAGCCTGATTACCATCAGCAAGCTCCTGGCCAGCAGAAAGTCATAAAACACTCTCCACTCTTGTTTCTGAGGCTGGTCAGCGACACAAAGACACACACATTTACACGCACACACACATGCACACTCTACGCAGAGACTTTAACATCCGTTCCAATTTCATAAATCCTTTTCATATCATGCTGTATCAGTCAGTCACACTCTGTTGCCTCCGTCTCACACATTAACACACCCACACTCACACAAACTCCTCAGTGTCGTCAACACACACACACACACACACGCACACACGCACACGCACACACACACACGCACACACACACACGCTCACACACGACATCTGTTTTTTATTCATTGCCTCCCTTCGCTGAATAACCTCACCTCAGGTCGATTGTATTGACCACTATCTCCCTATAATGCATGTTTCTTAATTAAAATCTGCCTCAGCACTTTTAGCCCAATCCGATCCACGATCCCAGCCGCTAACTGAACTCTGTTTGATAAAATGAGCACTTTTATAGATAGATAGATAGATAGATAGATAGATAGATAGATAGATAGATAGATAGATAGATAGATAAGCCCTTTTTAGATTGCCATTTTAAAGGTGCAATTTTTGTGTTTTGCCTTCAATATGAATGTCACGGAAGCATAATGGGGGGACGAAGACATCCCCCGTCTGTACCGTCTTCGGAGGTAGTACCAGAGGCGTTACAGGGGCGTGTGTGTATGTCTGACTGTGTGTCTGTGAGAAGCTCCGGCTGTGCCAGGCTTTGTTGCACTTCCACAACGCCATAAGGCAATGTGAATTCACAGACTGAGACACCAATAATACGCCATTGTGAATCAATATGAATGTCTTGAGGCAAAATGATTGTAGAACTTCGTTACGGCGATGTAGCAGAATTGCAGTCTGAAAGTGGCTATAGGTGTGTGCGTGTGTGTGTGTGCGTGTGACCTGTGATTAAAAGCCTGGCTCCATAAGTCTGTGCTGTTAAATCAATAGTAGATTTAAGTGAGACTGAAAAACAATACAATGAAGTACTGCAGTGGATGGGTGGAAGGATGGATGGATGAAAAAAGCAGGAGCTTGTGATGCATTTAGAAGTGTTTGGAAATTGGAAATGAAAATGGAAGAGCGAACAAGGTAAAGCTTTGAGTATGAGAAGGGGGGGGGGGGGGGTGACTTCAAGAGAGACTGAGCTGTCAAAACAACCAGGAGAGATGACAGAACAGAAGAGAAAGAGGTCAAGAACAGATAATTAATGGAATTTCAATGTATGTTTGTTTGGTTATAGTACACAGAACACAAACAAGAATAATCTCATGCAATGGATGTGAATGTTGAAGAGCATATACGTCCCTGTGTATGTTCATAAGTTTACTTGAAAAGAGGACATGCATGTCAACTTTTCCTTTGCAGCGCAAATGAACAACACTACATCTGTTTTCTCTTTGGTAACAACAAACTCAGTCTTCATCAGTTCATGGCACATGTTGAGTTGTCATAGCAGGGTATCAGTAAAAGAGAAAAATCATTATAGGGTCAAGGTATACATATATACCTTGAAAGAAATGTTTTTATGCTTGACAGTAAATGTTCTGTTTTTCCCCTTGTGTAACTTCTTTCAGGATAAGAGCGTATATCACAAAATCCATCAAAATGCATCAAGTCAAATGTTTATAGATAAGATTCTTTTTTTTTTTTCATACGATGAAAAAAACTTCAATAGACATGAACAAACATTTAAAAGGAGAATTATTCCAAACATTAAAAGATTTAGTTGGTATAAATTACTGTCCAATATAAAAAGTCCAAAATATTGCTATATGGTTACTAAATACCAAATAGAAATGAAGGATGCACCCATGCATCTGTTTAACATCGGTATCGGCCGATATCGGCCCTGTTGACAGACATCGGCATATCTGCAAATAACGTGGCGTAAACTGATGTCAGTAACGAATATTTATCTACTGTGTCATATCAAATTAATGCTGGCTAGTTCACCTAACTGCTGATTCAGAGAAGAGGTTTTTCATTTGGATTAAGAATTCAACTGTTGGACAAACTCTGATCTGATTTTGTTGTCAAACATGAATGAAAATGTCAGCATTGTGGGAGACCTAAAAAGAAGCAGTGAAAAAATCATCGGTATCAGATTTGGCAATTGGCTAAATAGTTATTTAAAAAATTGGTATCAACATGATCGGTGCATCTCTAGTAGAAATATAAATAAAACTGGAGATGGAAGCAATATCAAAAAGGACTTTCAAAGCAAAGTACTACAAACAATAAATTAATGGTATTACACAAACAATGCGTCCTCTTGTACATATTTTTGTGTCAGTAATTTCAATGCGCATCACTTTCTTTGTTGTGAAAATGTTCCCTGAATCACTAACAGGATCAAAACTAAAACAAAGGAATGAATTCCATGTTTTTCAGGTGCTGTAAAACACGACTGATAATCAGTGCATTAGATATGCCTCAACTGAAAAAGGAATAGCAATTTTTAATTCTAGAGGATAAAAAATATGGTCAAAGTCATTGAGGGTAAAGCAACTGAGACAAGCACAGCTGTACCCTCTTCAGTAACACACATAAGGCAGAAGAGGAATAAGGAGAGTGGGAGTTAGGTGAAGATCAGAGTAAACCTCAAAATGCCAATTAATCTTAAAACAGGGCCCCTTCCAGTTCAAGGTGTTTATAGCTGATGTAAGAGTTCCAGAGGGATGTCTGCCGTCTTTATGGTGGACTTGGGTAGGAGCATAATTTGAGTGTTTATGTTGTGAATAGAGAAATGTGCTCGATGGGAAGAAAACAGACGTTAAAGCAGACTATAAAATGTACCTTGAAAGCGATGTCATGTAATGCTTCCCTGTGAGAAGGGGTCTTTGACATGAGATACCAAAGTGGGTGTTGTGACAAAGGGTCTATATTTGACTACTGCAGATGAGAACTGGAAATTAATAAGATTAGAGGATATTTTCGTGGACTATCATCTCTGTGTCCATAAATATTTGCCCAAGGGGTAAAAGTTATTTTTAGAGGGCCACATTAGTAGAAATGAGAAAAGTTAGAGACAAAGTTGTTCAGACTTTGATCAGAGGGAAAAAAAGATTTACTAAGAAAGTTTGATTAATTGATTTAACATTTTAATTTTCTGCTTTGATTAAGATTTCTTTGATGACTTGAACAACGCCATGAGGCAGACATGATATTGAGGACATTGCACCAAAGGGTGTCTGCGGTCTTCAACAGAGAGAGAGACAGATAAGACATCCATAAATGCAGAGAGCCAGTCAGACAGTGCAGACCTGTTTGCAGAGTTATAAGAGTGTAAATGAGTCGTATCACTTCCACCGCAAACATTGTTATCATGCAGGGACAGCACCCAGACATCCTTTCAAAGAACATCCTACGGTCAGCCTCTCCCTCTCCCTCTCCCTCCACCTCTGCTCTGCCTCCTTCTCTGCTCTTGCCCTTTTATCTCCAATATATTCCTCCCCTTCGCTGTGTGCTTGTGTGATAGCAGTGGACATCAGTGGTGTCTGCAAGTGTTGGGAGTGTGTTTCCTAGAGGACAGATGATCAAATATTGTGGACACGCACAAATGTGTGTCTATGACATCAGTGACACAAGAAAGGAGCACAAGTGTCTGACGAACACAGCTGTGTCCTCAAAAAACTTCTATCACTGACTGACTGACAGATGAGATGAGACCGTCCTCTAAAGCACAATATCAGTCTTTTCAGTATTACCTTAAAAAAAAAGCTTGTGTTCATCCAGACAAAAAAACTTTAAAGGTATAATATGCAACATTTTAAACATTAAAGCAACAATATCCGACTTTTCCACCTATAAATAGAAGTTGCAAATGTCCACTTAATAGCACAATAACTTTCAACAGGGAGAATGGCGTACCTCACATGCCCACATCACCCATAAACCTCCAACTATGAAATCTAAATGAGGTTCACATACTGTTCCTTTTTTCTCAAACCCTGTTTCCTCCAGATAGTGATTATCTTTTGTGTGAGAAGTTTCTTTTTAATTAGTTGTTTGATGCTATAAAAAAGTTTAAAATGCCATGAATGACAGCTCTGTGGACGAATGCTGCGCCTGCAGCGCTGTGTGCACTGGGCTAGCAGAGTACAGCAGAAACAACGAGAGAAAACCTAACAAACACAAGATTAATCGAAGTTGCATGACTTAGTATCTCCTTGAAGCCAACACAATAATCTGTTCTGCTAGAGACTGCACCCGTCTGAGGGATTTTAGCTGTTTTATTAGTTACTTAAATATGTGGTTTTCATTAGTGCAAGTGGTGTGACGTTAATACGCCAGCACTTATCATGGGGATATTTTGACTTCATCCTGTTCAACGGTAAGAGTCTGAGGTTCACTGTCCATTTAGTCTGTACACTTAACTTATGATAACCATTCTTTAACCAATGAACACTGAATCAAATGCCTCTCAGTTATGTAAAATAGTCTCATCTATCCAATGTATACATTTTTTTCACTGAGTGTTTCTAAGCGTAGGTGCAGTCTTTCTGGCTGTCTATCTGTCTGTGCGTCTGTCTGTCTATCAGCAGGCATCCATGAGTGCCAGCAGAAGGCATTAATCATTTAGAGAGTCTCATTATAAATTCCTGCGCTTGAACTCCTGCTTGCAGCTGCCCTCGTGTTCTGCATGTATGTATGTGTGTGCATGTAATGCATGTCTAAGTGTTTTTGCATGTGAGCAGACTAAAGTCCACATGTGTGTGGAAGCTTGCATGTTTACTTTTCTAAGTGTGTGTGTGTAAATGCAAATGATTAGAATATCTGTGTGTTTGTGTCCAGGTGTGTGCTTCTTGCCTGGGGCTTCGCTCTCTCCAGCTCTCGCCTGGCTGTAGCCTCTCTGCTGCTCTGTTCTCATAGTTAATGCATGTGAGAAGAGAATCCTCATCCCTCCTGTCTCTCCCCCCCCCCCCCCCCCCCCTCCCGATACCACCCTACTTCCCCAGAATAGACCTGATCCTCACCATACATGAAGAAAGATAACTCCCATTCCTCCCGCATTTCTGGTGCACACCTCAGAGGACGAGTTAGAAAAGCATGGCGAGAGAGAGAAAGGGCAGGAAGATAAGAGGTAGGAAAAATAGGGAGGAGGTGGTGATAAGGAAACATGAGGGCATATATTAAAGGTAAGGTGAGGAGGGTTAGGGAGTAACAGAAGGTACAACAGAGGGGAGAAAAGCCCTTTAAAAAAGATGGCAGTTAAACTCCATCCTCTAATACCTGCATCTTTGTAACATTGTGTGTTTGCATGTAAAGATATCTGATTAACAGTAACAATAACCAAACAATGGAAACAAAAATAAGATATTGATATGTTACATGTACAGTAGTTGTCTTCTCCATCAAGTTAAAAAGAAATGGTCATCTTGTGGTCAAATTGGTAAACTGCTATTCACATTAAACTATTAATTCTATGAATATTAACTTATCAAGTATGAAGAGCTTTTGTTGTGACATAATCCAGCAAGATTTTTAAATTGTCAACAATCATCTGCACTTCTAATAACTCAGTATGGACAAATAATAGAGACAAAAAGTGAGTGTATTACTAAGCTCAAAAATCGTTTTTTTTTTCTCTTAGTCTATTTCTGTCCCCCTGGTACCTTCTTCTGCCAAGCATGCTCTGCTCTAACCAGTGCCAGGTTAGAGAGGAAGAAAAGGCACAGGCCACACACACACATTAACACACACACAAAGATACTTCTGATGGGCTATATTAAGGGATAATACTGAAATGGCCTTCTAATGACAGAAACAAAGCTCCACACACACACCTGCACACACACACACACACACACACACACACACACACACACACACACACACACACACACACACACACACACACACACACACACACACACCTACACCCACACCCACACACACTCTGTTTCCAAGTCTTCTATTTAATGGGGAATGTATTACAATGCATTATTTGAAACAAACAGAATGAAATAATCTAGTATTTATTTTATATCATTCAGGCCCCTAATAGTTTTTATTTCAAGTGTTCCATACAGATAAAACCCAGATTAGATTTTAGACTGTTTTCCTTACATTCAGAAACATATCCTTGTTGTTCAGGTCCCAAAGGACCTTGTCATAGTAAATCATTAAGGTCAAGCTAACATGACCACAGTTGTAGGTGTTCAATTTTTATTTGAAATCTTCTATTTACCTGAAAAACACTTCTCTTAGGAAACTGTTAAGTTGATACAATAAGGGCTGTGTCCAAAACCACAGCATCCTTTTATACTGCCTATACATACTCAAATTCTCACCAACCGACCATTAGTATGCAGTTAGTAATGGAAACATACGGCAATTCCCACCCTCACAGCATACACACACTCAGACAGGCATTAAATATACCGTGACCTTGTCACCTGGTTTCTATGGTGACAGCTGTACTGTAGATCCCCTGTCAAGGTGTGAGCACTGCTAACAGCCAGGTGTGAGACAAGAAAAAGAATAGGATGAAGGTGACAGGAGAGAATGACAGGAAGAAAAATAAGAGGAAATAGGACAGAAAAAAAAGGTGAGAGCTCAGTGAGAGTTCAATGGATGACAAAGGAGAAATAGAGGACTGTAAGTGGAGTGGGGATTTTTTTTTTTTTTTTTTTTTAAGAGGAACGTGTGCTTCTGTGTGACTAATTGAAGAGAACAGAGCACTAACACAGGCAGGGTTGGAGGTTATTCCTTCAGGGGCCAATCATATTGAAAAATAATTTGGTAAAGATACACGTCCTATAACAGTTTCCAACCTTTTTTCCTCTGACCCCCCGCTACTTCTCTTAGAAAAGCTGATCCCCCTTAGGACCCTCATTAAAACACTGTGATACATTGCTGTCAAAAATGTTTATATTTTAACATGAACTGTTTTCATTAGAATCTTTACCATGATCAATATCTCTTTTCAGGTTTAAGCTTGACATTTTCTCTTTTAGCATCTTAATAGAAAAGACCTACACACTTGTTTCTTACTAAAAAACCTATTTATAGTATTCCAGTAAGTGTGTTGTCATAATTTTAATTAAGATACGCTAATGTAATTCTGACAACCTCAGAATAGACAAAGCCTCTCAAAATTAGCCACATTAGTTGCAAAAAAACAGTTTATTATTATGTGTACATTTTTTAAAACCTATTTTGTCCCTCTTTCTCTTTAAGGGCGAAATAGTTTTAAAGACAAACGAATCTCCTCAACATGTTCATAGTGTTTGTCAAATTTAAAAACGATGATGACGATATTAAGTTTATTCCATCGATCAGGGGAGAATAAAAACGTTCTTTCTCATTCTCAGCCTCCCTTTCTGTCTGTGTTTTGCAGTGGCCTTTTAAAAACGATCTAATGGCCAAGGTCAGGGCAGAATGTCCTCGTCAATTCTGTGTATCTTGATTATGAAACCATTACAAGCTGACAAGACGGGACAGTGGAAAGTGAAAGCTGGGCAAAGCAGGAAATGAAAGAAAAACATGGCAGAAAGGGACTGTGCTGTGGCCTGAAGATAGATGAACTCTGAAAGGATGCCATAGTTTGTAGTTTTTTGTTGCTATGGTAATTAACCATCGTGATCACTGTTATCTTACTTTATTAATCTGAGCGTTGAGTCGTTTTCTGTAAAAAGAACAATGACAGATTGGTCATTTCTGATTGTTTCCTAAGGGATTATCTGCTTTACATTCTGTAGACTGTGCATGCATTCTGACGTCAAATGCATGTGGGAATATATATCAATGCACACACGTGGGAATTTACATCCAGCAAGCAGGCATTTTTCCTCTCTACTGGTTCACAAGCATACCGTGCATCTACATCAGTGTGAGTTAGTTAGGCTATGTGTGTGTGTTTGTGTCCACTGAGCTGTCAGTGCAACTGCAGGCTTTAAAATAGGATTTCTGCAGCTTGGCGGAGGTTTATGCCGACGCTGGGGCTTTTGATTCGCCGCTCACTCAGGAACAGCCATGCATGACAGACTGCTTCCTCTACCGCAGAGAAGGAGAGAGGGAAGGAGAGAGGGGAGAGAGATGAACTGAGGACGAGCAGATGGAGGAAATGAGAGGCAGACAGAGAGAGGTGGATAAAAGGCAAGAGGGTGTTAGAAATACTGGAAGGAAGGAGGAAATATGAAGCTAGCATGCCAAGAAAGAAGGAAGATTAGAAAGACGGCGACAGGGTGATGGACAGACAGACAGAAAGTCTGCAGGGTAGTTAGTTTGAAGGAGAGAGCGGGGGAAAGGATTTTTCGAGCACCGCTTGAAATAAGCTTTACCCACATCTCAGCAAAGTTGAAAGGTGGTGTTTTAGACGTGATTACTTTCACTTCTCCAAAATGAAACTTAATTGCATGCCAGGATTCAGGCAATCGCTTTAAATTCTCTCTGCTAGTGACAACCCGCTAATGACTTATACAAATTACAGTATGTGCAACTGCTTTTTCAGTCTGCTGAATGATTTCACCTAAACCACTGTTTCTACATCTCATTTAGGATTACTGTGATTTGTAGGAAGCTTTCAGATGCTTCAAAGTGTTTGCCAATAATAATTTGCAGTGCTACAGAACAGCATTTTGTTTTTTTCAACTCTAACACATTTGGCTTGGCTTCAGCTGGGGGAGCTATTGAGTTGAACTTCCTCAAGAGCCGTTTAGTTTGTAACTGTCGATATCAAATCACTCCAATGGCTAGATTTCTGTTGAAGCATTTACAGGGAAACAATTTAGAACCTTGTACTCAATTCATTGTGGTTAGGAAAAGCTCAAGGGTAGATTTAAGTTTGGTTAAATATTGAAAAGATTCACACCATGCTTCTTCATATCTACTTACTATTTACTGTAGAGCCAGTTTTATAGAAAGATAAGCTTAAACTTAAACATTATAAAAGACTCAGGCAGCAGTTTGTACTAAAAAGACACAACAAGAAAGGAAACAGTAATGAGCTGACGCAACCACCATATTTATCTCAGTTCTCTGTGTCTTTGAATTATAATGATTATCCTCCATCTACGCTGCTGAAAATATCCTCTCATTAAGGTCAGAGAGGTTGTGTCTGTCATTATCGAGAAAAAAAACGTCACTGTTTTTGGTCCTTATAAGCGATCAATCCCATTCCTGTTGTTGAAAACTGCTATTAGTGTGATTTATGTGTAGTGTAGGTAGCGGGAAATGAAAGATGTAATTACCGAAGTGTCATTCCTGTAACCTGTGTCATTAGCACTATTATTATTATTATTATCATCTTCAGCAGAACCGCTATCAGGAAGAGGGCAGCCAATAGGGTTTGAATTTGTCTCATAGCGCAGGTGGCTTTCTTCTATTTAATCACTGTACTGCTAATATGGATGTAGATGGTACGATAGTTGAATAAGAGAGAAGAACTTCCAATCCATGAGAAATGATTGGAAAAACTCATCAATAGTAAACTTACACTGTGGTAAGAAGTGTTTTTACAGTGTAAATGGTAAATGGACTTGAGCTTGTATAACGCTTTTGTAGTCTTCTGACTACTCACTTTAACACCACAGGTCACACTTACCTATTCATACCCATCACACACTGATGCTATGTTAAGTGTCCAAATAATCCATCATACACATTTTCTGTCCCAAATTGCTCCTAGTAGCAGCGCGTAGCAGCGGGTTACTGTAAGTGACTTGCACACGTACATATCGACATATGACTGAAGGAGCTGGGGATTGCCCCCGACCTTTCGGTTGAGAGACGACTGACTACCACTGATCCACAGCCGCCCGCAATGTGTGTGTGTGTCCTTTAAATTTTACCATAAACACCTTGTGATCAAATATTGTGAATCACCAGTTCACTTGTCTGATTTTTAAATGAGTTGGCAATTTCACACATAGTTAGGTTTGTTTTCAAAGTTTGAATGGATTTGGCAAGTTAGTGAGGCAGCTTGCTACATAAGGCCTTTTAGCCACATGTCACAGACTTCATTATAGTATAAAACTTGCTCCAATGTCGTCACTCATTTGTCCCTCACCGGTCTGAGGAAATTTCTATCCAACAATGCTATGATTGGCTAACGTTTGCCTTCCATGATGTCCCGTGCCACACAAACAACATTTTTAGTAATTTATTCTCTCTGACTAATCAGTGCAGCCCAGTGCTTTGATTTCCCCCTGGCATTGGATTAGCTCAGTTGGAACCTTTACCGAGGTAATGCACATGTTCCAAATTCATATGTTTGTTTTTACTATTCTGTACCTTTTTTTACTTCTCGAAGCCTGTGATATACACAGAACCTCGAATAACTAATTGAAACTTTGGTGATTATTTCCACCAACACTATGAGTGAATGATCCTTCCATGCTCACAGGTACAAGTCTCTGTATATTTGGCATCATCAAAGAGTGAAGCAGCGATAATGACAATAATGATGCCTTTTCTAGTGTGAGTGTGTGAGACCCACAACTGTGAGGTTTAATTACCCGTAATGATGAAATGCAATGGCTAAGAAGTGTAATGGGCTGGATTGAGATGTGCGCGTGACAACTTGCCCTAAAGTACTCTGTTATATTACTATAATTCTGTCTAAAGTCATGAACCATCTCTTCATTTTCTACACCTCATCCTATCACTTTGTTCCTCTTTTTTTACTGCCTTCTCTTTGTTCTCTCACGTCCTCCCTCTTACTGTAAGTATCTGTGTCATTGTCTTTTCCTTTTTCTCTCACTGTGACATCTTTTGTCACCTTCTGTGTCTCTATGTCTCAATCACACAGTTATTTAAAACAAAAGCGAGAGAAGAAAGAGTGAGAAATTAAAGGGAGCACTGTGCCCTCATACTGTGGATGTTGATAATTTAAACAACACACCCGATTGTTTCTGAGGCTGTTGGTGAAAGCCAATTGTGTTGTGTTATCATGTTCAGGTAACACCCTACAGAACCCAACCATGCGTGAAATTGATCTTGTGTAGCTGGAAATGTATTATCAAAGTAGTTATTTTAAGCCAAGCTTCAAAGTTTTCCTGAACTTAAATACGTTGTCTCAGTGCACAAACCAACCAAACCATATCAAACTATAGTAGCATAAGATACAAAAATGACTTAGAATTGGATTCTGTCTGTATTGGCATGGGATAGGAAAGAGCTTTTATTTGTCTTTTTGTAACTCGGGGACTAACAGCATATTCTGTTGGATAAATTGTTGTGAAAGGTGCAGCTGCGGATTTTGAGATTATGTCTCAGTTCTTCAGCTGATTGCAGCAGGAGGACGTAGGTATGGATGGGGAGATGATGAGCAGTTGATAGGCGGTTAGATGGATAGTTTATTTTTTGCCTCCGTCACCTCCTGACTTTGTTGGTCTTTCTCAGCTTGAAAATCCCGTAAATCTCTCCTTAGTTGTGGGTAAATCCAAACACATACCTGTAATCCATACTTACCCTTTTAAGAAAGTTAACACTCTTACTTTTGACTTCTTGAAGTTGGCAGTGAGTCAGACATAAAACTAAATATGAACCTGATTATGGCCAAAGAACCAGTAAACTAAGCATTCTGTAGCTTCTTATGTAAAATATCTCCACAATATACAAATCAGATCTTTATAAACTTCATGTATGTGCACCAACCTCTTTGCTCTTATTTCACTATTTAACGGTCAGTATTTTAACTGTTTGTCTGCGGTCAAAGAAAGGTACATGATGCATGTGTGTAACTAATGGAGTTACACACTGATGAAGTCACACACTAGGAAAAAAGTGTTTATGTGTCACAGGCAGGTACAAAGATTTAAGATGGGGGAGAAAACAGAAAAGCACATTCTGCAGATTTTTCCAGAAACTAATTAATCTAGCACACACATACACACACACACTGACATTCACACACACATTTCTATAAGCAGCCCTACATGCACACTGAGTCTAAAATTAGTATGCAGTCTGTTAGACAACAAAGAGGCTACAGGCAGGAAGAACTGCTGCCAAAAGGCCTCAATGACAAACAGCTTAGAGATAATAAAGAGATGGGTGCAGGTAGGCGAGGCCAAGCCGGTGTAAACCACAGTGACTACAGTGGGCTAAATTCCCGATGCTTTTGTATGTTTTGTTCATTGGCAATAACTGTAGCTCAAATGCTTTCATATGCTGAGACTCTCATTGGGTCTAGTGGCTTAAAGGTTCATTGTTTGAAGTTAAACAAGAACAGCCAAAACCCAAGGACAAGTAATCACTGTTAGGAATCTGGGAGTTTTATTTGATCAGGGTATGTCCTTCAAATCCTGTCAACTGAGGTCAAGGTCAGCCTTTTTTCACCTTCATAACATTGCATTAATCATTCACATCCCTCTAAGGTTGGACTGCAATTTGATAGTATCAGGATGCCCTAATAAGTTTCTGTAGACTCTTCAGCTGGTACCAAATGCTGCACTTACAAAGCTTGTAATGGTCAGGAACCACAATATCTTGAAGAGCTCATAGTGCCATAAAACCCCTCTTATACATTACGCTCCCAGCATTCAGGCCTGCTCATAGTACCTACAGCCTTTAAATGTACTATGGGAGGTAGAGCCTTCAATGAACATAACACACTCCTTTAGAATCATCTACCAGCTAGGGTCCATGAGGCAGACACCTTTACTTCTGTACTTTGAAGAGTAGGCTTAAAACTTCCATTTATTGAAGCTTATAGTTAGGGCTGGCTCAAGCTTGGACCAGCTCCTATACTGCTAAAGGCTTAGACTGCTAGGGGACTGGGCACACTGAGTTGCAGCCTCTCCCTGTATCTGTATCTGTCTCTCTCTCTCTCTCTCTGTCTATCTGTCTGTACGCATATATATCATATTACTGCATGTAACTAACTTTAATTCTTCATATGAGTTAACTTCATAGTCCCTCAGCTCCCTTGTCTCTTGAATTCCTCTTGACTGTTGATGTGGACGGCCTGCTGCTGTGGACCTGTCTGTCTCCTTTATCTATTAATATTAGGCTCATGTTAATCATTATTTTAAGTGTTTCATTGTGAATCATTCTTTTTCCATTATTACTGGCATTCTAGGCTCAAATCTGATTTGTTCGTTGTTTTTGTTGCTGTTGTTGTTTCTATTAGTTGTCTTGCTCTCTCTGTCTTTCTGCAAGCCCGGCAGATGGCTGGCATGAGTCTGGTTCTGCTCGAGGTTTCTGCATGCCTGTTAAAATGCACATTTTCCTTGTGACTGTTACTTTGTTAACTGTTCAGAGCTGTGCTCGTGGTGGATTACTGTTGGGTCTTTGTAAATGACATACCAAACAGTACGGTCTAGAACTGCACTTTTTTTTTAGCATTTGTCATGGATTGGCGCTGTACAAATAA
This sequence comes from Tautogolabrus adspersus, assembly GCA_020745685.1. Classification (NCBI taxonomy): domain Eukaryota; kingdom Metazoa; phylum Chordata; class Actinopteri; order Labriformes; family Labridae; genus Tautogolabrus; species Tautogolabrus adspersus. Next base: position 8,329,814 of record CM036547.1, on the reverse strand, counting down.
AGATAAATTAATTAATTGCATGACCAAAGAGTAATTGAAAGAAATATAACCCCAAATGTTATGTTTATATAGTATTTTCACAAAATATGAACTTTTAAACTTCTTCCATGCCATTTCTTTCAATGTTATTTTGCTGCTCCGATGCTGATCTTGTTATTTATTCTACAGTTGCAGTTTGAAACACTCACTGGTTAACAGAACAATACTTATTTAAAGTGTATGTCAGGAGAAACCGTATTGCCTGTGGAATTAAAAGCTTGTCCTTTCTATTGGTTTTTACTGCATGATTTTAAACCAGAAGAAGAAAGTCAATCAATGACCACAGACCATAATGCCAAACTGGATTAAATAATTTATAGCAGTTTGCTCTCTCATACCTTGTTCCTTTGGTTGTCATAAGGCAGAGTCAAAGTTTCCATTTCCACTGGGCCGCCCACTTAGCACTTTGGATAAAAGCCTTCGCCGAATTGAAAGCATAATGTTCCTCTCACTAATGGCTTACAAAGTCACTTCTGCACATATTTGCAATATGGCTCACACACATTTGGACCTTTTTTTACAAAATAAAATGTGCACAGTGCAAATTGTAAATGTTTTTCAGTCTATTTGATCCATGGTTAAAAAAAGTATGAAACAATTGAAGGTAATGTTTTACATTTTGCATGAATTTAAAGTTGGACTTAAAGCTTCTCTGAGGAACTCTCTGTCTATGTTGATTTTGCGACCCTGGTGGACAATGTTGGGGACCTCTTATCTCTGTGGTCATTGTGTCAATTCTGAGGGGGGGGTTGAATCTCATCTTGCAGCCTAATAATTCAGATTTTACACTCTGACATGCTTCTCACACACACAGGCCTGAATGCTCAAGGTCACCTCGGCAGTGCTCGAGAGGTGGTCTGTCACCTCTCCAGCTACCAGACCAACATACTTCATATTTTCAACAACTTCCATATTTTTATGTCCGCATCAGGACTTGAACTGGCGACCCTCCGGTTCCCAACCCAAGTCCCTACGGACTGAGCTACTGCCGCACTATATCACTCACTGTGAATCTTTGCCGTGGAAAATGCAAAATAAAGGCTGTTTCAGTAGACTGCTGTAACTTACTTCACCTGACACCTACCCTGCATCAACAGTTTCAGGCATTAAAAATCATCACATAGAAATAATCAATTTTGAAAAATATATTCTTGTAAGCTTTTGATTGGCACATAGAGGCATCGGAAGAAAATCAAGTCTCTTTCATAACCGGTTCAAAAACTCCTCACAGGAGCTTTAAATTAAGAAAAAAAGAGAGGATGAAGCTACTCATACAACTATAGTAAGTTTGTTGACCTGTAAAAATATAAAGTTACTCTTTGATACATCAGTGCATGTTTATTTTGTCATTATCATGTCCGAATCTCTTAGCTATTCACTTTTATTTCACTCTTTATTGACCCCTTAAATCGGAGCTTGTTGTCATTCAATCTCCAGCTGTTGGGTTAGGGCACCACCCACTCTATAGTGTGACTATAGAGTGGGTGGTGTCATTGAACAGCTGTGTTGCACGAAACATTTAAGGTCCACGGTTGATTGTTGAATTTGTTTTCTCATTTCCTGAACATCTGGAGAAGGTGACAAGCTGCAACTCTTGCAGACATAATATTATGCACAGTATTCATATAGGAACCCCCACAGTGAGGGTTTTCACTGTCGTTCCCAGGTGTCCTCTGACAGCAATTGGATAAGTCATAGAAATGAGGTTGCAAATATATGGTGGTGTGTGGGTGTTTCAATATCCCTCATCCATATGCATAAGAGCAGCAACGCTCTGGGTTGATCCTTTTTAAGGTGCTAAACCGACAACACCGACTCACCCCACACAGCACACGCAGAAACATCAAATGAAAAGGGTTCATTTGGTTCATTCGAAGATGCTACTTATCCGTTTTAGAGAGGAAATGCTACCTGAACATTTATAGTCAACACTTTTTAAAAGCTGTCTAGTCACGAAAATGATGTTTTCTGCAAAATGGCTTAACAGTTACTTTGCTACTTTGTTTGAGTTTGATAATGATGGAACCAGAATTTCACCACTGATCCTGACTTAAAGACGACTTTTCATATGGTGTTTAGAGTTGTGATTTACAAGTTGTTACATGTTTCCTCTGTAACCGCTGTTTGTTTTATTCACATGGATGTTCAAAAATCTCACTTTTACTATAATAGGCACCTTGTGGCGTTTTTAGAAGAAAAATCAGGTCACCAAATTCATGAAGACTCACTGTTTAGTGAGAATTTATATTCTCTTGTAAATGCTGAGGATTTCATTGGCTCGTTTAAAACTTTGGTATATTGGTGCTTCTACAGGAAAAGTTTGAAGCTCACCAAAGAATGGATTCTCTTCCAGAAGTTTATAATGTTGAATATATTTGAGTTGGTTGTTTTTAGACATAAAGCTACCAAAATCTCTCAATGAGACTATTATGCAGATTTTTGCACTATTTAATTTTATTCTTCTCTTTCCAAACTTTGAAGTGGGCAAAGAGGATCTGTCTTGGATCAAAGTTTCATAAATAAATCTTTGGTTTAGAATCAGTTTGTAGATATTGTTCTTTTCAACCGGACACATTTCCAGTTAGGTAACACCGATATGTGATGTGTGTTCAAATCTGCTCTTTCTAATGTTTAGGGGGTTCTGAAACAAATTCTTAAAGTGCAGCAACTATTTCATATATTTGGTGAGTTGTCAAGTCAATTTGACTTCTGATGTTAAATCCCAGACGGAGTTCTAGGCTGTTAAGACACTTGGACTTCAGTCACAATCCAGCCACGAGTCATAATAAGAGAATAAGAATGTTAGTGATAAGACAAATAGAAAAAATGATTTATTTTCTTCTGGTGCAAACAGCAGCCTTTTCATATCTTGCATCAATCTATTCTAAACTATGTAAATTTCAGAGCAAGACAAAGATAATTAATGATTAGATCACAAAGGTCAATTCAAACAAGAAGCTAATTTCCTAAAGGACACCCTTTCTGGATCAGATACATCGACTATAATCTGGCTGATCCTCCTGTTTTGCATGATAATTAGTGTCACTCTGCTGTTTTAGTTGTGTGAACGTTATCTGATGATAAAATACATAAGAAGGTAAGACCATATGGATGCTGTTAGTGCTTATTATCGGGACAGAGTATTGATCCTGATATTGATTAAACAGCAGGAATAGATACAGATAGATGTGTGTTGTTTTTATGTTTTCTTTGTCCGCAGGGTTTAAACATGTAGGGGAAATATGCTGCATGCTAGTCAAACAGTCATAGAGAAACAAACCTGACTAAGCTTCCCTGGCTAAGCTTATTAAATGTTACCTGATGAAAATGGAATCACAGCGGAGTACGACCGATGTGGAGCAGGGCAATGCTTATTATTAGATTACCTGCAGGACACACTATGCATTGATTAGCTGTTATAATAATGGATGAAGTTCAGTTTAATTTTAATTTAATTTCTTATCCATATCTACGGTGAGCTCTGCCTCACAAAGCCGATTTTAATACTTTGTTAAATACTAGAGTAGTTCATGAAATTTGAATTTTAGATCCTTTTTCTCTGTCTTTAATCCCACAATGGTTACATGTTTTTGAGTTTACAGATTGTTAATAATCCTAACTTTGAGTATACTTGTACCGATGTGAGGTTCAGGGAATGGACGGCTGTTGGAATTCTAAAAATGTATGTCTAGCTGGGCGATACATTTACGTAAGTCCTCCCAGCAGTGACAGTAGGCGTTTAATTTGCCTCGTACACACTTTTATCGTTACTTACCCATCAGGAGTTATCACAACTCCACCTCATATATAATATCCTCGATGATCTTATTATGAAAGCCACAAAACTGACTCAGAAAGTGACTTCTATACGACCGGCTGCTTATGAATGATGAGAGTATGACAACTATTAAACGTGACTGAAAAAAGATCATTAGGGCTGTCAGCATTAACATGTTGAGCGTGATGTGATTATGGTCCGAAATTATTGCTTTAATTTTTAAATCACATTGATCACGTTCGATTTCGTCCCTGTAGACGCACCAAAATGAAGTCACAGCACATGACCACAGTGTCTCCCTGCAGACACAGTGATGGAAAAGAAAGACACCACTGCGCCTTTAAATACTCTTAGTTTAAGACTGTACAAAAATACAAAATAAAAGCATCAAAACTGTTTTGAAATGCTCAATAATGTAATTTCAAACATGCAATCAAAAATGAGATTATTTGCGATAAACGATTGAATTCCAGCGATTTAACTGCGATTTAAAAAATACTCATCATTTGACAGCCCCAAAGATAATTAATAAAATACACTGAATTACAGAGTTAATATGATGACAGGTGCTCTGCAACATGATGGAATAGCCAAAATCAAATTGGCATATATTTTCATTTAACCTGGTCATGTCCTTTAATTATAACGTCTGGAACCGTAGAGGAGTTTGTATTCGCCTCAGTATGTTTTGTATGTGTTTATATGTGTTCATGCTGGGACAGCAGTAAGAAAGACTAGTTCAGATCTCATGATATGATCTGACATGTTATTAAAAAAAATATGATATAAAAAAACGTTTGAGGACATCATATGTGAACATTTAGATGATATTTTAACGCAATGACAAAACCACTTTACAAGTCACTTTGTCTGTCATGGGGCGCAGATGGCCTAGCGGTTAGGTTGCGCCCCATTTAGGAGGCTATAGTCGTCCAAGCTGGAGGCCCAGGTTTAAGCCAGTTTAAGCTTAAGCTCCTTTCTCGCATGTCATTCCCTTACCTCTCTCTCTCCTGTTTCCTACTCTATCCACTGCCCTATCAAAATAAAAAGGCAAAAAGCCAAAAAATAACTCTTAAAATGTGTTTTATCTGGCATTACATAAGGTAAAGACTCCTGATGTCTGACAGTGTAGGAAATGCATTATCGTTTTCTTCCTACTAAATCTGTTTTTTTTACTTATGTTATAGTGAACTCAGAGAGGTAAGTAAGTGTGTTTGACATGCTAATATCTATAAATCTCATACAGCCCGTCGGACTAAGTCCTGTTAATGTTCTAAATTGATTCAGAGTGTAACAAGGTTTGCAGGTGGGACTGTTTATTAGATTACGAGGATTGAGAGAACATTGATTATCTGAGACAATAACGGAGAAGATGGTGAACATTAATAGAAAGAGGGCTCTAATACATAATTCATAGTAACACAGACAATGGCAGGACCAGTCCATTAAGTTGTGCAAGATGGAGGATAACAAATGCTGCAGAGATTTGTGTATGCAATGCAGATGTGTGTCTAAATTGTATATAAGCTCATGTTTCAAGACAATGTTTGATAATAAAGCCATGGATGACCTAAAAAATCTTAAAAACAAGCCTTGAATCTCACACACAGATGCTTGTGAGAGGAGAAAAAAACACTTTTTCTAAGCCAAGGTTATGGTCTGATTTTATGTGGCTGTGTAAAACTTCATGTTGTGTTTTCCATTAAGCCCTACAGGAAATCCCTGTTGGTTTCTCCAACTAATTAACATCATGGTTTATTGCAAAGGCTTCTCGCATAAATTATGTTGAGCTTAGCAGGGCTGGCTATATGTGTGTGTCTTGTGTGGGCGTCTCCATATCTGCACTTGTGATTGTGATTGTGATTGTGATTGTGTGTGTGTGTGTGTGTGTGTGTGTGCGTGTGTGCGTGCGTGCGTGCGTGCGTGCGTGCGTGCGTGCGTGCGTGCGTGCGTGCGTGCAAGTTTGTAAGTGTTAATCTTTCACAAGTGTAGTCCAAATCCCTGAGTCAGAGGCTTATCAACTCCTCACTCCTTCAACTCTATTAGCATTATCCATCATTATGAACCTGTAGTACTCACTCTGTCTCTTGTGCTGTCACTCATGCACACACACACGCACACGCACACACACACACACACACACACAAGAACACACCGGATCACATGTACGTCAATGCGTAGACCTGAGCAGAGATCAAAGCTTGGTCTTAAAGATGATCCCACTTGAGGCAGACAGAGGGAGCCGTACAGTAAATACAGTAAGTCTTTGTGACATGCTGTGTAAAGAATGAGTACAGTAAGACTGATGTTAAATTCACTGCGAGCTGTTCAATACTTTTGGGTAACTGTAAAAAATCAACAAATGACAGGGGATATTGGGAAGAGCTCTGTATGCCGTGTACATTTTAGCACTGTTATGCAGGTAAGATCAGGTATCGGACATGTTTGACTGCAAAATCTAAGTTTCAGACTCAGTTATTTTTTATCAGTCTTACCGAGAGGATGAACGATTTTAGAGATAAAAGGTAACCATTTTATTTGATACACCACACTGCCAACTTTTATGTGGCACATATTTACTTGTGGATTTAACACTATTGGTATTTTGCTGACGTTTGTGTTGTTTTTTTAAACATTAAAATTGTTTAATATCACACACACTCTTTTCTCATTTAGTGCAATGCACCGGGGCCCACGCGCTTTAGGGCACCCATAGCAACTGGTAGAATATGTAATATCATTACTGATAGTAAGCGAGCACCTGTTAGCGCTGAAAAGTCGGATAGGACTATTATGTGGCCTCTCATATGTTGGAAAATGTGCACCTGCTGTGTGTCTGTGTTCAAATGATTCTACGTCAGATGCTGTCATCCATAATGTGTAGGCATATAAGAAGTGTCTATGCTTGTCTTCACGGCTATGTGTTTAGTTCTCATCAATACGCGGTGTAAGCTGCCTGTTGAACTGATTTTAGATCTTTGGTAGTTTAATTTAACAAGGCTGAGGTGGTTTGAGGCAGGCTGTTAGATCAGTGTGGATAAATGCGTCGCCTCGGCTGCTGTCCGTGGTGCTGATCAGAGGCTGCTTTGGTGTTTTTCTGCATGGTGACATAAATTGTCTGTTGTGGAGTTGTTTAAATAGTTGTGTTTGTCCGTGCATGTTTGTGCAAATGAGCGTGATCATCTGTTTGGGGCAAGGGGAGGGCCCAAAAAATATCTTTGCACTAGGGCCCAGCACAAGTTCATTATGCTGCTGTTTTACATACATACATACATACATACATACATACATACATACATACATACATACATACATACATACATACATACATAGGAAGCGAAAAAAATATTGGTAAAGATAAATTGTGAACATTGAATACTCTCTAACCAGGAGAGACCAACAAACTGAGCAAGCTTGTATTTGAAATCAAATGTATTGAGCCTGACCGACATGTCCTCCAGCTTATATTATGGTGCTGGTATGTGATGTTATATAAACATGTTCAAAATATAATACAGGAAACAATGCTTGTGGTGACGTAGAAATGGAGTCATGAGATAGTTTGTCAAACAGAATGTGCTCCAAATGGACTACAAATATCTCAGCGTTGTCTGCAGCACGTGAAGCAGAGCGTCACATCTGAGCAGCAAGTTGTTGACAAAGTATAATAATGTGAGTTATTCATTTGTAATGTAAGCTTTTTAACAAAGAAGACTTTGCTAACTTTGCATAGTCATATCAGTGCAAAATCTTTGCAAAAATAAACTCTCTTCTCTTTTTGAAGCGTGAAAACTCACTAAATTAGCTGCCATATTGTTTAGATGTGAATTGTATTACTCTAAAATTGTTATTGGTTTCCATGTAAGAGGGTATCTACTTATAAACGCCATATTTTCTATCGTTTTAAAATGGTATAAATCTGAAAAATGCCTCTACTCAAATAATTACATATCAAAATGAGCAGTTCATGTTTGTCAGTGTTTTTCTCTCCTATCATTTACTTATATTGCTGCTTGGCAGTGGATGCTTTGTACTGACTATGTTTTCCCTTTTTAGAGTTTTTTTATTCTATTTTATGAATATTTACCTTTTAAAACCAATTATATTGTAATTGCTATTTTTTGTCTGCTGCTTGTATCTTATTCTGCACTACGCTGATCAGTGAAATGCTTTGCTTTGATATATTATTTTGCACAATGTCAATAACGACTTGAGTTGAATAGCACTGAGCATCAGGGTAAATGATGTAGCAGGTACACACAGAGGATTTTGGTGCCAATGTTCTCCCACACAAAAACATATGAAATCCGAGACGCAACAACACATCCACAGTGGTTTGTTTAACCTAGCTGAGTGTTTATCGTGCTGTCTGCCAATGGTGTGCCCCTGGACCTGACATCAGCGGGAATCAATGGGAGCCAGCATAGCTAATATATCAGATGTACACCTTCGTGATTCTGCATATTGTATGGTTGTGTTTTATTTGTGCCTGTCTGAAGTCCCTCAGTGAGGCTGAGAGTTAATATTTGTCAACAGACGGTATTGATAGTTTTAACCCTTCACTGAATGCAAATGTCAACCTCATCTCAATCAAAGTCAGCCCCTTAACCTTCCCTGTCCTCCTCACCCCACTATTTACCTCTGTATATAATCCGTCTTTTCTTCCTTTCGTTTTGGTCTCCCTTCCCTCCATCTCTTTCTGAATGCTAATACTGTAGTGTTTTGCGCTCTGTCTTGAATCACACCTGAGTGCAATGAACTCACATACACAGATGCACACACACACACACACACTGTCAGGACCCTTGTGCTTGCTCCGGCACATTAATAGAGATTCTGTCATCGCCTCAGGAAGAAATTACTGCCACTTGCTGAGCCTTTCCACTCACTGTCTATCACAAATACACACAAAGACCTACAGTACAGTGTACACACACATAGGTTCTATACTTTCATGACCTCATTCTTGATCATTCATGCATTATATTTAGATTTGATGGTCAACTCTTGTAACTACATACATAAATAAATGCAAAGTTAAACCTTAATGTATAATTTTTTGTTCCCGATGTTCACAAAAACATGGGAAGTTTTTTTTAATGGATGAGACAGAGACTTCCTCTAAGCTTTTCATTCTCTTTCTTCCTGACCTCCCTCCCTCGCCTAAAAAATCATCTCTCTCACTTCTTCCATCACTTTCTCTGCATTGACTAGTTCACTTTATTCACTCCTCTCAATTCAATCTCTTTTAGGCCAAAGGTTCATTATTGGCATAAGAAACAAAAGTAGCTTCTGCAAAAAAGCAAAAACTCTTTCTTTCTTTCTCTCATCCCTTGATCCCTTTAGCTAATGGCCAGAGGAATCTCTCTCCCATCTGTGTCTGCTGAATCTGTTTCCAAACTCAAACTTTAGATGTGTTTGTTGTGTTGTTTATTATTTTAACCTGAAACATTAATCAAAAGTGGCATCTGTCTGCCTAAAGGATTAAATCATAGTCATACCCAAGGCTGAGTCTCTCACGATAAATCAGCATTATTTGATTATTGATTCCAGTTATGCAGCTAGACATTAATCTTCTCTGTTGCACACATTTCAGGGACAAAGTAAGGACAGACATGAGAGGAAAATAAAAGTGTTAAACTATCCTGTGCATACACACATAGATTGCATGTACTCTTTCATGTCCATGTCAAACCTGACTTACCTCAGTGAGGTGCGGGTTGGGGTTGAATCCACACTGGTTACAAACGGTGGACTTGCACTGGGTGCAGGTGTTGTAGTTGGGTACAGCCGGTGGGTTGGACAACTCTGTGGTGGTGCACACTGGGCACAACCTGCTGCTAGGCATTGGTGCGATCTGTGGCACCGAGTAGGGCGAAGTAGGTGTCACGCCACGGTCAGGAGACATCGAGGGTGACCGACCTGTTCTGGAGCCACCTGACCCACTGAAGTCAACTTGGAGATTACGGCGGGAGGCATGCTGACCGGGACTTTGACCTGCATGGCCTCCCATGCTGGACCCAGCTGGGCTGTGACCCATCCCGTGGCCAGACCCTGTACCGTGCCCTTGGCTTGACTGCATATGACGGGGGGAAGATGGACTCTCATGGGTGGCTAGGCGGTAGGGCTCTCCAGCTCTGGACCCTGTCCCTCCACCTGTGCCCATACTTGCTCCTATTCCTCCTCCCATTCCTCCTGCCATTCCTCCCATCCCTCCCCCTCCCATTCCTCCTCCTCCCATGCCTCCCATTCCACCTCCTCCCATACCTCCCATTCCTCCTCCTCCCATACCTCCCATTCCACCTCCTCCCATACCTCCCATGCCTCCCATTCCACCTCCTCCCATGCTTCCCATGCCTCCCATTCCTCCTCCCATGCCTCCCATTCCTCCTCCCATGCCTCCCATTCCTCCTCCGCCCATTCCTCCCATTCCTCCTCTGCCCATTCCTCCCATTCCACTTCCTCCATGCCCTCCTTGTTGCATGCCTGGTTTGGGGCTACCCATTGAACCCATCGGAACCCTGAAAGAGAGGGAAGAAGAAAAAGAAAAGTGATTAGTGTTAAATAAGATAACAATAGCACAGTTCCTGTTAAATTCTATGAAATTACAAGTTTAAGCACCAGGTTAGATTTCCGCCATTGCCAAAGCTTAATGGAAAGGAATTGCATTTAGTCCACTCTCAAGAACCTTTAAACTATTTGACCTGGGTAATATTTGTAGGAAAATATCTGATCCAAAGTTCTAACATTGAGAGTATTCGGGACGTTAACCAGAATAGTACACTTCTCAAGCTCTTGTATTCTCCAAATGTACATGAGGGGTTGTGACAGAGATTGTCGTAGTCTAAAGCAACACTCAATGTAGACCAAGCACAAAAAAATACAAGAGCAAAACAGTAAGGAATGAGAATGCTTATGCCTTTGTTTGCTCTGAATGGAACTGCAAACTTTAGCATGTTCAGCTAACTAGCTTACTAATTGACCAACAGTAGTAACACATGGTTGCCAGGCCAGAGGCATTTCATGGTTCATTTTATCATTGCTTAACACTTAACAGAGGGGCAAGAAGACAAAATCAAGACAATCACTTTGTAGTATTTCCTCACTTTTTTAGTCCTTGGTCCTATCATGTCAAGGTGTACATATTTGAATGGCCCTGTCCTGTGGACCTGAAGGCCCTATTTAGATTATCTAAAGCCGGCAGTCCAAAGGGCATGGCGCAAAGTGACTTGGGGCATGTCCAGCTACACTTTGCTGTTTAAACAGCACGATATCTGGATGCTAAGTGAAAGGCAAATTGCAAAGACATTGGATTAAATGGATTGATTAGAGATAGGTCGGTTATGGGCGTAACATGAATCAGAGTTAGCTCTCATTCCTTTTCAGAGTCAGGTGCGCCTGCAGGCAGACATGTTGATATCTCTAAAAGGCTCATGTAACGTCTCTCCTTCAATTGTGAAGGACCAACATGCCCAAGGTTTCTAACTTGGGCATAAGTTAATTTATGTCACATAGGTGAGTGCCATGAAAGTGAGAACGGAGTCAGATGGAAAATACCAAAAGAAGACACTTGTGCTGCTCACCTAAATGCTTTGCACCCGGTTTATGATCGGGCTCCTACTTTAAGACTAACTCTACGCTGCAGTCATTTCTTTTTGATAAATATCTTGTATATTTTTCGTGTGGTCTTTTTAAATATGTCAGTTTAACATTCGAAAGTCAACCAACATGCAGACATTACGTGTGCCTTTATTGGCTGGCTAGCTTTCTTAAAACAAAGTCAATAATTGGGGCTGAAAAATAAGAAACCTGCAAATGATTAACACTATCTAATCTCAAATAGGGAGCTATTATTTACTGTCCTTTCAGAAGAGATTTTTTTTTATACCAAAACGTTTAAACTACTCACAACTTTGAAAGATGGATAACTTGAAAATGTACCCAAACTATACTCAATTCTCACTGAAACAAAAATGTCTGCAGGGATATAATCAATACATTTTCTGAACTCATTAGCGAGTTGATCAATTCTATTCTGCTGCTAGAGCAGAGTAAATGTAAAAAGCAGCATTGGTTGATGCCACCATGGCATTTAATTGAAAAACTGTCTTAACTTTATTCAATATATTATTAAATGAATGAGCATAACAGGAGAATTCAGCTTGGTTATTGTACCTCTATTCTAACAAATTCAATTATCTGCTCTCTGCCAGAGAAACGGCAGCATAAAAAAACATTAAAACACAGCAAAATAATGACTCTTTCATTCATGGGTAGCCGCTGAAAGCCATGAAAAGACTGCTGAACTTCCACAGGCATCAACACATTTAAGTGGAACATCACAGACTGAAGCAAGAATGACTAGGCATGCACACATTTATAGCTTTACTGTTTGTAAATGACACACACACACACACACACACACACACACACACACACACACACACACACACACAAACTTGAAGTAGAAAATAACCCACATTCAAACACCTACACAACATACAGTCATCACGCCCGAGGCATGAGACACAAACACAAACGCACACCTGAGGGAAAGCAAACGGGTACAAACTCTGCCCAAGGACACTTATTAAAAAGAGAAGTTGAAGTTCATAATGGTTTCTTTAGAGGTTTTTGAAGGTTTTCCGCATTGAATATAAAAAAAGAAATACTCTGTTTTTATAAAGTCATATGACAAGGAAAAATAAAATATATCAAACCAGATCTGCACATTAACAAAACTCCAGTGATATCGCCCTGTTTTAAATATTTCAAATCTACATTATCGATGACTTACTGCACACATGCAACTTACATTAGTGAAAGGAGTTAAACTAGCACTACCTGGTTTGGATTTTTATATGCCATTATTTAATTCAGCTTTACTCTTACATTTTGCACATGGATCCAAAGCATTTCAACTGGATTTCACAAATAAATTGAAGAGCTTTTACCACACAACATTTAAAAGGTGACTGAATCTGTGCAGAACTGACAAAGCATTTCTCCAAAGCGTTCTTGGACTCAAGCAATTTCACTTTCAGTATTCAGGCTCAAATAACACCAGCTCAGTTCAACGTCAGTGCAAATGCACGTTAGGCCTAGTCGGCGAATTTTTTTTTTAAACAGAGGTATTCCTCCTCCTTTTTCATAAAATAATCCCTTTCACACACGCTCAGTTCTCAAAAACATCCTCGTCCACATGACAACGCAAAACACACTGTTACGGCTGTCATGAGCACACCAAGTCAAAAAACGATGTCCATGACATGCTAAAATGTTTCTCCATTTCTCTGCAATTACCATTTAATTTTACAAAGTTGTCCATTCAGGCGTCTCATCAACATAGAGGGAGAGTAATTATGTATGTATGTGTTAGCATGTAAAGTCCAGTTAGTAACGCTAACACCAGCACTAGTTTGGTCGTCTGCCATCGCACTAATTTCATGTAAACAAATGTGTCAGCGTCGCACAATGGCGTCAAACGGAGGAGAAACCGACGCACAGTGAGACATTACAAGCCCAAAACTCTGTTTTCCCCGTCTACACATAAACGCCTTAAACAGAGTTTCTGGAAATCTTCACGCTGGAAGGAGTTGACCAAAAGGTGCGTTTTCAGTTACCTAAAAGACTGTTTGCGTACGAAAGCCCAAAACTCACAGAAAAACCACAGTTTTCAAAAATTCCTGCCTATGTGTAAACTAGGCCTTAATCTTGTCCACTTTCTGTGATTGAGAGTTATTAAGCTGCCTCCGTATAAGAAATGTCTTTGGTCCTGCTTCCAAAGTAAGTGCACCTCTAAAACATCCGTAAAATAACACTTGATGATGGCTGAAGTCAGACAACCTCTTTCAATTGGCAGTTATCGTCTTTGAAAAGAAAAGTACAGAGACAACCTCAGTCTTCTGGAAGTTGATTTGATTTTAAGGAAGTGAAATATCTTTCTAAAAAAAAAATCCAGCAGTTTATATTTCATACATGTTGAGAGACATTTTCAATCAATCAATCAAACTTTATTTGTATAGCACTTTTCATACAAAGATGTATCACAAAGTGCTTTACATAAAAATAAATCAAACAGCAACAACATGACTCCCTCCCCCACCCCACCCCACAATCCAAAAACTAAGGTAAAATAACTAGATTAAAACAGGTACTGACGGACCGAGGAAACGCTATCATTAATTCTCAATGAGGAAACACAGGAGGTTGAAAATGTAATAAAACTAATTGAGATAAAATTAGATTCAGTTAAAAGCTAGACTAAAAAGGTAGGTCTTGAGTTTGCTTTTAAAACTGTTTACATTGCGTTCTGCCCTCAGGTCTCCAGGTAAACTGTTCCACAGACGGGGACCGTTGTAATAAAAAGATGCCTCACCGTAGGTTTTGGTTTGGACATGTGGAACAACTAAAAGACCACTTCCAGAAGACCTGAGGGCTCTAGTAGGCTCATAAGTTAAAAGCAAATGGGATAAATAAAATCAATTCTAAAACACACGGGTAGCCAATGCAGAGATTTTAAAATCGGTGTAATGTGTGCTCTCCTTCTGGTCTTCGTCAACAGTCTTGCAGCTGAATTTTGGAGTAGCTGCAACTGAGAAATATTCTTTTTCGGAAGAGCATTGCAGTAATCGATTCTGCAGGTGATAAAAGCGTGAATAAGAGTCTCTGCATTGGCTTGAGAGAGAAACTGTCGGACTCTGGCTATGTTCTTTAGATGATCACGCATTTTAAATCACGCAAGAGGATTTTTTGCTAAACAGAAGTGTATCTATTGTGCAGTCATGAATTACTTCTCATACATCCCAAAATGGGATAAGATTTTATATACAGTAGGAGGATTTTTCTTGTTTATTTTTCTATTCTATGGTCTGTGCTGTCATTGATTGAAGAAGTCTAGGCTCGGTGTGAAGCCAGCTGTAAATGGTCAGAGCACACCGAAATTGGAAATGTTGATTTACTGAGCTCCAGTGTCACAATGTTCCAGGCTGCTTCTCCGTTTACTGAGGTTTTCTTCTTGTGGACAGTCTGGCAGTGACAAAATCTCTCTGCCTGCCTCTGACTTTTTCTCCTTTTCTATGCTATTTGTCTTTCTGCTCTCAAACTTTCTCTAAACAAACTTTTTATCTGCCACATCCCCCTCTGTTGGCTCACTCACTTAACTCTTTATTGCCTCTTTGTTTCTCACTCTTTTGACTTTTTTGACATTTTATTGTGGAAATCAAAAGACAGGTGAACCAAGGGCAACCCTGTTTGTTTGTCTTAGTTAAAGAAATGCTCCGGTAAGTACCAAAAGGGCAGCAACACACATTTTAATCTGGCAGCATTTCTCCCAGTTTACATTCTTGTAGTAGTGGAGGGGAAAATGGGACTACCCAGGGCCCCAGTGGAGTCAGGGGCCTGATATATTTATAGGTTTTTCTTGTTCTTGCCTTTTTTGTCTGTTAACTATAGTTGCCTGTAACTTCTTGCACTTCCTGCAGGATAAAAAACTCAAAGCAGTTAGGAGCTTTTCAATCATTGTGTAAACATTGAGGTGTTTCAGAGAGGTTTAAAACATAAAGAAAAAAAACACATCTGATCATCATGGAAATGTAACCAAAAGTTGTTTGAGAATTTTGAGGTTTAGTTGATTATTATTTAAACAACTTTAGGACAACTTCTAAAAGAGAGAGAGAGCGAGCTCCTACTGTAGGGACGAGTGACAGTAAAGTAATTTGCCTTTGTGCACAGTCAGATGGCCAAGAAAAGTAAACTTTAATTGATCATCTGTTCTACAATTCACAAATGAAGCGTGTGACCAACACTGCCGACTGTCGTTTTCAAGAGACTGGTTCTGTCCAAACAGCTCCAACATGGGTTGAGTGATTACATAGAATATGTCTGTGTGTCAGCTCTTCACCCTCACTGTTCTGTTTATCATATAAATTGGTCAGGACTCGTCTGTGTGATCTGTTGGAGTGAGGTCTGTTGTCTGTTGAAGTGTTAAATAATCTAAAATCATTATGAACGGCTGCTGTTGATAATAACTATTTAAAAAATCCTAAACATTCAAACTCGTAAATAAAATATGAATTTGCACAGCATTTGGGATGATGTCATCATATCGAAAAGACTTCTTTCAACACCTCAAATTAAAACTCACCTCCAGCATCCCTGCATGTCAATGTAGACTATTTAATATCTATATGGTGCTAACCAATATGTCTGTGTGTTGGTACTTTGTTGCTATAAGAACCTTGTAATTAAATATTTAAATCTACTTTTTTATGTATTCATTTACCTTTTAAACTTCCAAAGCTGTGTGTATCAACATGTTTTCCCTGCCTTGTATGGGGACTTTCTGATGGTCAAGTGATGTTGTTACTGTTGCTCATTAATAATATTTTTTAAAATATCATGGATACAACTCTTGTACAGGGACCTCGTCTTTTAAAACCCCTGCATCCAATATTTATTTGACAGTTTATTACAGAGCATGCTTACCTACAGACATAGCATGGTCTTAAGATTGTCTCCAAGTGTTTATTTTTTAATTGTCTCCTTATCTTAAAATGTTACTGTATGTAAAAACTGCCTCTATTTACATCCAGAAGTATTCAAAGTAGATCAAATGTTTCAAACTCTGAGCTGATTACATTCAGCCTCTATAGTTGCAGTGCAGGGGAGTCTTTCACATATAATTGCACATATGTTGGAGTTTAAATCTGAACACTTCTAGAAAAAAATGTGTTCAGATTTTTTTTGTTAATGACACAAATGTAGATGTCGGCTTCCAAAATCTATAAATCCTCAAAAACAATAGAAACTGAAAGTATTAAGGTTACATATTAGGAAATAAAGGGAGCTAAGAATAAAACACGTAACCATGGCAGAGCTAGAGATATTGGTTTTCTATTTTCAGGAAGAGCCCAGCACTAATTGTTGTAAGAAACTGATGCTGATGTAGGTGACACACCAAATAATAGGAACTGTCCTTCTCTCTGTGTGTTTACTCATTTCACCATTGCGTCGCACTGGGGACATTCATCACTGTCCGTCCAGCTTTAATAACCCAATACACATGCTTGTTCAGTCAAAGTGATTTCACCCCCTCCCATTATAACCCTTAATTTAGTATCTGATTGTGGGCGAAAGGGATAAGGCTTGTCTGTCAATTGAGAGTAAGTGACAAAGACAAGGACAGGGACGGACGATGAGAGAGGGTTAGAGACGGAGAAAGAGAAAATGTGGAGAGGACTGAGGTTTTTTTTCCAAGGTCTCTGCAGAAAGAAATAAACAGGACCTTCAAGAACTTTCACAAAAAGTTGTTAGATTTCTTTGGATCTGACTCTTTGTTGTTATTCCCACTCAAAAACAGTTTCATTTTCAGCATAGAGATTTTCACAAATTACTTCCTATTGCTAAACACCACCCCTTCTTTTTGGTGTAATGGACCAGGGCTGTCAACATAAACCGTAACGTGCTTAATCTATAGGCCTGTGCGACTAGCAATGACAGACTGAAGTGACTACGTAATATAAACTTGGTTTGACCATGATGCCTGATGTTTCTCTACAGTTCTGTGGATTGTCAGTGAAATTTAAGGCCTGCACTGCTGACTCGAGTCCCTCGTAGCCATGAATAAGGAGACAGATCCCCCCTTATGAAACATGTTTTCCCACTGTGCTATAGCATAAACTGGTGGATTACATCACCTGATCGAGTCATTTGCAGCATTTGGGACACATACAGTAGTTTACATGTTAAAATGGGCTGATCTGACCCCACATGAAATCTGATGTGCCACCCCAAAATCAACTATTTAGGCTGTGTTGACACAGGCTTCTAGAAGCTTTCTTTGCCTTTTAATGTGACATATTTCAAGTAATAACATTTTTAAAATGGAAAAATACTTTTTAGAAAATTGTGTTTTTTGCTTTTATAGTGAATATCCTGGATTAACTAAATTGTCACTGATGGGTTGAACAATGAAGCTGTTTTGATGCCATAAGATGAAGGTGACTGGAGGATGCAGCCGGCTGCCTGACTGCAGTTTTTCATTTGCAATCCCAGAAAATCCCCAAAGGAGGTGCTTCCGCCTGTTATTGATGTTAGCCTTAGCATCCATCTCGTCCAGTTGATACGCAGAGCAAACAGAGATTTGAGTAGGATTTACCTGATCTTGTTCCTCCTAGCCTGGTATATTTCTTACCCCAGTTCTAGACCTGAAGCAAAACAAGTCTATTTAGGTTATTGGTGGACCCAAACCAAACATCTATTTTTCTCCTCCTCCTCTATTCCTCCTCTGCCGCCATTTTTCCCCACTCAGGGCTGTTGACAGAATTGCTTTAATACGGCCCATTTATTTCCATCTGCAGCCTTTTCTTTCCCTCCTTTCTCTCCAACTAACTCCCCATTCATTTCTATTTTCTCTTTGTCTCCTCTGTTCCCTGCTTATTTTTTTGCCCTTCTTCATACCCCTCTTCTCAGTTATTGAGACGTGTTCTCGTTTAACTTTGTGGAGCACATGCAGATGATAAATTCACCGCAGACATTTGGGATTTCAGAAGGTCCACAGACTAACCAGAAAGAGTCAAATCAGCTAGTTCTGACTTGATTAGCTTTGAAATACACTGTAACTAGTTAGCCAGCATGCTGTTTCTAATAAGCGTTAAACTTTTTTAACATCAGCTCCTGAAGACAAATTGTTTGTTTTTTTTGGCTGTTATTAATGTTCTTTGAAGTTGGACACCTTAAGCTAAAAAGCTAAAAACAGAGTCAACTTTATAATTGTGTGCTTGGAAGGTCAGTGCTAGTTAAACAGACATTTAGCTAGCATGGTATCAAAATATATACAGTAGCTATATCTTCAAATGTTTGATTTTATCGACAAACACTAGCCTAAAGTAGCCTGTAAGAACAATGTTAAACCAATGTCTAAAGAGGGATCGAGTCTGGAACAGTTCACCTACATTCTTGGATAATAAAAAACAAAAAGAAAACTTCAATGAAAACAATTAAACATTTAAATTACATTTTTGTCCTGATAATTTCAGTAGGTTAACTTACAAGCATCAACCTTCCAGATACAACGTGAGAAAGCAACTTCACAACTATTTTTGTTAAATTCACAAATGCTGATCTGTGTAACTTTTTTGTAACCAGGTCTACTTTTCTCACATTTTTAGTCTCAAATATATTTTTTTAAGTTATCTTAATAATCAAGACAAGATTAAACCTGCTTCTAAGGTTAGTAAGGTCACTTCCTGAATCATCTGTGTGCACACTCTGATTGCTCTTACCTCTTTTGTCACTTTTTCACTCTTTAAAAACATTTATATTTCCAGGCTCCAGTGTTCAGTTCATCAACGCTATTGATTCTTATGTGAGCCTGAGCTGATAAGCACGGCAGCTGATGCTCTTTTTTCCTGTTGGCTCCTCCAACAGATGATTCACCACAACACAAGCACACACTGTTAATGGCTGTTACTATGGGCACCGGGTCTATTGGGTACATGCAAACATACAGTACAGATCTATTAAATGCATGCACAAGTGGGAGCAATTTATGCACATACATTTACACACGTTCACATTATTTACATTTATTTTAAAGAAAAATGAAGCTTAATAGATTCCCATGGGGAAAGTTGGCTCTAGCATCTGCAAATTATAACAAGAAACCTAGATTTAAGCAAGTTGAAAAACAACAGTATTAAAACATGATGCATACATGCCAACACACTCACATCCTCTCTTGTGCCTTCGACTGTTATCAAGCAACATTATGCAAGAATATACATTTTCAATATTTACTATTGAAGTGCATTGCACTCTAACCAATGGCTGAAAAGGCAGTCCATGATTTATTCTAGTCCTCCCTCTTGTCTTGTCAGTTTGCTTTCATGATTAAAGTTGTCTATTCTATTCTAGCTTTCTCCGCTAATGTCTTTCAGTGTCTTTGCCTCCTCAATGAAGATACAGAGCTACTGTAAGACAGGTTATTAGTGGGGATAAGTCAAAAGCACCGGCCTTTCAGCGAGGAGGGGTTGAATCGCCCAGGAGACTAAAAGCCAGCTTTAAATTGTGTACTTTTCAGTACTAATGTGACATAAAGAGACTCAAGTTGAGCGTACAAGAGGGAGGGTTTTTTTCTGAAGCTCATAGCATGTGTGCATGAACCCCACATGAAGTGTTTATCAGCTTTAACCTCTTTTAAAATAGTTTATTCCTTCACCTGCGTGGCATTATTTCAGCGATATCAACATCTAATTTAAACCAATCACTTGCCACCATCACATAATGCTAAATTAAGAGCATGCTGTCTTTTCATATTTTGCATTGAATCCATGAGAAATCCTCCTAGCTCAACCCAAGTTACTGAGTGCATTTGGGCCCTGGATTTAATATAAAATCTGGAAGCTGTTTTTATTTCATAAAGTTGCATGAGGCATGAGTAGGGCTGGCAGATATATGTAGTTTTTAGGATATATCCATATATATTAAATAAAATATAGGGCTAGACAAAATCGTTTCTATCAACATAGTTTGTTTCTTAAAATAACATGAAACTTTTCTTCCTTACAGCCGCCAACTCGCCTATATTATTCTTTTCTTTTTTCACAAACAGGTCATTTATTTTCATTTTACATTTCATGTACATGTTGACATTGTGCAGCTGGCCGTTATTAAAGTGCCTGTGTGACATTTGGCATTTGGCCCATTGGGAATTGACTTAGAAGTGACTTTGTTTTTGTTACTTTACCAAAAAAAGTTTTGCCATTCAGCCAAAAAATATAAAGATATGATATTAGGTCAGCTCTCAAAAGAAGCCCCTTGCACACAGCCTGGGTGGGAGCGTTGTGCAAACGTTGTGGGCATGTTATCCAGCCCCTCTACAGTCTGTAAACAAGTTCTGAACAAAGAATGGAAGGGGTTGCCATGGTCGTTATGCCATTAACGAGCAGTGGATATGCAGAGCTAAAATGATGTGTGTGTAAATGGAGGAGCTGGCAGGATTGGACAGGGATCAGAATGTGTGTGACTACGTGTTTTGTGTGTGTGAAATGTTGCCGCTGAAGTGTTAAATGTCACGCTTCTTTCCTTTCCAGAACAATGACATGTTAAGAGCAACAACAACACACTGGCTGACCTTCTTTTTGGCGTCGCTGAATAAAAAGAGCAAGACGCATACGCTGTTAAACATCACAGCATGTTTTATCTGATATTTTAGCCTTTCATTGGAAATGAGGAAAAGAAGAAGCCTTAGTCAGGAGAATGAGAAGATGTTATCGTAATGCTGCCGTGCATGGCTGGCCTTTTTCAATCAAACCAAAGACCACAGCCAGTCATTGCACCGTTACATTATTAAAGAGGAAATAAGCGATGAAATTAGGACTTTGTTGGATTAAATACACTCACACTCCCACATTGCTGTGGCACTGTTTAACATATCAATCAATCTATTAGGGCTGTGCTCCAAAAATCGACATGGCAATATATATCGCCATGTCCTCCTTGCAAATATGTGCATTGATGCAGCTGTTACAGAATCGATATGGCCCGAATGCTGTACATGATGTAGCGCATTTTCAAATAAAAAAACAAAAAACATGGATGAAAAACTCAATCCAGCACTGGCAAAACTGAGAGCAAAGATTATCTGAGCGCAGGAAGTCGGAAGTTGGAAATGAGTCATGCAATATGGAAGCTATGCATAGAAGGTCAAATACAGCAGCACTACGACCAGCGGCCATCTACACAAGACCCTTTGCTAGCAACCACAGCTAGGCTCGTTACACAGGGCCAGTCAGTGGCGATTCTAGAGTCTGTTGGGGCCCCAGGCAAGACAAGTTTTTAGTGGCCCTACAAACTGCATTTATCACCATTATGTCTGCCATTGTCCTGACGCTTCCTCAGCTTCCTTTTTCTTCCTGTTTCTGTTTTCTCTCCTGTAGACGGATAACTCCTCTACATTTTTATTTTTATTGACAAACTTTGGTTTTCACAGCAATAATGCATGCAACTCTTAGCAAGACAACCATAGTGAGTGCTGTCAGTTGGGGCCCCCTTAGGGAGGTTTCCTATACTGTTATTGCAAAATTTGCACATTTTGGCTGCTATGGTTTAAAGTTTGTGAGCCCTCAGGGGCCATCTACTTGTCTGGGGCCCCAAGCAGTTGCCTGCCTTGCCTGTTGACAAGCAGCGCCTCTGGGGCCAGTGTGTGCTGTCCCAACCAGCACTGAATGAAGCTTTCGATCAACAGTGGATAGTCAAAAATCGGAGAGAGAGAGAGAGTGGGGAATGACATGCAGGAAAGGAGCCACTGCAGGTCAGATTCGAACCCGGGCTGCCCACTATGAGGACTGTAGCCTATTAGCCTACGTGGGGCATGTACACTAACTACTAGGCTACCCGGGGGGAAATGAATCCAAAATAGATTGGTAGACAATCCAAGATTGACCCACTCTTATTCATTTCATCACTTCTATTCATTCTGATAAACTCAAAAGGTTACAGTCCCATTAAGATTATTCAATATGTTGAGCAGTGTTGAGTAGATGCATATTCTGCAAAGCATTATCACAGTATGTACTGTAAGCACTTGGTAAAGATAAAGCTTTGTTATGTAATCAGGGTGTGTCAGTACTTCAGCACAGCTGTGCCGTATACTCGTGTGCATTCATACGCTGACTTGGAAGGATGTGTGCTATTGTAAAGTACACATGTTCATGCAAACAGAAAGACACATGCACATCAAAACATACACTTCTGAACACATACTGTACTAACAGCACGTGTCCTTATGGCAGCAGATGTAAGACAGTGCGCTGTAAGAGGCTTTACTCCGATTGACATTGTAATGATCCCGTCTGGTGCTGGGTAAAGGCCACAAACACTGACCTGGATTTAAATAAAAACACATGCTACAAGGCTAAATAATGAATTCTGTCCTCAAAGTTTAAAGTGATACTTCCCCCTCTGCCCCCAACAATGACTTCAGCTTTACCAAAACTCTTCAAATTCCTTATTTCAATCCAATCCAGTACAATGCAGTATGAGCACTTCACACCAGGTGCTTGATGGTTTCTGTTTGATTTACAGCCAGAGAGGCTCGACCAACATTTACATAACAAAATGTATTCTATTACACCCAGGTGCCTTTCTATTGCACGCTTTCTTTAATTGCAGCAGTGCTGCTCTGTCAGCCAGATGTCTTATGTACTTCTCCATCTATTTATGTTTTTAACCCATATTTTTGTAACCTTCTGATGCTTTCTCAGCAGATGGCTGCTATAAATGTCGACTGCTGATCTGTCATTTTGAATGCACTGTGTTAGTGGATTTGTTTGTGTGGAAAGATTTTGATTTATGCGTTCAATGTGCAAGATGCAGAATAGCTTTTCTGTTTTTCCTTTATTAGTATTCATATGTGTGCAGTGAACTCAACTCTTTGCATCCTTTTGATTTACATGTCTGTATCTGTGTTCCTGCCTTTAATAAAAGTGTCTCCATGAGATGTGCAACTCCATCGGAACAGTATGATAAAATGACAGTAACCTGCACACACACCGTGTCTACATCTAGGTCTCTGTGTGAGAGCTGGCTCACACTGTTTTCAGCAGTCGGAGATGCCATCTACACCCCAGCGCATTACAGACTGTTCATTATGTACCATCCATACACACATACACACAGGTGCATGCACCTTTGCCTCCAGCTTGCAATCACATAGAGTATGCCTATACATATTTACTTCTAACGCCCTTTTACTTACACATACAGCAGCAGTCCCCGATTGAAATGTATAATGCCTCATCAACTCTCCCCCCAGTCAAATCAAGTCCCAGTGAGAGAAAATGCAAGGACAGAAATTGGATTTTGAAATAATAGGTGTCTGGATGACTTGCAGTTTGTCTGTCTGTCTGTCTGTCTGTCTGTCTGTCTGTCTGTCTGTCTGTCTGTCTGTCTGTCTGTCTGTCTGTCTGTCTGTCTGTCTGTCTGTCTGTCTGTCTGTCTGTCTGTCTGTCTGTCTGTCTGTCTGTCTGTCTGTCTGTCTGTCTGTCTGTCTGTCTGTCTGTCTGTCTGTCTGTCTGTCTGTCTGTCTGTCTGTCTGTCTGTCTGTCTGTCTGTCTGTCTGTCTGTCTGTCTGTCTGTCTGTCTGTGTGACAGGCTGAACAGCTGGCTACACTACTGGCTTTTTGCAAAGTACTTGACTGAGCTTGACTTGACTGTCCACTGTCTCATAGCCAGTTTATTGATTGATTGATTGATTGATTGATTGATTGATTGATTGATTGATTGATTGATTGATTGATTGGCTAGCGGAATAACTGATGATTGAGCATCAATCTTGCCGGCTCATTGGCTGAAATAGTAGTAGACTAGCTTAATTGGCATTACGTGGATTATAAGCTTAATCAGCTAACTAGTCTCTGGTCAAATGACAGCAGAGCAAGCTTGCCAGACGCGTGGCAACTGTTTAACCGACCAACTTGATAGCCTACTCGCACATAATGTAAATTTGTGAGTCTTTCCTAGAATGTGGTTTGTTGTTTCTGCCTCATGAAATTATTGAATAATATACTGAATGACTGGAAAGTTGACCCGGCAATGAACATTTGGTCACCTCACACATAGACAAACAATTAAGCAGTATTAAGTGTAAATCCATCCTGAGGTAGGTCTATTATAAGATGAACCCCAAAAATTGAAGGATGTAATAATTTCACCCACATAGCATACATATAGTGTACATTTGGAAATAGACAAACCTGTGTTTAAAATCTACTATTTTATAATAGCTGCAAATGCGGCTCAAGAGTGCTGCTGCTGAATGTTTGAGTGTGAGGGGGTTGGGTGTTAATGTAGCCTATTTAGGCATACTCTGCAAGCTCTAACAAAGGTGCACCCGTGTTAATGAGTATATGCATTGTACATTATCACCACTATGCAAATTATATGAGCAGTAACTAACTGGGTTTTGATAGAAACAACAACCTCTCGACCAATTTCTTGCAGAAGGCTTTGTGTAACACTTAAAACAGATGATCGTTGCCAGGGAACATAATTCAGGTTGCAATTATGTTTGAAGAAAAAACATAATTGAAAGAAATTGCCATGATTAAATGCAATTTCTCATAGACGGGGATAAAAAAAAGACATACTGATGATTTACAAAACATAACCTGCATGATTATGTGTTGGCATGACACTGTAGCAGTACTTTAAGATGTTGTGCTAAACTTGGCTAATATCTGTACTAGACTCAGAGTTTAAATTAATGGGTAATTAAAGAAACATAAGCTAGCACCGCATACATCACAGTGGCTCGTGGCATCTGTCGCGCCGCTGTCCTATTTTGAAGGCTCCGTCAAATTCATCCTCTTTTTCTCCGGCCAACAAAGAATCCATCCTGAGCATCCTTTCATGGTCAAACATAGCCCAAGATTCATGGCATGGCAATTTAAATGAGCCGTCGAGTTTCTCAAGCAGCTGAGTAATGCAATTTAAATATATGTAATTGTTTCTCCTCAGCCAAATAGCCACCAATGCTAATATTGAAAAATAACCTTTACACTAAGATAAGATACTCCTTTATTCATCCCACAACGGGGAAATTTACAATAAACAATAAACTACAAAATTAAACTACACTTGTGTTTAAAACAACAGGTTAAGTTACGTGATGTTAGTTCGCTAAATCCAGTGCAGCTGTTGAGGTTGCTAGGCGACAGGAGTGGCTGTTAAAAAATGAAAGGGTAAGGGACAGCTGGTGACACAATCCTTTGTTAATCAGACTCATTAGTCTCATTTCTGATCAGCCTGAGCATATGAGTCTATGCACACAGAGGCTGGGTCCTTTGTAGGATGATATCCCCAAAATGAGAGACAGCTGTAGTCTTGTTTTTTAATCAAAGTACTTTTTTAGCCCCAGGACCCAAACTTAAAGAACGCAAAGGTTCCTTTAGCCAGTTGGAGTGGTCTTGTACACTGCTTTTACACAATCACCAATCTTAATACCAATTTTAAACTACTCCACTGGCTTCATTTACATACGATTATTGAACTGTTGTTGGTCTATCTGTCATATGCTTTCTTCTCTGGCTCTGTGATGATGTGCCAAATCACAACATACAATGAGTTTACATTTTGCTGCAAAGATTTCAAAACACGTGGCTCAAATACAATGATGCATGCATCAAACCAATGGGACATGGTCCAAGCCCCACCCACTTTGGAATGTATTTAAATCCCTGTACAGGCAATATTTGGTAAAATTAAGTTATTTTACTGGAACTTAATCTAGAGGTGGGAACATGGCTTAGGACTGGCTACGAGACTACCTGTCACAACATCTAGCCGACTGACTGACAGGTGCTGTATTGGTCTGCCCAGACACCAAGATGAAGGCTTTCCAATTCTGACAAATGGAGCCTGGTGAGAAAATGATCAAAGGGAAAAGCAGTGAGCTTCGAGTGGAGAGGGGAAAGGAAGTTTTCAGAGAGAATTACCCTGCTTAGCATGCGTAGCCCCACACTTGGATACCTTTCCTGTCCCCTATCTTTCTCCATACATGCCCAGATTTATACATAAGCTCCGATATGTATAACTACCATCACACATATTTCAAGGTATTTCCTCCTGTGCTGTACCTGCTTACTAAATTCAATCAGACTCCTCACCATAATGAACTATTATATCCAGAGCTTAAGTTCCATTTTAGTTTAAATCAATCTGAAGACAAAGGGAAACGAATAAAACCCCAAATTAGTCATGCAGATGTTAAAACAGAAGTTCAAAAACTAAGATGTAAAGACAAGACTCTGATCACACAGGAGGAATCAAAATGGAAGTCTAAGTCTTAGTGAGAGGAAGCTAGAGCACCAGCAGGGGATTGAAGTAGTTTCCCTCTCACTGCAGAGTGAACTTTTAAAAACACCCCTCGACACCTCCTCTGCACTTTAATTGAAATTCCTATCATTGGTGTGACGCCTCAGGAGGGGAAGGGGAATAAATGCATCAAACAGAGGAGAGAAAAAACCAAAAGGTAAAGGTTGGACTGTGCAGCTGTAAACACAGTGGAATAAGCAAGTGTGAAGATGCATGAAAAACAAAACATAAATACACAGACGGCCATGTTGCTGTCTGTTTGTTAGAATCAGACTTCAACAGTGACACTGAAAGAAAAATATACATGCAAATGTATGCATTAAGGTGTGTGTTTGTATGCGCTTTGGTGTATTTGTGTGAGTAGGTAGGTGGTATGTTTGGTTATCTGCAGTAGGTTACCTTTGGCTGTAGACTGTATAAAACATGGATGTAGTTGCAATGACATCACCCAATTTGTTTTTGATGCCAAGCAATCGGCTGTCATATTAGAAAGCTGGTGCTGAGGGGGGTTCTTAGCCTCCTTTTAAACAGCTACAATGCTCCCTTCTGTTGCTCAGATCCGCCACGCCCCTAATTATGCATAATTCTTAGCCTCAAGATATTTTCCAAATGGAGGGAAAATCACTTCCCCTACAGTGTGCGCCAATACATTTCTGAGCTATTAAGACCAAAACCTTTTTTTTTATCCAGTGTAAACACGGTTAATTCTGCTGTAAAAAAAAAAGACTTCTTAATTCAATTGACAATTTGCAGCCAGCCTCAAGTGGACACTCGAGGAACTGCAGCTTTTTGCACTTCCATATTGGCTTAATTTTTCAACATAGCATGTTGCCGTCAGCTTTTGGCCCCCATCCACAACTCCCTAGCTCTATTGTATTTTTGAAAATGTGCTGTATGAATCAACATCTTCTATACTGTATGTTATTGTTTTGCTTGATCCTACAAGAGCTGGTGGGTAAAGTTCAGATAAATGATTGTTGCATGGCCACGTGAGTTTAATGAGAATATAAAGCACAGGTGTTTTTCTGTCCATCTGTCTTTCTCTCTATTATTCCCCATAATGAACACACCCCTCTCCTTCCTCCTCTTACAGTCCTTCCCCCAACTCTCCTGCTATGATCTTCGTTCACAGAGCAGCTTGTTTAGCCTTAATAAGAGTCATTTCATAATGATGCTCATTAAGTCAACCAACATGCCCACAAGGGAATCAACAAAAACAAAAGCAGCATTGTGTTGCGGGTAAGTGAGCAAAAAGAACAAACAACATACTTTCACCTTCCATAATCAGACACACACCTGAGGCAGCAGGAGGCAGACTGGAGTCAAAATGTACTCAGATTAGCAGGTTATAGAAAGAGAAAATAATTTAGATCTCAGGGGGAAAAAGATGATTAATGGGGCTTAAATCTTTTTTTAAGAGTTGATTTGTCAGAGATTTAAGATGACAATTTCAGCTTGGTGTCGCTGATAATCTCTGCAGCTATTTCAAATCACTAAAAGGCACAGGGAAGTGAAAGGGAATATTACCAAAACATCTGGAAGTTGCCATTTATATGTGACTTCTCAAGAAAGTGAAGAGGCAGAGAGAGTACATAAAAAGTTTGTAATAGTTGGTGAAAGCATTCAAAATCAGGATTATAATATGATTCATGGATAAAAATAGAATAATGATTCACAGAAAAAATAATTGAACGGGCTGTTTCCATTCAGTTTCTTATTTGTTGGATGCACAACAATTTGTGTTAAGTAGTTATGGGCAATTACATTTCCATCCCTTGGCTCCAAGTTTTGATATCAGATGTATACAGGAAATCCCACAAGTAAAATTAGAATTGAGAAGAGAAATTATTATTAATTATTTTCTCTTGGTTATGGACAGCATCTCACGTTGAATTTTCCATGTAAATAAGGCAAATGTCATAGAGCAGGCGACATAACAGGGGTTTACCTGTTCGTGATGTACGTGTTGCAAACAGAAACCTACATTCATTCACACAGTGTATTCTAGGGCAGTCGAGTGCAGTGGGAAGTAAATCCCCCACTGGTCCTCTGAGAGAACAGTCTCTCCCTCCGGCGATGACTGACCACTGATCACTGACTGTGTGAGCCTCGAGATTGCAGTTTGCTAAATATAACCCAGCACCCAGTGTTTCTAATATTAGAGGTGCTTTTTATCCTGCAGGATCTTTGTGCAATCCCCTGACTTTACTCCACCACTGACAGTTTGTACTACCACAAACTTTTAGCTACCCATGATGTCTTTAACCTAAAATGTATGACTAAAAAAGAAGGAAACATTTATTTCCTATTAAGGAGTTTAGGCTACCTGATGATTCTGATGATAAATGAATCAGACGAAACTGGTCACTTCCTGTTTTCAGGTGTTTCAACTTGTTTAGGTGACCACTGATACATTTTATTGTCATATTTATAACAAACAATAATGTAATAATCAATCATCACTGATGTAAATTAATTTAGAACAATTTCTGATTTTTTTTTTTATAGTAATCTGGACACTGAGCAAATCAGCTGTTTCTATGGCAACTGCATCCTCCATCCCACTTTCATTACTGTCAGACAAAAATCGTCTTCCCTTTGAATGCATTTGGTAATTCTCTGTAAAGAACATGTTACACTTTTTGGACATGCATTTTGTTTTTTTGTGACATCTGACAAAGTAAACCTTTGTCTAATTATGCCGTCCCCTTCCAATTTTAAATATTATTTCCCCAAACCAGTCATCTTTTCCCCCCCTCCACTAGCAGCAGCAGCAGTCTATTTCATGCTGCGTCTGTAATAAAAGGATTAATTTGTGCTGCTCAAACACAGAATGGGCAGTAAATGGGACAGAAGGATATAAATAGAGACTACCTCACTCAACACTTTCAGTTTCCTGACATAGATTGCTGCAAAAGAGGCAAAAAAAAAAGAAGCTGTTTTCAAAAATCCTCTCTCCACCATCGTCATCCATATCCGGGTATCTCATGTGGAGTTCCTCATAATGCATCGTTACTATAATGTGGCCTTCAGGGCTTTTATCCTCACTGTGTCTATAACTGTGTTTCTTTCATGTTGAAGCTCTCTGAGCTTGAATGCCCT
Source organism: Tautogolabrus adspersus (assembly GCA_020745685.1). Taxonomy (NCBI): domain Eukaryota; kingdom Metazoa; phylum Chordata; class Actinopteri; order Labriformes; family Labridae; genus Tautogolabrus; species Tautogolabrus adspersus. The sequence goes on along the minus strand of CM036547.1, from coordinate 8,300,020 downwards.
CGATTACTAACTGAGTGATGTCATGTTTTAAACTGATGTAGTAACTGATGTGAGTACTGACGCAACAAGGTCAACATGTTACATTTGAAATAAACACAAGATACTTGTGACCTAATTAAAGGATAAGCGCTCTAATAAGAGATAAGGGTCTAGACAGAAAACCAGTAATGCCTGGCCCACCCTTAAAGTTTTTAGAACCTTAACATAATGTGAAAATGTGAGAGATCCCATCACTTGATGACAGATAATCAAATATTTAGCTGTGGAATGATTGAGTGTGTGGAAAGATGCAATATGAGCATAACAGCACACTACATACAGTATTCAAAATCAAGTTCAAACTCTCAAAACTGGAAATCTTGCAAAATCTCTCCCAGTCAAATGCGGCTCAAGAGTAAACAATCATGACGCATGGCAGGCGGAAATAATTTTCTATAGTTTTGTGGACTACTTTTTACTGAAGATTCACAAAGAAGAAGGTAAAACTATGGATAAAGATGTGTAGTCGATGTAAGCATGGGCTGTACATGTGACAGCACGTGCATGCTGGAGGAGAGTAAAATGTCAGTAAAATGTCATTTGCGTCGGCTGTTCCTGATCCTTTTTCAGTCAGCTCGCTTTCCAATTGGCTACCATTTCATTCACGTGACAATCCACACAGTGCGTGCACGGCCTAGGTGTTCTTTGGGGCTTCTACACACAACAGGAGATTGGATCGTAATTAAAAAACATTTTTAATAATTACGATTTGAAGTCAGAGGGGCCCTGACATCCTTCTGAGCAGATTGGATGAATCTTAACACACCTTAAGCCGAAGCAACGTCTGACGAGATCATCTTTTGAACCTCTAAAACGTCTGGACTTTGCTTTAGATTTAGATTGATAGTGTGTACCCAGCTGAAGGGAGGCGTTTTACTGTTGTTCATGATGATTTGAATGAAGAGTTTTTGTGGAGTTAATTTCCTAACTCTCTGCAGTACAGTCCCAACAGGCCGATGGATGAAATTAGAAAGAGAAAAAAAAAACGTGTTTAACAGACACAGATGGGAAGAACTTGTGCCAGACTGAAATGGTGCCATTAGGTTTTAGTTATGAAGTATTTACTGCTGCTTTGATGTGATCACATTATTAGCCAAAGGACCACAGCTGTCGAGCACAAATTAGCACCAGGCTAATTTCCCGTTCTGATCACACGTGTTGGTTAAAGGCCGAACATCGATCTTGTGTTGGGTTTAATGCATCAATCATGTCTGAAACCAAATCCTGGGTTTTAATTGGACTGTGGGGGCTCTGAAGGTCATGAAACTCAGGGAGTACACAGAGGACTCACTTCTCAATTCAGGCAGAATTAAATCAATAAGGGCCAGACTGGAGTTATGAGGTTGCTGTGTGACGACGCAGCCTGTCCTTGGCAGAGCCACAAAACAACAGAACTGCTGAGCCACAATATGTCCTGCTGGATTTACCTCCCTCTCTTCCTCTCATCCCTCCATCACCCTCCCTCCCCCCTCTCCTCTCTTTATTCTGCTCATTAACTGTCATAGCAGACTGTCACACTGCATCAGAGACGAGCAGGAAGCCACTCAGCTGGGTCGTCCCAAGCATGAAGGTGTAGGAACTAAAGGGAAGTGGAGCTGCATGGTTTACAGACATGAGCTCAACTTAAGACACCAAATGTGTGTCTTGTAGTTTTTATTCATTTTCTTTTGTTCATGGCCTTCATTCAGGCAGAAAATAGCTGTTTTTATAGCTGAAAACTCCCTGAAATTAAGCTAAGAGCCGCAACGGAGAACCATAACTGTAATATAACAAATACTAGAAGCTCTGTTGTAGCTGATTTTAAAGTCTGTGTAGACAAATCATTGTTGGTGTATTTACCACAATTAAGATTTGAGTTGTTGGCAATGTATCTTATTCAATAACTGATCAGAATCCTAAACCTGAGGTTATTAAGGCCATCAGCAAGTTCTCTGTTTTCGCGTGAGGATTGACAAAAAACTACATTAACAATCAGCCTTAAGCAACAGTATGTAGGGCCAGGACAGCACCCGCAATCAACCCCACAGTTTGAGATCTTTTGTTGAATCCATTCCAGGGAGACAAAGACGTAAGTTGGTGAGCACCTAGTCTGGGATAACACAGGTGTGCTGCTTAAAAACTTGAACTCAATTCAATTTTACAAATCCATTGTCTCTAAGTTCCTTAACAACTGAACCAAAACTTGGAAGGGATGTTAAACAGGGTTTGTGCTGATCCTTAAAAAAAAGTCTTATTGTTCATTTGTGAGAGCTCTTTAATTGTAGATTTCAATTTGACGGGGACATGTATGAATATTTAATCATACCTGCACTGTCTCGTTAGTGTTATATGTATTGTGGATTTGTTTGTTCACGTTTTGCTTTAATGAGAGACAGGACAGTGGATGGAGTCAGAAATCATGGAAAGAGAGAGTGGGAAATGACATGCTGCATGAGGAGCTACAGTTCAGATTCAAACCAGCACTGCCCGCTTTCTGTACACAAGGGAAGCGAAATAACCACTGGGCCACCAGCGCCCCAATGTTTGAGGACCACTGAATACAAGTTGTAGCCTAGTGAGTAAATCAGCTGTTGACAGAGTATTAAAGAAAAGACAATTGTTATTTCTCGCCTTCTGCAAGCTGTGAAATATGTGTGACAAGTACAAGCTGCATGCAGGAAAAGAAAAATAGACCTAATGTACTGCTTCAGCTCCAAAACCAAAACCTCTTTGTCTTTTTATGACAGTGAATAAACTTTGCATTGGACTGACTCCAAGCTGATACATTATCTCTCCAAAATCTTCCTTTCTTTTTACACTATTGATTTTCAGAAACACTATCTTCCATAAAATCAAAATTTCTTCATGATTTAAAAAAGGTTGTTTTTGACCAAGCACATTATTCCAATTTGTCAGAGCATTTTTTTCCGCACATGCTGAAACAGGATTTACTCATTATTGGATTCATGTACAAAATCAGACAAGTCTGTGAGATAACAGACAGAGAGGCGGCAGCTCTTTTTGAACTGCTGTAAAAACTGCTGGGAAACCTTTGAACATCAACCACATGCGACCTAATTCAAAATCCAATTTTTTACTAATTTCATGCTGATAAGAATAAACATCCCATTTCAATGTCTTTCCCTGTGATAAACGCTCCACTGAGTCTAATCACAGCATGAGCAGATATGTGCAGAACATTTCACTGAAACTCCACCCTCTTTTGTCAGCAAACCAAAAAAATACTCATTATGAATTTGAGAAATTGAAGATATAGCATTAAACACCTATTAAAATCTTAAAACTCTGATAATTGTCACCTTCTTTTCTTGTGGGTTTTGTTGGTTGAGTAGGACTATTTAAAGGTCACATATTATCAAGTCCCCAAAACATGTCTGTGAATCTTCTTGTTATAAATCCACTCTGATCCTGTATTTTATCATGCATAATAACCTCTCTATTTCAGCCCTGCTCAGAACAGGCTGTTTCTGTGTCTGTAGCTTTAAATGCAAATGAGCTGTGTCTGACCACGCCCCTCTTGAAGGGCTTGGTGTTGCTAGGGATTTCTCAGTCCATGCCCAATTGTATACGATGAGAAGATAGACTCGGCGGGCAGAACAAACACCTAGTAGGAGTGTCACCCACCTGTGGGAGGGGTTACTGCCCTTTGTGATGTCATGAAAGGGAAAATCTCCAAACGGCCTGTTTGAGCACACATTTTCTTAAAAGTGAAGCAGGCGAAAGAGGGAGAGGATGGACTTTCCTCATAATTGGGGGGTTTGTAGACGGACTATGGACACTTATTAGTGTTTGAAAAACATTAAAAAGTGCATTTTACATAATATGTGACTTTCAAAGAGTCTTTACAGATCTGAGTTTTATACTTTTATCTGTTTAGGCTGCAATGAATATAGGAGAATAAAACAAACAGAAGGATAAAGGAGCGAGCAGCAAATCAGTTTATCGTCCATAACAAACAAATATTAAAGACGGAGACGTATTGACCAAGAAAAAAAAACAGCTTTTTATCATCCATCACCTCATATAGGAGAAAAAAATGCATTTGTGGGTTATAACACACAACCACACACAAGACACACACACACACACACACAAATTGCATGCAACAATATTTTGATCCAGGTGCCGCTGTCTTTGTCTGTACTTCTTAATTTTTAACAAACATGCACACAAATAGTATATGCACACACACCATTTGCAGCCACAGCATCGATACAGGTACCATTTCCTGTCAGCTGGTGACAACATAATGAGAAAACATGGTGTGACCTTCTAAAGCACAGCAGAGTAAAAATGGCAGAGCACAGCAGAATATCTTCTGACAAACAAATGAAAGTTGGAGGAAAATGTATTCCCCAACAGGAAGAAAAAAAGAGCAAGCGCAGGGCCCTGTTAAACCCACAGGCATCCTCACAGTGGGACAGAAAAATAGAGAAATACACTTCAACTTCCTGTTTAAAAAAATAGACCATGGGTTTAGCAGAAACTAAAAATCATAAGAGAACATGTGCCACCAATGATTATCATGGGTCCTCTAGGAAAATGACAAAAACTAAACAAGTAAAGCAGTGTCAGCGTGCAGAATGAAATCAGTGTATGTTGTGAAAATGATGTTAAAGGACATCCATACACAGCTAACAAGTGAAGATGAGCTAGAATACAATTTAAAAAGGGTAGTCATTGGAAATTAAAGAAATAATGAAGAATGTGAAGCACTAAATTGATTCAAATGTGTTTCACCTAATTTCTTTTTTATTTGAGTTTAAGCTACAATGTAAGATGAAAGGACTCATCACACATTTATGATATATCATGTACACCGTGTGATGACTATATGTAGATTTGAGACATAGGACCTGTATGCCCCACACAAATAGGGCTTTCACAATTGCAGAAAACTCCTGAAAAACTCTGCCAGAGGAGCATTATTTGTGAATACAAACAGCCACATTTTTCAATTGGACTTCACCCCGAGTTTCTCTTACCAGACCCCTAGTATTTTTTTTCACAGAAAGTCCGAGTTAGCTGATGTGAGAACGCAGTAGGATATTCTCCGGAGAATTCACCTCGAGCCAATGGGATGGGAGGAGTGAAGTTTATATCCTGTGACTGCTGCTTAGAGTGTATGCATGCAACCGCTACGATCTCCTTGCACATAGTAATTAAGTTTTCTGCTCGCCAGTATGTTCTCTCCTTTTTTGTAGATAGTGTGATTTGGTTGAACTACACGTTGTATTGATATAAAGGCAAATATTCTCATTATAGCATCGTATAGTAGACTGTTGCTTCGTCCGCTACTTGCGTCTTTTTTTTTTTACATCACGTCTTACCTCAGGAGACCCCTCGCCGCCATTCCCGTCTGACAGGGATAGTCTCCCGCTGTGAGGAGCATACAGTATGTGAACAGCGTGGTCAGGAGAATATCCGGAGCAGTCCTCCTGAAATTATCTAAATATTTTAAGGAGTGCATATGCGAAAACAGCTAAAGTGTCTTGGCACTGACACAGCACAGGTGTCTTTGCTATTATACACTTGACACAGTTGTCATTTTCACTCCCAGCAACAATGTTGAGTTATTAGCAAATTAGCTTGCCAGTACGATTTGAATTTCACAGACAAATATATCTTGCAGATCTCAGTGATACAAACTCCAACTTCTATCTTGTGTGTGTACATGCACTCTACTGTGATCCGGATGTTTATTTTTGCATGTTTGATGTAAGTACTACTTTATATATGTGAGTGGTCATTGTTCAGATATAGAGTGCCACCTGGCAGGTATTTAACCTGACCTAAACAACTAATGCATTCAAAAATAAAAACAATAGTTTCTCCCAAGGGGTCATTGTGCACATAAAAATGCACAATGCTCAGGAATCATTTCTCTATTGTTCCTGCAAAACAGCATGTCTCTATCCTTGATTATAGGTCATTTATTACAAAATCAGGCTTATTTGATCATCTCTCTCCAGTCCGAGGTTTACATGGATTAAGCCTGTTGGCCAGAAAAAAGCCCGGTGGTAAATACAATCCAAAGTCAGATTGAGGAGATTGAATCTCAGAGCAGGCTTCTGTGTCAGTTTCCATCTCTGTTCCTGGACAGTTCATTCTGACCAGACATGGCTCATAAATTGTCTCCTGCCGAATCGGTTTCTGGCAGAGACAGAGGAGCTGTGCAGTTCAGTTGTTGACCCTGCAGATGTTCACAGTGCGTCAGGTCACAGCTGATCAATTAGTGAACATCAGAGCTTCACCCAGACAGGATTTCCTGCCAGGGTGAGAGAACCTCTCAACCTGTAGTTTGATAACATGATGCTGAGAAAAGTTCCATGTTGAACAAGAAGTTGTTAAACTCCTTCAGGGAGAGTTGGAGTTCATATAAACAACAAAATAACTAATTTAAAGCAGTTAATGCAAATCTCTGCACTGTCTGCGGAATAAAAATACATTTAAATGTCTCGTCAAGCCGTGTTATGCAGAAACTGCCTTCCAAAAATGTCCCCTTGTATTTTTTTTCTGTATTTTGACTTTGTAGTAACACTCTTCATTGTAGTCCCAACAGAGACTGATTAGCATACAGTGAAAAACATTTCTGTTATCCTTTAAACATCTTGTTTCAGGTTCATTACATGAAGGGCTACTCTGCAACTGCTGATATCAGAGAGAAAAAAACATAACTTCTCCGATAAATGGTGCAGCTATAACAGCTGAATATTCACACGGCAGATCCTAAATGATAGCATATTGTGCATTGCTTAAAGTGCATTGAGTTTGGTTAGCAATTGATTGAGTGATTAAAAAGTCTAAAGACATTTAGATGTGGAGTACAGACAAGGAAAAAGTCAAACAGTCATTAGGACGTCTGGGAAACATATGATTTCACTTGAGGAATACCAATAAACTACTCAATCAGTGCTCGTTAGAAAGATTTAAAGTTTGTTAAGATTTTTTCCAGCGTGATACTGTTCATTTATCAAATGTGAAATTCAAAAACTTTCATACAAGGAAAAGATGTAACTGTTTAAAAGTCAATATCTCCAGTCAAAAGCCTATCTTAGAATATTTCAGACACATTAAAGTTATATAATATCTACTGGAGCCCATAGATCAGCTAATAAATGGCGTCTGATGGTGCGATATAATCCTAACTATGTAGTTTGAGGGGTTATTAAGACACATGAATGATGATTAAGTTTTAAATGGACCTTGCCGAGCCTTGAAGGGCTAATCAGAAGCTCTTTATAGCAGAGATTTGAAGTGGAGGCAGTTGTATTGGTACTGAGTGGCATTTTATGAAAGAAAATCAGGAACTAAGCAAACCAGTTTCATGTGTAAATGACAGATGAGACCAGATGAACAGTGTCTAAATCTGTAAAAGTATGTGTTGACACTGTGGCAGCCACAGGACCAACACTGTGCAAAGTGTGAATACCCCGTCCTTTTAACACTTTGAAGCCATGCAGGGCATGTTAAGGTAGTTACTGCCACTCTGCACTTTGGTCATTACATGAGGTCATGGCCGACTAGACAAGTGTCTGTTACAAATCCCTGCTGAGCCCTGGAAGGGGATGCAGCCCTCTGTGACTGACAGCCAAAACCATGATGCCTCGGTAATCTGGATTTTTGATCCTTCATTTGAAGGGATTTAGGTGGTGTGGCAAGATTCAACCCGACTGTGATTTCAGCTAAGAAAGCAACTTTTCATAATGCAGATTCTTAACAAATAGATCTGTGTTCTGGCCCATTTTTGCCATATTACTCTGCTCTGTAAGCCCTGAACAAAAATTGTAGCCTATTTTTTTGTTCTTTTGTATTATTTAAAGCTCCTGTGAGGAGTTTATGGATGGCTATGAAACAGACGGAAATGAATATTGATGCTTCTTTATGACCAACAGAAGCAAACAAGACCATTATGGACAAGATTGACTATTTCTGTACGACAATCTTAAATAGCACAGATGGTTATGATAGGGCAAGACACCAGACCATAGACGATATATAAGAAGTCAACATAGCCACTCTTACAGTTTGTCATCCATTGGATTGTGATCACTTGTGGTCACATTTTTGGACCTCAAGTTCTGACTTTTCACAGCAGCCATAATGGATATTTTTGGGAATCTAAAGCGACCATACTTGGGTGAAAGGGTGGATGTGCCACATCTCTATCCAGGTTGTGAGGTCTCAGTGGTCGTGACTTTTCAATCATAGGTTGCCACACCTTAGCCCCCCATCCCCCCTTTTTTTCTCCAAAATGAGACCACAATTTCCAAATTGAGGTTCATACTGTGTTAAATAATGGCAGGGAACTTTTAAAGTTATTACTGTAATCTTTATCTGTTGTAGATATGTTTGGTTTGATGGAAGTCTAGTTTAATTATGGTATCTGAATTAGAGAGAAAATGAACTTAATACTAAGGTCATAGCTCTTGTGATGACTGATGGTTTCCCTTTCCTGTGTTCTGTGTTGTAATCGACTTTTGCACTCTGGAAATGATCAAGTCTTGCTCTAGATATGTATGTAAACATTGTTTCTGTCTGTTTTTAAACCCATGTATAAGTAGATAATGTATTATCCCCCAGTGACTTCTCTTTGATTTGACAGATTTCTCCCTCCTCCTGCTCTGATAGCCGTATCCTTTTTGTTCTATCTATTTCTGGGGTTCACTCATAAGCTCCGGCGACAGCGTCTATGCACTGAAAACTAATACTGTCTTGGGCTGTGATATTGTGCTTATTGCCATCTTATCTCCTGATGCAGCCACCCAAACACATTTAGTATTAGGAGGCTCTGGCAGCCATGGCCTCCTGATAACAGGGCGTATAAATATATATAGAGAGAGAGAGCCTCGGTCTGTCTCTCGCCCACTCTCTCACACATTCACAAACACACCATTCTGAAATCTCACTTTTCAAGTTCACACTCCAGCCCGCCCACTGACCAAAACACATTCTTTTTTCTTTTTCGTTCACAAACTTCACGTTATCATTTTGTCGTAGGTCATTTTGAGGATGATGTCACGTTGCAGTTTGTGAACCTTCAGGTGATTAGAGATGGTGACTAACAATCTACTCACTGTCTCTCTGGGTAAGAGTCAGAGAACCAACCTACAATCTGAGCCCAGGACAGAGATTTTGAGCTGTATGTTTTAAAATCCCACTAAAAAGAACAAAAAAGAGTAGAAAATGTACAGTGGCAAGAGCTTAGAACAAAATGATTGGCCTTTTTCTTCTACTTTAGTAAGACAACACCTAACCTGCTGTTGTGTAACTCTTGAGTCAGGTATTGTCTCTATGAAGATGTAAGCTTTCGACGTGTCCATTTTCATCAACTTATAATGTACTCTCTGACTTCTACAATTTCAGATTTAGCTACTACACAACGATTTTTAAGGCATAAAAACCCAACAAATTCCACTTAGCCAATGTTTCATCTTTGCAGATGAATGTTTTCTGAGCTTGTATTCCAGGGGCTTTTTTAAGGGGTGGTTCGGGGGGGCATTGGCCCCTGACTTATGGTTGACTACCGTTCAGAGGCAGGAAAATGGGTCTTAAATTCAAACCAACTTTTTTTTTGCCATTTCATTGTAGCATTTTTTTCGATGTTCCTACTATATACCATATATATACTAACAGACATGCAATCTTTTTTTATTCCATAAAGAACTTAAGATTTATTTGATGCACCTGCTTTTATTATTTTAAATGAAACACAGTAAAGGTAAATCAATAATTGTATTATAAGACAAGGGTTAATAAATTATATTCAAACATGTGCATGTTAGCACATTACTTCATGTTACCCCTACATACTGTAAGTTAGTTCCCTAATTAGGTCACCCCAGTCAAAACATTCTGGACACGCCCCTGTTGATTTACAAAAAGCTAGTTTCAAAACATTGTCACCTTAAATCAACTGAAACTCAGATCTCTATGATGGAGTGTCCTTGAATAAATTAAGGACAGTTTTCAAATGTTCCCTGTCAGCACCAATAAACTCACTCATGTCTGACATGAGATAACCTTTTTTTTTTTTTAAACGGCTGAGCTGTGATGGACAGTGTCTCTGAAAGCAACTGATTGCTAACAAAGTGTGTCAAGATTACAAGCACAGACTCTGTTTCCTGTGAGTGAAACGGAAGGCTGCAGGCTGAAATAAGAAGCTATTTTGGGGATGAAATGTATCCACCAGTAGAATATAACTGTAACTGATATTTTCCCAGAAGGAAGTGAACTGAAAATTCAAGTTTTTTTTCTTGCCGAAGCGAACAGAAAGTAACCGTGATGGTCAAAGATTTATATTAAACAATAATCAGATATAAGTCCAAGTGATATTCATGTATTTTATGTTAATTCATGTGTCACATGGTGTTCTGTTGGCTGGCTGAAAAAGAAAAAAAGACACACATGCAGACATACAATCCAGTGGATAAGCACTAATGGGGGGGAAGTCAGTGTGAGGGGCCACACATGAAAGAGCTTCTGAGCTGTTGGGAGTTCGGTGCCTTGTTTAAGGGCCACTGGTTCCGGGAAGTGAATTGGTACTGTATCTCTCCAGTTCCCAGTCCAATTGCCAAAATTGGTTAGCAACAGGACTTTAACTGGTGACCCACTAGTTCCCAACACATGCCCTTACAAACTGAGCTATTGCCACCCAGAGCTGCTTTCCCCCTTACTGTATATGCCCACTCCACTATTTTTGACCTTTATGTTTCATGTAAAGGTTGCTTGTGTCTTCACCCAATTATTTAAACTGTCGCCTAATGTAAATCATGATGTTTCAGACTGTCTGAAGTTAGTGACAAGCTACATCAAACATCATAAAAATGTAGCCACTAGTTGATGTAGCAAAGTTAGCATCTATGTAGCAATTTTTTTGAATAGTTGATGAGGACCTAAAGAAAGCCAAATAACATGAATATTCAACATATATTCATAAGGGGGACACAAACACAACACTATCTGAATAAGAATGGTGCTCTGTGTCTGCTATTTTATGTATGAAGTATGAAGTACGCTAACCTATTAGCCATATCAACTTAGCCTGTTGTCTAGTGACTGTTGAGTTCTCCTACATCCAAATGGTAAACCCCCCCCATCTCCACAGACAATTCAACCCCCCTCCCCTTCACCCCCACCATTACCAGGGATCAGGTGAGCAGAGAGCTGAAAAGACTCCGTCCCAGGAAGGCAGCGGGCCCAGACAGGGTGTGTCCACCAAAGGCTCAAGGCTTGTTCTGCTGAACTGGGGCAGCCGCTTCAGCTTGTCTTCAACATGAGCTTGCAGCTTGGGAAGGTTCCGGTGCTCTGGAAGACTTCATGCCTCATCCGGGTCCCAAAAAAGAAGAACCCCAGTGAGCCAGGTGACTTCAGACCAGTTGCACTGACATCCCACGTCATGAAGACCTTTGAACGGTTGCTGCTCCATCTCCTCAGACCCCAGGTCCACCATGCGCAGGATCCACTGCAGTTTGCGTACCAGGCGAAGGTGGGCGTGGACGATGCCATCCTCTATCTACTACACAGGGCTTACTCTCATCTGGACCAAGGGAGTGGCGTGGTGAGAATCATGTTCTTTGATTTCTCACCACGCCTTTAACACCATCCACCCCCTCCTACTGAGAGACAAGCTGACTGAGATGAGGGTGGACTCGCACCTGGTGTGATGGATCACAGACTGTCTGACAGAGAGCACCGGAGCACCACAGGGGACTGTGCTCTCCTCCTTCTTGTTCACTCTGTATACCTCTGACTTCCAGCATAACTCCGAGCTCTTCCACATGCAGAAATACTCGGATGACACTGCGATAGTTGGTTATGTCAGGGGTGGACAGGAGGAGGAGTACAGGAGCCTGGATGAGGAACAAGCCACATCTACAACCTGTTTCCATCGTGGGGGTCGACGTGGAGGTGGTCAAGACATAAGGGTATCTGGGGCTACAGTTGGACGACAGGCTGGACAGGTCACCAAACATGGACACTATCTGCAGGAAGGGCCAGAGCCGTCTGTACTTCCTGAGAAGGCTGGGGTCCTTCAACATCTGCAAAAAGCTGCTGCAGATGTTCTACCAGTCTGTGGTGGCCAGTGTCCTCTTCTATGCTGTTGTGTGTTGGGGAGGAAGCAGCAAGAAGAGGGATGCAGCACGGCTGGACAGACTGGTGAGGAAGGCTAGCTCTGGGGTGGGCGCAGAGCTGGACTCTCTGGTGACGGTGGCAGAGAGAAGGACTTTGGACAAAATGCTCTCCATCATGGACAACACCCACCACCCTCTGCACAGCACCTTCACCAGGCAGAGGAGTGTGTTCAGTGGCAGACTGCTGTCACAATCCTGCTCCACAGACAGACTTAAGAACTCTTTTGTTCCCCTGGCCATAAGACTGTACAACACCTCACTGTTATAACACGGAATAGCACACAGTGACTCTTGGAGTCAGTTTTTCATTTTTTCATTCCTCATCTGCACAGCTGTCCTAAGAGTCAGCCTCTAGTTGGACACTTAAATGCATATCTGACAATTTTATTATGATCTTGCACCTTTAATGTTTGCACTGACTGTTGTTTAAAGTCTGTTTTTATAATTCCGCACTACCTTCATTTACCGATGTTCCTTAATTGTTTATAGGTGTCGTTTAAATTGCACATATATTTTTGATCCCCGCACGGGTTTAGTAAATTTCTTTGTATAGGTCTATTTCCTAATTGCACATTTGTAATTTTAACTAATGTAGGGGCTTCCTTAAATCTTTGTTTCGGGTTAATATATATGTAGGGGAGGGGGGACAGCTCTTTGTTTTTTGTTTATTTGTAACAGATGCTTTGTGACTTGCATGTCTTTTTAAACTGCTACTGGATGCTTTGAATTTCCCTCAGGATCAATAAAGTATCTATCTATCTATCTAAAACAAATGTCTCAAAATATTTTACATTTCCTATGTCCATCTTTAAAAAAAACATGTTGATCAATTTAACATTGATAGCAGGTTCTAGTCCTGTGGGGTTTTTTTGGTGTGAGATCATTTTTAGCAACACCTTTTGTGCTACATGTCAGTATGTAGAGGATGTTGAATGACAGGAACAGATAACTCACCTGACCCAACAGAAACTGTATCTTACCAAGCATGTTACATTCTTACATTCAAGTATGGCCGACTACTCAGTATCACAATATTTGGGACAATTTTTCACCACACCATTCAACTCAACAACAAAAGGACCAAAGGACGGCTGTGATCAGCCCCCTCAGCAAGTCAGAAACAGAATTATATCAGCGTCTGTTCCTCTGCTGATGTGAGAAAAAAAGCTGTCACTTTGAGCACGACTGTCAGCAAAAAACATTCAATACCAAATTCACACGGAACACGCATTTCTGAAGTGACAAAACAAAGTCACACTTTAGTTTGCACACACACACATTTACACATAACACATCCTACATGCATGCCTTTCTGGTAGGTGAAAATTGGTCTCAAGTGTGTCGCATATCAGAAACAATACAATGCAAACTCCATGTTAACAGTGTTTCTGTCTCCAATATTCACAGCCTCCCACACAAGCTCTATCTCTCACGCGCGCGCACACACACACACACACACACACACACACACACACATTAAAGCTTGATAAGTGTGCAAAGGGAATTTATCGAGCATGTCATCGAGCAGCTCTTCACAGTAACTGATCACATACACAAAACAGTGAATCAGTCATGCATAAGATGCAGACACACGCAAATCATCATACATACATTTAAAGAACTACACACACACGTACACACTTTATGTGACAAATAGGACCACAAACATGAGTGTGAGATGAGTCATGTGTAAAATGAACACGTGATGCCACAGCGAGGGAATGGTCTGCTCCATATGTGCTGCAGTACTATGCCTGTTTTCTCTCTCCTCTCTCTATGCCTTTCTTTGTGCTCTCTCTCTCTCGCTCCTCTCTACCTCTCTTTACTTCAGCCATCTGGATATCTATGCTTTTCATATCCGTCCCAATTTTTCCCTCACATTCTTACATCATTAATTGATTTCTCTCTTCATGTTGTCTTCCTTCTCCCCTCATTCATCTGTGCCTCATTATCACTCTCTGTTGTGCCTTGTACTTCAGATTCCATCTGTACATCAAAAGCCATCCCAGTGTATTGCCTCTTTCAATTCCTTTCAAATTCAAAATGCATACTGTATTTGCTTGACATGAGTTAAAAAATTGATTTGAAAATCCATTTTAAAGAAAAGCATAGAAAACTGGCAAAAATATATGATACTCAACATCAGTTTGAGACGATCCTGACAATAAAAAAAGACGTAAGAAATTACATTGTGAAAAAAATATGTCTTCACAGTGAGATGGTGTGGGTTGATGGCAGCTAATCAAACTATATTGTGGTGAAGTTAAGGCACACAAAAAAACATGCTGGTTTGTATGAGGAGAAGATTGTGTTGATGTTTTAAGTTACTTAAAAAAGTGATTTCAAGTCAATTCTCACTTTTTTCTTTATTTAACATAGCCATTTAAAAATATCTTAATATCGCTGTGGTCAGATGGAGATATTCATGTTTAGCTAGAATGCCGAAAACAAATCAAATATACATCAAGGTTATTCTTTAAGGCTATATCAGTGGTTCTCAACTGGTCTGGCCTTCAGGACCCTCCACTAGCTCCTTAACCACCACCCAAATGTATGATATTTTTCAACTTTTGTGATTTATTTAATGAGTAACGGTGCTGTTTGGACCTCAGACGGTACAAAGCATGTGACAGAACAAAGTAACGGAACAAAACAAACATGTTTTAAAAGCACTTATTAGACTTTTATTTACTTGTTTCCAGGAACACCTTCAAGACTAATTAAAAACAGCTCTATTTTGGGTCCAGACCCGACAGTTGAGAATCAAAAGTGGGTCCAAAATATTTATGAAGATTTGTGCTACTGGCCAGGTTTATAAATCAACAATGTTCTTCATTATGTGAATACTGGATGTTATTCAGTTTGCACTGCATTTCAAAATATATCTTTTGTTACGGATAAGCTGCACTTGAACACATTTCTAGAAAGGTTGCATTTAGTTTAATTTTTCTCACCTAATGAGGTCTTTTTTTGCGTAAATGGAAAACGGGAAATCAACCTCTTTTATGTATAAACGTCTGTTTTTGGGAGAAGTATTATGTGCAAAAAACTCTTGTATGGTCTTTTCCTGCTTCATAGACCGCTATGTGATTGATGAATTTAAGAGATGTTATGAATTGCCCCTCAGGGACATATAAAACATTTTGAATTGTTATTCGAGCAACCGTTAGATAGCAATTTGGGAGTTTGAAAGTGAAGAGAATGACATAAAGTCTTCCTCATTAGTTATCTATATAACAAGGCAAAAACATGTATGGAGCCGTTCAGCCACACCCTGCAGATCACTCAGTTTGTATTCCCCATGAACACAACTTTTTATCATCAATTTCTACAAAATGTCTGCTATGCAACAACAATAAAGGAATGTAGAAGATTGTCATTAAAACAACATATTCATCGTAAAGGAAATGACTGAAGTGAGCCAAGTAAAAGGTGTGTGGAGAGGTATTAAAACTCATGGCTACCATTAATAAACCCAAACATTAATTGTAGGCACTGCATTAACAAACGCCCAGTGGCCTCATTAAAATGAAAGACGAGGCTGCGTTCTGTCATGCAGGGCTAAAGTGGTGCTGAGTGTGGCCTGGCTTTACAACTTGCCACACACTGGCTCCTGCATTCCCACGTTGAAATGGCATTTGAATTGAAGTCATGAGGCGTTGAATCATCCAATACAAATTTTATTTCCAAAGGGATATGCTGCACTGGTTATGGATTGTAGGAAAGACTTATGTGTCTGGACTCATTGTACAAATGATTTAGGAACAGACATCTGCAAATCATTGAAACACTTATTGTACCCTCCCATTTAGTCTAAAATGAATCTTTCTTTTGGGATTGTACAGTAAGTTAAATAAGCTGTGTTTTAAAAGGTTTACCATCTGATGTAACTGCATTCCTAGAAATAAATTACATATTTGTTTACATTGCTGGTTGATCCTGGATTATCCCTGATTGAGGTAACAGTTTTATATACTCTGTAATTTATCACTGCCCCATCACTCCCCTTGTCCCCCTTCCTTTATCCCTTTAGGTTTTATCCTATTGTATAGTCAGCTACACTTGATCTATTTCCTCCAGCCTGTATCCCCTGCTTCTTTTATCGCACTACTCTCTCCTCTTTCACCCTCTTCAGGCCTCTCTCTTTCTTCCCCCTTACTCATAGTATATCTCTCTCCTTATCAGTACTCCCATACTGTCTATAGCACTACAGTTGTATCTCATTGTAAAGGCAGAGCCATCTATAGGCTGCAGGTCATTGGTTGAAAAGGGGGTGGGGAAGAAAAGAGAGTGATGGCGGGGGAGGGATTTCACAGAGGGAGCAAATATACAATATGTTTGCAGAGACTTGGCTCTGATGAAAGCGACAGCAGCAGTTGTTGTAGCGATGTCCCAATATGACATACATTCAAATTCACTGACAAAGCCCTTTAGCTGCAGTAGTAATTACGACAGGAGCCAATAAAAGAGTCAGGTGACATTATTGTAGGCTTTAACAAGGGAGGCTGCTGTCAGTTTGTTTTCTCTTATAGCTTGGCCATACAGTCCCATTTCCTAAAGACCATGTGTATTCAGTAGCCATGACAAGGTTATGAAAGGGCCAGTAACCTCGAAGACGTTATTTAAAATCCAAATGACTAAACAGAATTTTACCTAAATGTATCCGAACAGTAATCACACCATTGTAAGACAACAAGATGTATTTATTTTTTTAAGTTGATGATGTCCTGCCAATAGGGTGTCAAATTACAAAACATTCTGATGTGCTCCTGTATAGGGCCTGGCCAAAACATTTTATTTTTTTTATTTTTTTTTATTATAGAATTGGTTGACAGTGTCAAACCTGCAAAATTTAAACACACCTTTTCTGACGCAACATGATGGTATGTATTGTATGTTAATGTGTACTACTGCAATGAATTGAGCCTTAGTATTGCCTGTGTATCCAAAGCCTAATATGCTTATTCTTTGGCTTCGTTGCGCTCTATTATTGTCCAAAAACTACTGTAAAAAAATTCAACAAGCCCATGCAACATGGGAAGTGTAGTTTATTTTGATTAAAGTCCGCCTGCAATGCCTTGTTGCCTTCATAGGCACAAAAGTACCAATTGTGCATTCATCCACAGCAACAACAACAAAAAGACCCTAAAAAGTGTCTAATTACTATTGTTTCAGTCGCTACAGTTCCTTGTTGTTTTAGATTGTAAATGGCCATTTTCATTGAAAAATGTTGAGCGTGACAATGTGCAGAGTATGTGCAGAGGGAAAAAGGAGAGGGCTAGTCAGTAGAAAAAGAGCGATAGGAAGAAAGGGTGATGGAGGGAAGTGTGATAAGGTTGTAGAGACTAGGGGTAAATTAGGGAAGGAAAAGAGAGTGGAAGTACTTGCAAGTGTGCAAAGGAGACAGGCAGTAAGAGAGCGGGAAAGAGAGATGGGAAGAGGCAGTTAGGCAAAGCAGTGCATGAGAGGGAGGGAGTGTGTGAGAGTGTGTTAGAGAGAGAGAGGGGAGGGGGCGAGCAAACACGCTCTGCACGTGATTCAATCTGTTCACATGGCCTTGTATTACGCCGTTATAGATACTTAATGTGAAGCCCTTCATGCTGCAAAAACCCTCAATTTTTATTTAGAATACATTTTACATATAGGAGGTGATGAGGGGGTCTAATAACTAAGAGCGCTAAAGACCAAATATTTTATGAAAGCGACAAAAAAAGACGACAACATCAGTGTGAATCTCTTAAAGTGAGTAATGTAGAGATAATACATGAGAGCATGTTTCAGCTGTGTTGCCGTTCATCGGAAGCGAGCTGAAGCTGTCATCTGCTCTCTGAGTCCCTGTGTTATGTAATGATGGATGGGCCTGTGCTGCTCTTCTCTTCTCTCCTACAGAGGCATGAATCAAACCCAGGATGTGTCCTAAATATAACCCCCACACACGGACCCTGGTGAGTGTGTAGGCCAGCTGTAGCCCTACTCCAGCATTATTCCCACTCTGTCTCTGTACAGCAGCCCAGCTGCATGGGGATTTCATGGATGAGGGGGTACTGTAAATTAGGATTCCTGGATTGAGAGACAAGAAAGAGAGGCATCTGCATTATCTGAGCCTTGCTAGAGGGTGGAGTTTAGCTACTGAAACAGGTCCAACAATCTTTCATAGAAAAGCAATTTTATTTAGTCATATGTCTTTGCTTTCCCGAGGATACATGGTGGGATGTGATATGACTTTACAGCTGTGCAGATATATCGGGGCATGTTAAGTAATGACAGGACACACAGCATGTCAGGGTGTCATGTTGAGGCCAGTGTAGTTCAGCATCTCTGTTGTGGTTAAACAACATCTATGCAGGGTCTTGTTTTTTAAAATGGAAATTTGAGCCAAACTAATGTCTTTGTTAAAAGCTGATTGCCCGGACAAGGTTGCACTAATCTCATGAGAAAAACTAAACAAGGTCAAAGCACTTTTTACACATATAAAAGTCAAATATTACTAATTTTGTGTGTATAAGGAACAGCATAATTTAATGACATATCAGCTAGTTTACATATGTGGATGTTACAGCATTATACTTTTAAAGTAGTAGTTAAAGTTGTGTATTACGTCTGGTTGATAATGAACTGGGCTGCACATTGAACATGTCTGTCATGTGAGATTAGATCAGGAATGGGATTTTGATTCATGTAATTGGGGTTCAAGCTGAAAGACTGACTTTATTTTCTGGCAAAAACGAGGAATGACAGTTTGACTGCGTGAGTTTCTCACTTTAAAGTCGTCCAGTCATTCTATTAAAATGTATATATTTGCACTGATGTAGCTTGAACAAAAATGGTATCCTATGGAAGCACCAAATCGAAAGCTAGGAATATCCTTAAATTATAAAAATGTAAAGAAACTTCCAGTTCTATTTTCTTCTGAAGAACACATTTAATTGTTGTTTGTAATTTAAAGGGATATCATGTTTATGGCACAATATAGTAAGCACCGATCGTGCAGGGTTTGGTTTGACATGCTGGAGTAAGGAATTGTATAGTAAGTAATAAGTAACTCGGTAAATAAAAACATCTGTGTGTCAGTCTCCTCTACGTCATTAGCGGGTAACGTTGGCGTTGCTGATGCTGATAGTACCAGCACTACACACACATCATCAAACACACGCCAACATAGCCAGGCAAGCCCCTTCACGTACGAGCACACACACTCACGCTCACATGCACACACACATACACACATCCAGCATCCTTCTCTCGCCCATGCGGAAACAAGGCGCTTTAAGCCCCTGCATGCATCACATCTTCAGCTTAAACGACATTCAACGTCGTCCATTAGTGTTTTATACTTGACACTTTGACATTTTTCAGCTATTAAACGATAATCGAGAAAAAACCAACAGCTCGGTTGTGTATTTTCGAGCGGCTGTCAAAGACATGCCCTCAACACACTACGCCAAAGCACAACCCGAGCAGGAGGAAGGAGGAAATACTATGACAGCACCTGACTCTACGGCATAAAATCACTAAACAGCAGCCCTGGTAACAACCATAACAGATGTCACAATGGCATGGTGTCTGCAAGCCACCTTAAAATGCAATGTCAAACATTTTAAATGAGCAACTGAGGCTCGGCGGTGCAGCGTGTAGCGTTTCAGCACCACGGACAGCTCCCGGGTTTTTCATTTCAGCATCCTGAGATTGACGCGGGATGTCACTCCTCTCCTCTTAATAACACACAAGAAGAGGCTCATATTCCCTCCTTAAAAAATATGCACGAAATAGGGAAACACGTCGTAACACCCTGTCAATCTAATTCCTATAAATTATGAACCAAACGAGATCTAGTTTCATGTTATCCATCAACCGTTTCCATGTTTAAACACACACTGGGATTGAGTATACCCAGAGCACCCTTCACCCGAAAACACCTCCACCGCATCCTCCTACCTCGTCATTCCCATCCCGGGGCCTCCAACTCCCATTCCTCCCCCAGCAGCGGCTCCATTGACCGGCTTCATGTGCTGTCCTGCCCCCGGTCCTGTCGCGGGTCCGCCGGGCATCACCGACCCCATCATCCCGGCTGCTCCCGGCTCACCGGGCTGCCCGCCGCCCTCCATGCTCGCTTCGTTCCCCATCTCGGTCTCGGCTCCGGAGACGGGAGGGAGGTGGAGAAAGGTTTCGGGTCAAATCGGCGGTGTTGCTGTATATCTCTATGCTGTTGTTGTTTTAAATCATCGAAAAATGAATGGAAAAAAGGGGGTGAGAAATCTGGGGGAGCGAACTCAGCGTTGCTCCTCCATCACCGCCATCATCATCATCATCCTCGTCAGCTGCAGGACCAGTGGCTGCCTCCTGACGTGGTGACGGGAGCGCGCCGCGCGGCCACCATATAGGTGATGGGAAATAACAGCGCGAGGCGAGAGAAAGCCCGATTAGATTAGATTAGATAAAAGTTAAATGAGCTTCGTGGGGAAATCTGGGTCGCAGCAGCTCAAAATGCGGATGCAATAAGCAATGTGGAGTTTAATAGAGTGAAAGGTAAACCCTAACCTCAATGTGGCGTCCACCTTTCGAAAAAATATAAAAACAAATGGGGGGGAAATCCAATTACATTTCTCAGAGAGGTATTCTTAGGTTATTTAACTCCTTAGCATTACCACACTGTTAATACCTCTATTACGATATTTTCATTGTTATTTCAGGTGCTGATTTGTGCTATTGTATAACAAAGGTTAACTGATTTCCGGCTCATCATCCCTAAATCTACAGCAGATAGATATAAATAGATAGAAATACCAATCAGCAGTAAGACGAACGGCTGCTGATGAATGTCTAATTTTCAGTATGAAGCATTAATGACTTGAAATTAGATTTATTTGTCTCAAACTAATGTTTATGTTACAGTACTGTGGAATTAAGATATTAATCTATCCAGAGCATAAAAAACCATCCGCAAAATCCGTAATTTAAATTCCTGCAGGACTATAATTGAATTAAGAATTATCTTGAAGTGCAGAAGCGCCAAACCATCCTAGGGCACGCCGCACGCGCTCTGGCTCGAGCAGTAGTGCTGCTTGCGCTGAGAAGACAGACTGAAGGAAGAGAGGAGAATACGTGCGCGCTCACATGACACTCTAAGCGAAAAAAAAGGAATGGGGGAGTAGCGTGAACGCGGACAGGCGTCAGGATACACTGCACCGGCGCGTCACGTGTTCAATAACACTCCGTGGTGTTTCACACCTGCTGGATAGTTACGTATTTCCTCCTGGTAGTACACATCAGTGTTCCAGGAAATGTTTATTTGTTGAGTGTGACATAATAGAGGCAGACTAAATCTAGAAAGGATAAGCCTTGTGTGTTTTATAAAAGGTGAGTTGATGGAATGTAGAATAAATGTTTGTAATAAATCAAAGTATTACAAGCTAATTTTAAATGTATCTGCTAAAGGCTTTAATTAGACAATTATCTGTTCAAACGCCTTTTTTATATATGGTTTGATTTTTCTCTGTTATGGTTGTGCATGAGTACCAGGGAATCGGGGGAAGGACCCAAATTCAGATGGTTAAGGTTGAGCTGGTTGCTGTTGAATTAAGTTTTAACCCTTTGGTCAGGCATACAGAATCAAGTTTGTAACGTAGATCTCAAATAACATATTTTAAGAAAAACAGATAAAAGACTACAGAGCTGAGACAAGAAGAATATGGTGGAAAAGTTCATGATGGAATAAGTTACAGGGAGAGAGTTAGCAAACCGGGTATCTGCAGGACTGATGAAGAAAGGGAACAGGTTTGTAGATGAGAGAGGAGGGTAAGTCTGAGGGCATCTAGTGGAATACTGAAGAAGAGCATGTAGAATAAAGAAAAATATGAAAATGTGTAGTCAGGAAAATAGACTGTGACAGACAGACCAACAAACTACACATCAGGTCCTTGTGTTTGGCAAGTAAATCTGGAGGATCAAATTATTTAATTATTTACCTAAATATGTGAATTTACTGACTTAACTTCTGTGTAGCTAAAAACTTGCATGGTCAACAATTCCAAAACAAATGTGTGCCAACTCTAATCACAGGCACGTTTGGTTATGTATTTTATTTATTTCATTGTCTAGACTTGATTTAGATGTTTTATTTTAACATTCACCCTTTTGTTCCTGTATTCCTTGCGTATATCCTCCTTCTTACTCCTGAGTTTAGTCTTGAGTGTTTCCTGCTTTATTTTGTAGTTCCTGCCTCTGGTGTTTCATGTCAAGTTGTACTTCCTTGTATGCCCTTGTGTGTTTCCCTCCTCTTTTATTGCCAATCAGTTACACCTGTGTCTCATTTGTCACACCTGTGTTTGATTGACTAAAGTGCATTTAGTCCCTGTGTACCTTCCCTTTAGTGTCAGTTTGATGTCAGACTTTTCCCTATATTCCATGTTCGGTTTTCCTCATGGTTCCTTGTGTTTTTTAACCTGTTTGATGGACCCTTTAGTTTGAACCTTTTTGTTTGTTTTAGACTTAATTTCTCTGGACTTTGAATGTAAGCTTTTGCTTAGTGGCTCATCTTGTCTTTTCCCTTTGTTGGAGTTTGCTGTTTTCCCTTTGAAGTTTTGTGTTTTCCCTGCATGGACGTATTCGGCTTATTTTCAATTTTGCTTTTAATTTTCTGCATTTGGGTCCTCAACTATGCACATTTCTGACACAAATATAGTTAGTTGCTTTTATTGTCTCCCTTAAGAGAAATGTGTTTTGGACACAAGAGAATGTCACATGTAGCACATCACAAAACATAAAAAAATAAGGGCCTAATGCCCAGTTTTGCCTGCAGGCTCCTTGTTTGGTTCATCTTGGCCTTATTGACTAAATGTTCTTTATTCAAGGGAAGCTGTTTTAAAGCTGGAGTTGTTGTTTTTTTTAAAGATCCACTTTTTTGGCTTTTCATGCCTTCATTGGAGAGATAGGACAGTATCCAGAGCCAAAAATCAGTGAGAGAGAGAGTGGGAGAGAGGGAAGGGAGCCACAGGTCGGACCTGAACCCAGGCGGCCCGCCCAGAGGACCCCAGCCCCCACACATGGGGCACGCGCACTAACCAATGCGCCACCAGCGCCCAATAAAGCTGGAGTTGTTCATTGTGAAAGACAGCCAACAACTAGATAGAAAGGCAAAAACCAACATACTGCACCATTCTTCAGAAACAACTTCAATTTTATGGCTGAAGTATTTTAATTTGTGCCAAGAGTAGCTGAAATTTTTCAAACACGACAAGCAGCATGTAGCCCTTGACAGGCTGCAGCCTTTGTCTTTCTTTTTTTGTTTGGCTCAAAACTGTTCAGTATCAGTTAGAGCAGCAGTTTCTACAACAACAGCAAGCAAGGACAGAAAAACATTAACAACTGCAGCTAATTCTAACTGTAACTAAAGCATATTTACTAGAAAGGGAGAGTCTCGCAGAGCTGTATCCCTCCTGAACAACAATACAAAGAAAGTCGGTCAGATAACAGCCTCCTAGCAGCGTCTCCCGCCCTCAGCCCCTGGGAAAAGGTCCACTCTCTGTTCCATTGCCAAAGTGTCTCCCTCTAAGGCCAGACTTTATAGAGATGAATAAACCCTGCCAGCCAACTTCAGTGCTGCATGTATACAGTGCAGCATCTCTCTCAGAGGAGAGGAGAGACAAAGTGGTGCTGCAGCTTCAAAAGATAGACGAGGGAAAAATCCTCCTCCTCTAAGCTTCTTTCACTTTTCACTTTCACGAATAATGCTCTTATGTTTCATTTTCCTCTTTTAGTCACACTTTTTGATAGTTCAGGGCTGGAAACAGGCATGTCCTTGTTCCAATTTTATAATGTCAAGTAATTGTTTTTGTCGTTATAAGAATTTCCAACAAGGATGCACCAGCCAACAACTAAAAGAGAGGGGGAAATCCGCTTAACAGTTTTTTTTAACCAGCATCATCACGCTCAATTTATAAAATCAAAGCTTACAGAAATGTCCTCCTCTACAGATTTGGGGTAACATCGAGGGGTGTATTGCTCTTCTCTATCACAGTTACACAACTGTTCTTGAAGGCTTCAGAAATTCTGCATATAAACAGCAGCCCAAAGTCAAACAAGAGCCACCAAAAAAGGGACATGCACAGAACAGAAGCAGCACTGTCTACCAAAACAAACACAGCAGAAGCCTGCCTGTTACATTTAATGCACTCTCTTAAACATAGACAGGCTTGAAGAAAGCAGGAAATGGACAAAAAAAGGGTTGTGAATACCTTGAAGGGAGAGAACAAAGCTCTCCGCTGACAGAGAACAGAGTTAAAGAGAGAAATGAGACACTCAAATGTAACACTGCTGAGTTCATTCAAAGCAATGCAAATGGAAAGTGAGCACTCCCCAGGGACAGCACAACTAAGTGGCAAACTTAGTCAGATTTTGGCTTAGAATCAGCATGCATACAATTACTCTATACTCTCCATACTATGAATTACACTGAGCTATTTACATATGCTTGAGATCAAAGCTGCACTTTAACAAAGTGCTGCAGCTGACTTAACACCAAGTTTTTGCTCTGCCATCTTTGCTATGTGTGTATGCTTTTTAAATGGTAGATTTTCAATTTAAAAACACATGAATCACAAAAGCAGTGATATACGTAGATACTTGTGGCAGTGGGCTGGTGAGCCATTTTTCTTTCTCAGTTTGTTGCTGTTTAGTAGAGAAATCTGTGATTTAAAGGGCGTGTCTTTGACATTTTAGCATGGATGTTCATTATTCTCTTTTGGGAAAAGGGTCCTGTGAGAATCATCTAGGCAAAAAGGATAAGTAACTAAATTTCAGAGCTCTCACCTTCGTATGTTTAAACCAGCATTGCAACTTGGGGAATAGCAAATTAGGCAGTGAACATAAGAAAGACATGCACAAAACTTGCTTCACATAGTAGATCAACGTCTTCACAGGCAATCATTTGAATTATCGGATCAGAAAGCTTTGTTGTAAGCATGAAACAAACAGTTCATATGAAGAGTAAATGCAGGCTGAATGCAATCCGCCATTATGAAAATCTGGACACCGTTGGCTATAATTTTACAATTTTTTTCATATCTCTATAATCAGATATCTACTAGGGATGGGTTTGAGTACTCAAGTACTCATACCCATGTGTAACTGAATTTTCTAGGTAGAAATAATAGTTCAATGTGTAACCACATTAACCACATGTGCTTACAACACAAGAAGAAACCGGCAGACAGACAACAGGCAGTCACATCACATACTGTAATTTCATAACCCTGTTAGCACAAATCGTTGTGATGATACCAGAGCGAAGAAGATTAGCCTTATGTACAGCTAAGCTAAAGATAAAATAATTAACAAAAAATATGACTGGAATACACTCCCATTAAGTTTTCTGTAAGGAAAAGGCTTCTGCGAGCTGATGGCAATTGTCGAGAATGAGATCACCATCACGGCTAACAAAAGCTATGAGAGTGGAAAAGATGTGAGGACAGTGCAGTAGAGTTGAGCAGAACAGCAGAGTGTATGTCACTACAGACTCAGTGACAGCTCTTACCATGGAGTCATATGTATGGAGACCTCTGTCTTACAGACACACAGTTCTGATGAGCCACACATCACAAAAAATACCTGGAGGTCGTGTCCTACTTTGTTTTACAGTGTAAAGTTGAGTACTAGAATATTAGTCTCATTCATAAGATAATGTGAGTACCCGAGTATTTCGATTACTGTAAATGCCCATCCCTAATATCTACATGGCAGTGCAGCTAACAATATCAAACATTTCAATGAGCAAAAAATCTGCTTGATGCTGTGTCGCAAAAGCCAATCAGTGTTTAGATTTCCTGACTTCCTGGAATGCATCACAAATGATTGATCCGAACCCCATTCAAGAAACAATAATTTTAAACGGTTTTTTTCCTGTTGAGGACAGACCTTACAACGCTTGTATTTTTATAGATAGATAGATAGATAGATAGATAGATAGATAGATAGATAGATAGATAGATAGATAGATAGATAGATAGATAGATAGATAGATAGATAGATAGAGTGACATTAATTGTCATTTGACAAAACTTAAACAATGAACACACCTTACATTAAAAACATAATACCGAGTAAAGACATTACAGTGGGACTGTTAAAAAACAACAGCTGATTTAAACAGGGATTATTGAGTTTATATTGCTCAGGGTGATTATTGCAGTGGGAATGAAGGATTGTTATGTTGATGTGTTTCTGGGCCAGTGGGACTTTTACAAATCTGCATTTTTATTTTTATTTTCATACTTTATTAATCCCACGACGGGTAATTATTTTTACACTCTGTTATTGAGACATGCTATACACACATGCTGAAATACAACAAACAGGATCCTATGGACATGCACTGATGGAGAGATAGTAGTGAGGGGGCTTCACATGAAAGAGCACCAAAGCTGTAGGGGGTTGGTTGCCTTGCTCAAGGGGTCCTCGTCAGTGCTCAGGAAGTGACATGGCACCTCTCCAGCTACCAGACCAACGTCCATACTGAACCGGTGACCCTCCAGTTCCCAACCCAAGTCCCTACAGACTGAGCTATTGCCGCCCCCGTGCTGCATCATTATGTTATTTTCAAACTTGTTAATGCTAATAAATCACAAGAGAATCTGTTTCTTTTTCTGTGTCATACTGCTGATCTAAGCCAGACTGAAGCCTCTGTGTAACTTACTATTTACATTGAAACTGAGACTGTGGAGATGTGAAGAACCAAGAAATGTCAACATTTATTTTTCAGACATATTTGGAGGGGCACATTCTTTTTTTCTCCTAATCTGAACATGTGGTTTCTTCTTAAATTTGTACTTGGACTATGCATGCAGGACATGGAAAAGGAAGCCTTGGCTGGAAGTCACTTATTGCTAATGGCTGGCTACACTGCATTGTCGAATCGTTGGCCATCGTCATTGTCATGAGATGATATCTGACAGGTTCAGAGATTGGTGAAGAATGGTGCTTCTTCCACTTCACTCTGTGCCCTAACACCTGTCCTTCCACTGTGTCACCCTATTTTGGTATCATCTCCCGTAAAGAGTGTGTACTGCTTTGCAGCACCGCTCTCTGTGTTTCTCTTAGCTCAGTATTTAGAGTATTTACCTCTGCCATGAAATTGATGTTAGAGGCAGAGATCTGAAGAGGGAAACTGAGAAAAGAAAAAAAGTGAAAGCAGGAGACCAAACAAGTAATAAGACGCTGGACTGACTTCTACTTCTTAGACAGAGAATGAATTGTCACCCAGATCAGGGAGTTGTCAAATATTGCTCTTAACGTTTAAAGCTGGCAAGCTTATCTGTGCTAAATATTCTCTTCCCCAAAACTTGGATGTTGCTTTTGTCAAGGTATGTTCCGTTGGTTTTTCATGCTTTGAATAGGAATGTAGACTATTGTTATTGTAAAGCCAGTAAATTCAGACAGCTCTGGGGGTGAGTGGACTTTGTTGTGTACATGATATAAAGGTATGAGCAAATTTGAGAATACAACATGAATATCATGTAAGAAAGCATAAGTGTTCAACAATCTTTATATGTAACACATTATCAAATACTGCAATCATCTGTTAAATTATTTTGCCCCTCTGGCTTTTGTTGTTGAGTCGATGCTGACCGCAGTAAGGCAATTTAGACACTGACCTTTGGAGGCAATAAAATATCCACCAACATTAGTCATTCTACTGAGCAGACTGTAATGGCAGGCATCCAAGCCGTCTCTTTCCAATCTGCTACCATGAAGTGGCTGATGAATTGTGGAATCCAACATAAAGTTTCTCATCCAGTATACAGTCTCCTGCTCCTGTGCAAAGTCCTAGCTGCTCAGGAAAACCTGCAACACCGGAATCGATCACTTTGACAGACTGACTCATTGACGCTGCTGTGGGGGTGAATACTTAAGGAGATTAAAATGAGCAACATGCCAGCACTCCACTTCTTTCCAAGCAACAGGCCAGGGCAGGGAAACCTCATTGGTCAGCTGCGATGGACTGAATGATTGATAGGTGGGGTAGACCTCAATCAGCACTTTCACTGCCCAAGTCCAGAGGTAGCTACAGAGGAGACTGTTGTTGTCATTAATCGTCTTTCATGGTGTCTGCCCTTGCTTTGACTTCACCTCATGTCCAGAAATAAGTCAGGAAAGTGGCAGTCATGCATTTTTGTTCCTCCTCCTATTGGCAATTAAAGGACAATACAATATGGGGAAGTGGGGATGACTGGTTGATCACTGCGGTCAAAGTAGATGGAAAAATGATCAAATGTGTTGGGTGCTCTTGGAAATCTTGGGAAAATGTTATACACACACAAAGGGGTGAAACCAGGCACCACAAGCATGAAACAGGTTAAATTGACTAAAACACTTCAAATGCCTTAATTGCCAAATCATTAAAAAGCCATGGCTAAATAATTTAAAATCGTATGAATATCCATTGACAGAGGTTTCCATTGTAGTGTGCAGTCATAAATTCTTCATTTTTTTCATTCTGTTTATTGAAATCAAAGAAAACAATGGCTGCTGAAAGGTAGAGAATCAACCTTTAACACTGTGATTAGCCTTTGATTCAAAACCAATTCAAACGTGTTGATTAAATGGATTTGCAATGTGCCAAAGCATGAACAAGCACCAAGAATATTGTTCTAGAAAATTACGTTAAAGCAACAGTATGTGCTTTTCCACCTTAGTAACTCTACTAGTACAATATCTTTCAACATGGATAATAATGTCCATCCCATTTCCAATGGTCCCCTGCTTTTAGCATTTTGTAACTTTGGCAGCAGGCCGCAGTCCTCTCGTAAGAAGTGCGTAAACAGTTTTACAGCACTAGTTCTAACACCAGCCTTCAGCTGAAAAGCAGCCCCTTACTTCATCTCGGTACAATTTGATACAATGGCTGAGGCTTAAAGACGGAAGAGACAGTGACGGCTAAGAAGAGAGAAGAGATTGGCTGCCTTGTTAAAAAATGCTACCATAGTGCGAAACAATAGCAGAGGCCTCAGTATCCCTTATCAAATAATGCTACAAGAACAAAATAACTTAACTTGATAATACATGCAGATTTTTCAGTCATTTTAAACACCACAACTTGCTGCATTTGCACTTTAATGAAACAGGAACATGTTTTGATACTCTGTAATAAAAACTTTATTTAAGATTTTAGAGGGTGCATTTTTCAGTAGACAATAAGCCCCTACTGTATAATGCTCCCTGTACTGCACAGAGCTGCAGGGTATCACATTTTGATGGGTAACACTTGTTTTGCCACCCTCTGATTGTTAACAAATGCACATTGTCCTGAGGGGGATTAACAGCACTATGTGTGTTTCATCACAATGCAGTTGTCCTCAGAGACCTTCAGTGCAGTATTTCATAATTTTACTGCCTTGGCAAACATCAAGATATTTTTTTGACCAGCCCAATTATAGTTTGTCGCATATAAGCACTAATGCTAGCACATGTTAGCATGATGGTCTTGATAAAAATCAAATCAAGAGCCAGTTTTATCAGAAAAGACATCAGGGTGGAAACAGGACTCTCTGTTCGTTCTGTGCTTGTTCCAGTCTTGAGTCTTTTTCCTCCTTTAATTGATTTGTCTCTCTTTGTCACAAAGGAGCCAAACAAGGAAGTAATTTCTCCTTCCTGATATAGGAAATTAATACAGTAGTGTGTCAGAAATAGCCCTTTCTGACTGTGAAATTAATTCAATGAAGCTGCCAGTGAGATATTGGTTGTTGGGGTTTTTTCTTGGTGTGTCATGGTTAGTTTGGAGAAAATCCGAGAAGACAGAATACCTTCTTGGTCTTTACATTAGTGATTCTTTTTTCAATCATCAATCATTTCTTTGTTGTGCTCCCCAAACACTTGGATTATCCTGTTTTTAGGATTTTACACACTACTTCAAATTAAATTAATCATAAAATTATACAAAATTCTAAATTAATTAATTAAATGTTAACTGCCTCAAGGCAGACAATTTGTCTTGCACCAACATGACTCTGTTCCACTTGTACAGTGTGGGCACTGTCTTAAGTTTATTACCTCTAGGTCTTATGCAGAATCTTGGGAAACATTTCTGGTGGTAAAAATGTGGATGCTTACAAAACATCAACAATGGCTCCTTTCTATTCAGAAAGTCATGGCGTGACAGTTCAGAAAACCAGGACATTGAAACTGAAGCAGCTACTTTAACCATCATTCATCTTATTGTTAACAGTGTTTAGCATACTGTGCATTTATGTTGTGTGAGAGGCCTTTTGTCAAACTCAGTAGTTTCCCAGGTAACTAAAGATGAGTGATTTGGCTGTCTGTAGACTCGCAAATCAAAGATTTCCAGGTTAGCTTAACAATAAAGGCGAACTGACTAGCTAATACTGACTGACATGTTCCCTGTGACAGCCAACACTAGTAGCATATGAAGTGCTAATTTATGGTTTAAGGTGACAGTTATTTTAGATGAACACTTGTTAATCAGTGGACAGCAAAACATTGAATGTTGCTTAAAGCATATCTTTCAAAGAATAACGGATGCCCAAAGTGGTATCTAGTAGCGTCCTACATCAGTCTGTGAAATTGTTAGCTGTATGATGGCTAACAGAAAGATAAATAACCTGCTAATAGTCCTGATATTTTGTATTTTCAGGTGAAAATAAGCCTAGTGATGATCCATTTTTTAATATAACTGATGAAAATACAATTTTGGCTTTCACAGTAGTCAACTTGGAAGAGATTAAGCAATAGTAGGCCTAGCATAAGTAGGCTTAAAAGTTTAAAGTAGACTTTAAAGCTAAAGTCTCTGACCTAACTGTTTAGCATTGCTTTTAGCCCAAAGTAGCCTAAAAACAAGAGGGTGGTGAACTACAGTACAAGGATTTCATTTTATTCATTTATTATAGTTCTTGTGTGAAAGTGATTAAGGCCACTTTCACACAAGAACTATCCACTGAAAACTTAATCGTTTTTTCGTTTTCATTTTCAAAAAAATCTGCGTTCAGACAGCAAAACATATTACATATTATACATGCAAAAACATATTACATATTATACATGCCAGAACATTAGTTAGCTGTGCAACGTTCTAATGAAACAACACGAGCATGTGCACATACTCTTTCTTCCACGGGGCGGTGAGTTGTAAACATATAAATGGATAATGAACAAACATTTGTGTGGTAGGACAATGAGGTGGGGTTGCGACTCCAAGTGACCCTGGACTACAAGCAAGTACATTTCAAGAAAATGTCGACTAGAAGTCATGCCAGAGGACATTTTCACATACATATCTCGGGAGTCTGCTTTTGTTGTTGTAGTCTGCCTACTCGTGCATGGCTATGACTGAAACTGTAATGCACGTTCAGAGGAACTGGTGTGGTTTTCTAGAGTTTGCACTCTGGAACCTGTTCTCAAAACTTTCTGTTTTCAGGCCCCCAAACACCATTGTCCTCTAAACAAACAATCAAAACGCAATTTTTTTCCAGCTGAAATCGTTGTCATGAATACATAGCCTTAGATTTTAAATGAAAGCAGTCACTGATTGATGATCACTTTTCTATTATATGTGTTGCCGACTTAACTCCAATAGAAAAAAGTCAAACACAGGGAGCAGAACTATGTTTCACTCTCACTTTCAGTAAATGGAAACGTTACAAGCAGAGGGCTTTATTTTTCCATTTAAAATGGCCAGGCTCGCTTTGTACTGCTTTTGTAAATATGCCACACAAACATTGTAGGTACTTATTAAGCAAAGAAATTTGCTGAACCACCTTTTGATCCTGTTGAATAACACACAAACACATTTATTTTTTAGATGGCTAAACTGAGATTGCCTCCAACAAGAGATGTAAACTCAAAGCTTGTTTGTCTTTCACAGAGCACCCGCTGGGTTTAAAATGAACCCGTAAGAGAGAAACTCTCAGGTTTGTTTGTTTGTTAGAGCACCGTTGAGTAAGTCTCAATGAGTTAAAGGGAATAACAGAAAAGCCTTCTGGTTGTTTTTCTTCTTTTTCATCCACGCCAGAACTCATCAAAGCTTTTATTCCAAATCCCTGCAATGTGATTTCTCTTCTATGTGACTGCTTCATAAATACACAGAGCACAATGCAATTATTTGATACAATAACAAATGATGAACAGGAAGCATAAGGAGAGGCTGCTCTATTTATCCTCTTATTAATTGTCTTTTTTCTTACTTTCTTCGTTTTGCCCTGTGGAGATCATGATGGAGAAAACCAAACAGTCCTTTCAACTTATCTTAGTGTTAACTTTATCATGAAATTAGTATTTTATCTTTGTCTGAGCTAAAGAAACCGGTTAATGTGTCTGATCCCCACAGAGTCTGTCGCCTGATATCTTAAAGGTTGAGTGAAAAAGAGAAACCGTTAATTGACTCATTTAAACTTTTCTCAACCGATCCATGCCGGACAAAAAGAGTTGCACCACCTTTTTTCATCCTCCGCAGAGCTAATTACTGTAATGTGTGTGGCGGGAAAGATTTGGTCTTTGTCAGCATTCTGTTTGGGCAGCGACCCAGTGATTCCTGCCGCAGAGCAGACTGAGCAAAATATGCAAAGTTGACAGTTGAGAAAAGGTCAGAATTATTAGGGCGTTTCTGTTTTAAGCTAATTATGAATCTCTATGCTAGATTGTATCTTTTGCAATCATATGACAGAAATTAAAAAAACATTGACCCTTTGGCTTTCATGTCACTGCTTTTCTGTGCTTACTTATATTAAGCTATAACCTTGTAATGTGACAAATGTTAGTTGTGACTTGTGAGTGAGATATTTGGGGCACAAAGGGAAAGAAAGTGAATGGAAAATGATTACAGTTCATTACAGTACATATTTGTCAGTAATTGTATTCATGATAACAACAAGGTAGCTTCATAGACTTTATTGTAATCTTTAGGGATCTAGACTCTTTAACACAAGGTTTTCATTGAATTATTAGTGGGGAGCAGTGGTGAAGTAGTTAGTGCTGTTGCCTCACAACAAGAAGGTTCCTCATACGAATCCCCGTCTGACAGGAGCCTCTCTGTGCGGAGTTTGCATCTTCTCCTCATGCATGCGTGGGTTCTCTCCAGGTACTTTGGCTTCCTCCGACAGTCCAAAGACATGCTCCTGGTTTAACTGGTGACCCAAAATTGCCTGTAGGTGTGAATGTGACTGTGGCTGGTTGTCTGTCTCTATATGTCAGCCCTGTGATTGACTGGTGACCAGTCCAGGATGTACCCTGCCTCTTGCCTAATGAGAGCTTGGATAGGCTCCAGCCCCCCCCCCGCAACCCAAATGTGAAAAGCGGTACAGATAATGGATCCCAAGGAAACAGTTTATCCATCTCAGTTGTACGTAGTTTGTTAGTCTAATACAAATACAGTATCTCTGGCAATATCTATGTGCCACTATCTGAAGAAATTACTAACAATGCCCACAGTGCCCACAATAAATTAGAGTTGGCAGGCACACGTTTCCCTCCAGTGTGAGATAAAAATAATTCCAATTTGGGTCATCGTTACTTCTGCATTAATGTTATGTTTTGTTTTTTTTAAATATAGGAGGCTTAAGAATATCAGAAGAAGCCGATAGACACACAGATTTGAGATATTATTTTCAATCATTCCCAAATTGTACTCAGTGCAGATCTGCATGCTGCAGTTCTGTTTAAACAAGAGTCTGAGAGGCCGTTAAATTGTACGCCAAGTCAGACTTATCCCATTTTAAGCCAACTTGAGATTGGAGCTGACCAATGAACGAAGACAGGAAGAGAAAAGTTCTTGAATCAGTATCGCAGAAAATCCTTGCAGAAAAATAATTACAATTGAGAAAGCACAGAAGGGCACTCATCTAAAAGCCTAGAGAGAATAACACACAGGGACAACAGGTATTTAAAACGGCAACATAACCTGCAGATTGTCATTCTGCAGGCTTGATGCTGTAGACAGTGAAGGTAATGAGCAGATTATGTCCTGCAACAAAAATGGCAATTTAAACCACAATTTGTACATCTTTACTGTGTTGTATTTTAGGCTGAGGAAAAGGTTTTTTTTCAGTGTACCTTTTTTGGTTAAACTGATAGACAATAGTGTTATCAGTTTATTGCTTGTATTTGATTCGACATACGGCCTCTCAACAAGACTCTGTTTTGACATGAAGCAGCATATGGCAGAGCTGATAAGTGAGCAACCCGGGCCAACATGTGATTTCCTCTCTGTTGCACTAAACACACTCACACAAATACACACACACACGCACAGAAGGAGAACAAGAGGAGCGAGCATAGCTCAAAACAATGGATGATGCTGATTTTGAGATAATCAACACACAATGCAAGTTCTAAGCAGAGCTCATTATTCCTTTAAACAACAGACAGTCCAAGTTTGTGTGTGCGTGTGCGTGTGCGTGTGTGTGTGTGTGTGTGTGTGTGTGTGTGTGTGTGTGTGTGTGTGTGTGTGTGTGTGTGTGTGTGTGTGTGTGTGTGTGTGTGTGTGTGTGTGTGTGTGTGTGTGTGTGTGTGTGTGTGTGTGTGTGTGTGTGTGTGTGTGTGTGTGTGTGTGTGTGTGTGTGTGTGTGTGTGTGTGTGTGTGTGTGTGTGTGTTTGGGGAGTTCCTCAGTGCTTGCACGAATACAGGTACCAAACTTCAGTCCTTCATCGACATCAAGCTAGTATGCTTACTTCCATGTCCCTTTGCAGCTGTGGCTCAGTGGTAGCCTGGATCGTCTTCCAATCTCAAGGTCAGCAGTTAAATCCCAGCTCCTGCAGTCCAAAGTTTCATTGGACAAGATGACATAGCCACAAGATTATAAATAAATGATCCTAAAAACCCGCTACAAGTACAGTCCATTCACCATTTCAACTAATACACATTCAGAGCCACTCTAGAGTCACATTGTCTACTGTGATTTTTTTATGTATGGGTAGATCACTTGCTGTACAAATTTTGATACAAAAATCAAGGCTGATGTCTTGACATTAATGTTATGGATTCCATTTTATAAGTAATTGTGTAATGAGTAAACCAATCATTTAGATGTAAGACAACTAAACAGATGACTCCCCTAAAGTAACTGTGGCCGGTGAGACCTTTGAACAAGGTAGCCTAAATAGAATCAGCTTGGTATCTATGTTATTAATCACATATGATCAGATTCTTGAGTGACGATTCAAAACACCTTCTGTAAAAAAGAAAAACAAGGTTTTTGTTTAGATCACTGTGTGAAATTGTGTCACCTGTAAAAATTTATTACTGAGACCAATAAAGCCATAAATAACTTTTGACTGCTAATTGCATCGTTTGGACTAAATCAATACATTTGCAAATCATTATATCAATACCGTAATGTAAGCAAAGACACATAATGTTGGTTGTTGACATATGCGTTTATATATTGATTCAAATTGTCTTTATGTTCTTTTTTCCAACTCTTTCCATGTTGTTTTTGCTTCTATGGCTCCACTCTCATCTCTGTTTTCACATCAAAAAGCTGTGCATTGTGGGTAAATCCCTTGAGCCAAGTTATAGTGTTGCAAATTTAAGGAAAGTGTGCATGAAGAGTTTAAAAAGTCAACCAGAGAGCCCTCAGCTTCTCTGTGATCAATTGCATTCTGGCACAGTCAATCCACAGAACACAAAAAAAAACCTGGAGGAGGCCGTGTGCATACTAACATCTTTGAGGATGCTATTTTTGAACTCTAAACTTTGTACACACAACAGTGAAAAATTGCTGAGGACATGGATAGGATAGGATTAGTGAGAAAAAAAACCATGGTATTTGGCTCCATCTAGTGTACATATGAGGTCAACAGAGGTGGCGATTACAAATGTCTCTGTGTGACTGCCTCGCTGTCTCCTTGATTGCATTTAATTGCCGTCTCCATCTAGCGCTGTCGGATGACATTAACAAGTTGTAACCATGAAAATCTGTCCTGTCCCTGCTGTTGATAGTACATGATGAGAGAGCCCCATTACAACCATAACACTGTGTGCATCTGAATGTTCGGAGGGCTTTTAGGTCCAGCAAAGGCCCAGAGGCAGTGGATGTTGATGCCTTAAATACTTATTCTGGGAACTTTAAAGCTCCTGTGAGGAGTTTTTAGTTATATGTGAAGCTTTCTTTAATTAATACAGATACCTCTACATGACCTATAAAAGCAAACAAGATTATCAGAGAGAAGACTGATTAAGAATATGAAGTTGTTTTTAATACCTGAATCTGCTGCCCTGGGGTACAGTAGTTGCCCAATGAGGGGATTCACAGGATGTTGTAGAACCCGACTTTTATTTATTTTTTCCACACCAAAGATTCATTGTAAGTTGTATGTTAGACATTTTTAATAAATGAGAGAGCTTTTCTGTGTAAGAAAACACTAGAAACACATTATCAGGTGAGATCAGCAGAGATAAATCGTTGTATACTTTGTCCAAAGGAGGGCACCAAAATCAACACGACCCAAAGTTCCACACACAGGAACTTAAATTATTCTATAGATTATTTTTTTTGATTTTTTTTTAATTTCATAAACTTTATTAATCCCCGAGGGAAAATTCTGGTTCGCACTCTGTTATTGAGAAACATGCTTCTCACACACACAGGCCTGACTCACACATATAAACACAAACACGACCTGTGGACATGCATTAATGGAGAGATGTCAGAGTGCGGGGGCAGCCCACAGGAGGCGCCCCCTGAGCTGGTGGGGGTTCGGTGCCTTGCTCAAGGGTACCTCGGCAGTGCTCGAGAAGTGGTCTGGCACCTCTCCAGCTAGCAGACCAACTTCCATATTTTAGATGATGCTTACTCCATTCATAAATATTTTAGAATTATCTTATTTCCCTCCTGAACATGGTACATGTTTTTCTTATTTTATTTTATTTCAAAGCATTTCTACAAATGCAGCAAACTCAGTATAACATATGGGCAGTGGCGGCTGGTCAATAGAGGGCGATAGAGCGCCACCCAACCACTCCCCACAAGCAGAATGACAGACCTTCACTGAATACGATTTCATTAGTTTTCAATATAGGCTATACATAAATGTACACTTTTAAAGGCAATGTTGACAGGAGACTTTAGGGCAAAGTAATATTATGAAGTAATTTAGTCAAATGTAGATTTAAAACATTCTACCTTTTCTAAAGCTGCTGATTGGTGGCATGTTTCCCCGTATTGGGCGCTATAATCCAGCACTCCAGGCCTCCATTGACTCTGCTTATAAATTGCACATGCACATTTGAACCTTTTACTTGAGATAGGAGCTTCAATTGGCGCAGGAAATATGCGCTACTGGAAGCATTACACAGCACCACCCAAAAGTAGGTAGCAGAGGGATCAATCCCGTGAACTATGACATAATGAGCGAGCCGTGCAGCGTCACTGGATCAGAGCAGCAGACCAAACTAGCATGAATCAGCAGTTTTTAAAAGTTTGTCTACACAGAGTTTAGGTTATATATGCCTGTTAAGTATTAGTGCATAAGATGTTGTTTGTTGAGTATGTTAAGTAAAATCATCATCTCCTAAGTTGAAATCAACGCAATAATAATTCTGTTAGGCATAGCATTTGCAATGGCATTTTCCATCCTGGCCTGTCTGTGAGAAATTGTGACCACCCTGGAGAACAATGCACCAGCCTGCCTCTGCATATTGGTTCTCTGACTCACAACAATGTCAGTTTGTGTCCATCATTTGTGCAACTCTTCAAACTATTTTTGCCTGATGGATGGAGGCAGAGTGGTAGAGATATTTACTTCATAATATAAAGTAGCCATAAGAAACCCAGTTATAATACCAGTATAGTGATCTGTACTTCTAATCATTTTAATGTTTACCTACTGGAGCTTTTGGTTTTTTAGAACATGTATTTGATTTTCCTGTGTCTTTTTTTGCATTTAAGGATGCAGGGTCATTTCCAATTTAATAATTAATAAAGCAAATGTGAAACAAGTGTTTAATTAAATGAAAGGTTAATTACTCATTACATTTATTAAGCAGCCTAAAAGAACAACACATGAATATAAATGTAGACTGTCTGTGCTGATTTCTGCCTTTGAATTTTAAATACAGTCTTTAATGGAGTTAACAACTTATTTCCTTGTCTTGTAGGTCGGGGAATCTCTTTCAAGCCAGTTCAGTGTTATTGCATTTCTGTCTGCTATAATAATAAATACATTGTATTTCTAGTCTTCATTGTTTCTGGGATGGCCCTGAGTACAGCCAGTAAAGGACCGCTGGATAGTTGAAGGCCAAATGTATTCAAATTAATCTAGTGTTTCCCTCCAAAAGTTTTCAAAGAGAGGGTATTGCAGATTTTTCTAGAAAATTCCTCCATCAAATACTTGTCTGACTTGGATCTTTTTTTTTGGACAGGATGTGAGGTGTTTGTAAAAAATCTGTTAATTTCTACTGGAATTCTTTCAACAAGTTTACATTAGAGACTTTATGAATTTCTGAGGCAATATTTACTCAGGCATCCTCACTCATTTTCAATTTCAACTCCTCTTCCTATTCATTTTGTTGTTTTCCAGTTTAATACAAGATAATGCACTATGTAGATTGGATACTGGTCTATTTAAACTTTTTGTTTCTTTAATTTTTATCAAGTTGTCTACCTGTAAAAAGGATGTTTTTTTCATGCCACTGCTTCAAGGTTTTTCTTCATAGAAGATTAATGTTGGATCTCGAGTACGGTCTAGACCTGCTCATTTAGTAAAGTGTGCTGATATAACTCTTGTAATGATTTGCTATTATATTAAAACATGTGATTGATTCGATTCACACCTTTACTTCATCTACCCAGATGTTTATTATTTTTTCTGCCCCCTTTAGTTGTGACTGCCTGCACACCAGTCATCTCTGGTTTCTTAGATAGATCTGAAAATGTGATGAAAATGTAACCTAGGACAAACAAAGACAATAGGAGGAGAACACTAGACAGTGTAAATATAGCAAGGTGCAGAGGACAGAGCAATGTGCAGAGTCATGGAGATAAAGAAATAGGAGGGAGGAGAAAGGCATCAGTGAATGGTGGAATGGGGAAGGGTAGAGTGGAGAAGATGGAGGGAGCCATGAATAAATCAGGAGACTGAAAGCAAAAGTATAGAGAGAGACAGTAAGAAAAGAAAAAAGGAGAGCCCTGGGTGTTTACGGAAATTTCCACAGTCCTGATGTAGAGAGTTAGGGTGCGTTCACACTGGCAATCCGTACCGTGCCCAAGCACGCTTCAACCCTAAAGTCCAGTTCATTTGGCCAGTGTGACCGCTCCGTTCCATGCTCAGGCACGGTACACTTCCTTGGCTTTAGCACACTTCGGAGAGAGGTGTGCTTGGGCACGGTACACTTCATGCACGAGCACAAGCAGGCGGGTACACAACGTTGACAGCCTTCATTATGGAGAAATCCAGAGTTTTACGGCTGTATTTGATTAAAGTGACTCAAAATAAGCTGCAAATTCAGTAAAGTAGCTGTCATGCTGTGTGTGTTGTTCTCCGATGTGCAGACGCGGACTCGACTGCGCGTCCCTTTTTTTTTCTCTCTCTCTCGAGTTCGCCTGTTTGTAAACTGAGCACGCTTCATAATAACATAAAGCATGCATGTGCTGTATTACGGCGTTATGTACAAAAGGTAATCGTGCTCAGGCACGGTTAGTCATGATGCAGTGTGACAGCGGGCAGTGCTGGCCAGTGTGACCGATGTACTATGGGAGGTGGAGACTTTGGTTTTCAGTGGAAGTTCTGAATCTGCAGCCTTGAAGTTTTACGGACTGTTGCAGCATGATTGCCATTGCCGGCATACATATCTTAAGCCCCGTTTCCACCAAGAGGTCCAGTTTGGTTCATTTCAGTTTGGTACGGTTGCCCTGTTTTTTCTTGCGTTTCCACACCCAACCGTACCCTTACACATCACTAAATCACAGGGGCGTGACATAGTGCCCACAAAGAAGAAGAACCAGACACAGTAAACAAAGATCAATGATTCCTAGGAAGGTCTGCATCTCCAAGGCATAAAACAAAAAACAGCCTTGAACTTACGCTCTCCAAATCCGCAGGATATTTAAACATGGTGGGTTTTGTGTTTGTCTTTCATTGTCACAAGGGGAGTGAAGATTCTTTTGACCAATTAACGGACTACTGAAACCAGAATGAGGTTTGCATGTATGCAGTGCACATACTGCAGGACTAAGCACACTGATCTAAAATGGCATGTCCTGCAGGGGGCGCTGTACACCAGGGCAATATTGAGGGAAAAATCGAAAGATTGTGGAATAGATCGGCTAAAACGAATTAGAAAATAAGATATATAGAGTGTGAAATGACTTGTTCTGACAAAGGTGAAAGAGTTAAAAAGTATTTAAAGATGTCAGGAGAGAATAAATCACTGCATGACTCTGTAATTTAACAGATATTGAAAAGATGCCTGACACGTGCTCTCCCCCTCTGGTCTCCTCTCTGCAGCACCTTCTGGTCAAAGGTCAACCCTCTGCAGCTCCTCAGAATCAGCTGTAATCTCTGCAGCAGCAGCACCAACACCACCTAGTGGCCGTTTGAGTGAACTGCACCCAGACATCCAACATCAAGATGACTTACCATTTCACTCTGAGATGATTTATCTGAAGTGTATTAAACTCAATCAGACTATTTAAATTCAAACTGATATTTACTTGATTTGTTTTAGTGAGTTTGACTTTGATGCTTTTAAAGGTGAGTTCAGATACAACACAATGTGTAACGCGATAATAAACCAAATAAACTATGAAGCTTTTATAATAAACTTAATGCTTCAACACAAAATAACTACAAATCTAACAAAACTCCAAAGTCTTCTTCTTTCTTTGCATGTCTGCAGGTTTTATTGAATGTAACACCAAAGTGTTTTCAGAAGGTTTGTTGATACCAAAGCTGGATGCTGATTGGTTGATATCTTCTCTCTGAAGGGTCCGAGGATTGGTCCAAAATGAATCAGCAGTCCTTCCCTATGAAACAGAAAAAAACTTTGATTATGCAATAAGAAAAAGTTGATGGTTTATAATCATTTGTCTAATAGACGTTCAAACGTCCGCCTTCAAAATAAATCATCAGTCATTTATCCAACACGAAAGTATCATGTGAAGAAGACAGCTATAAGGCCCTGTGTCCAACTAGAGTTTTTTCCGAGCAGAAAAGCGCTGGCTGGCTTTAACTGGAAGCGCTCGTAGCGGCCACACAAAAAAGGCGGAGAGCTCGGAAAAAGGACACTGGGCGCAGCGCTTTTTGTCCAGGCGCTCTCTCCTCATTGAAAACAACTGAAAAAAGACACTGAGGCTCAGAAAAAAAATGCTAAGTGGACACAGGGCCTAAGACATATCTGCATCACATGTTTACAATTCTACAATTCTACAATTCACTTAGCAGACGCTTTTATCCAAAGCGACGTACATCAGAGAGTAAGAACAACACAAGCAAGGATCAAGGAAAAATAAAGGAACGATGTCAGTAAGGACGAACAATCAGCTATGAGTCCGATTGGACACACAGGTGCTGAAAGGCATTGCCCAGAGGCAAGGCACATTAACTGCCGTTCTGAGACTCTAATCAGTATATAAACCATCTTATACGTCGTCGTTTTCAAACAAAAACAAAAACCCATCATCATTACCATCATTACATCAATACTATCGAGATCATCATCATTAAGTTAAGTTAGTAGGTATTCCTGAAAGAGCTGGGTCTTTAGCTTTTTCTTAAAGGTACAGAGGGACTCTGCAGATCGAATGGAGTTTGGAAGTTCATTCCACCACCGGGGGGCGACAGAGGAGAAGAGTCTAGTCCTCGTCTTTGGACCCTGTTGTGAAGGTTGGATCAAACGCCTTTCATTGGCAGAGCGTAGTGGACATGTTTACGTTGCTCTTTGTGTTAATAAACTGGGACTTACTTGGACGATGGAAACACAGCTCAGTTTCTCTCCGCAGCTCGTCCTGTGGTCGTCCGTCCTGAATGATCCGCTCTACAGTCAGCGTTCGTTTGGTCGTCGAGGAAACCCTGGATGTCCTGCAGGAACGATGAGTCTGTAAAACAAACACAGAGCCCAACAGAGATAGTGAGATGGATTGTCTCTGGATTATTACAGATGTTATATTGTCAGTATCGTTACCTCTGTCTGCTCCTCCTGCAGGTCGGATCTCAACGCTTCTTCTTCTTCTTCATGGAAACTCTGGATGTTCTGCACCTGCTGCATATCCTATTGGACCGTCGTCACCTGCAGTGAACTGCAGCAGCTGAGGAGATGGAGTCAGAGAAGAGAACAAAAGAATAGTCAGTATAACATGCATCTTTAATATAATTGGATAATGAAAGCATTTGTGTCCCTGTCTTTATAAAAACACTCGATGAGAAGCTGACACTCACCTCGACTGTTCCTCTGATCATACTCGACCTCAGGCGGCTGAGTCGAGACACAAGACGGTTAGTAAGATGAATAATATGAGGATAAAGACACATTACATAAGTGATAATAATGAATCAAACAGGAGCAGAATATTCAGCAGGTCACATTCACTCGAAGACAGAAGCTTGTACTCACCTTTGTCGTCTTGAAGTCTGAGTTTGAAATAAAACTGAGTGAGACTGACAAATGTTGTTTACGTGACCATAAAAAGATGTGATGATATCCATAAAGAGTTCCAGGTCAGACGCTTGTGCTTATTTTCACCTCTTTGCTCCACGTCGATGAGCTTTGTGCATCGGTGATGAAGTCAGAGAACAGTCGGGTGAGATGAAGAATGCCAAACAGTGTTTGACTTACTGGATGTGAATCAACACATTTAGGAGACAATAACACACTTTACTCGTCTCTTCGTTCACGTGTCAGAAGCTCGTACGTACCTTTTTCATGGAGAGTCAGAAGCAGCGTCTCAGATGGTCGAGTGAAAGAAAAGTTCAGATACAGAACGGTTAGCCAGAACAATGTGACATTATTGGTTTGTTAGGGAGAGTTATACAATATAAAAACAACATGGACACACTCTTCTTCTCTTGTCTTTACATTACAATCTGTTTGTGTTGTGATCAAGGCCACATTAAAGAAGAAGTCCTGACCCGAGTGTCTCCAGGTTTGAGTTACCACTCACAAAATGTGTCTTAACATCTACAGCCTCTTACAGTCAGTTGAAAAAGTTTAATGTAGTTCAGACCAAAACGAAGGTTTGTATTTGAAGGATGATTATCATCCAATCACAGTAACGGTCTCATAAATCAGACACAGCGAGAGAATTGAAACATGTCCTCACAGATCGGAGCTCGATCAGTCTAAAGATAAAAAAATCCAAAGCAGTCTTTGTTTGAGGATTAAAACAAGATCGTGTCCACATACGATTCAAACCCTAAACATGAGGTCTAGAGACGGACACAACACTGGAGTTGTTTCTCCGTCAGACGCTCGTACGTACCTTTTTCACAGCAGCTCATGCGTTGGAGTGAGAGGGAGAGAG
Organism: Tautogolabrus adspersus; assembly: GCA_020745685.1. Lineage (NCBI taxonomy): Eukaryota > Metazoa > Chordata > Actinopteri > Labriformes > Labridae > Tautogolabrus > Tautogolabrus adspersus. The sequence goes on along the minus strand of CM036547.1, from coordinate 8,256,390 downwards.
GGATATATATAAAGGTTAGTAAGACAGGTAAATCATCTTTAAAGTATTGAAGAAGTAAATGAATATGGTTTAACATGTAAGAAGCAGGTTTAGTGTTTGGATCCTGATATCAGTGATGGGAAAGCTGTATCGAAGATCAACGCACCATATGAAAAGTGGTACTTACCTTCGTCGCCCTCAGCGACGAGGAGCAGCTCGAGAGATGGAGTAAAATCAAAGACAAAATGACACATAGAGTGGTTAGTGAGACAGACTTTGAATATTTAAATAAGTGACATTACTGATCCAGAAGCTCATACCGACCTTCTTTTCTTAAAGAGTATTTTTGTGGCATTAAGAGAGGAAATGTTTTGTAAGAGCGAGTGGCAAGCTTGGGAGTCCAGTGTTTCGAGGACTGTCGACTCTGTATTTGAGGCGTCTGCTCTACAGACTGAGCTGAACCAGAGCTCCATACTTACCTTTTCTGTCCATGCTACATGAATTAGAGGAGCTCGTCCAAGATATCTTCTGTTATTTAAGGGTCCGGGTCTTGGAGTGAACTGCAGTCCAGCAGCCTTCGGGGCGTTCTCGTGGTTTGTTTTTGGTTCTTTCTTCTGTCCACACGTCCAAGCTGAAGGTTCCTGTCCTGTTAAATGCACGAGGTGTCGACAGCCCTGCCAGACGCAAAAGCTACCTGAGGCATAGCCGGTCCTGCCAGACGCAAAAAACGGCCTTCAGGATCCAAGAAAAGTCGATCCAGCCCTCGTGCTAAAAAAAGAAAAGCTCCTGGTGCAAGACGCTACTCAGGGTTTTAAAGCCCAGCCAGACGCAAAGGCAAGACATCAAAAAGGGTCAGTTTTCCCTGCCATCAACAAAGAAAGAAATGCTCCTGGTGCAAGACGCTACTCAGGGTTTTAAAGTCCAGCCAGACGTAAAGGCAAGACATCAAAAAGGGTCAGTTTTTCCTGCCATCAAGAAAGAAAGAAATGCTCCTGGTGCAAGACGCTACTCAGGGTTTTAAAGCCCAGCTAGACGCAAAGGCTTCTTTGGGAATCTCTGTTCCCGTCAGACTTGGAGGATTGTTGTTGTTGTTGTTGTGCAGACCAATCCTGCCAAAGTGGTTTGATGGACGACTTCAGAATGTATCATCAGAGTCGCTGTCATCCTCCCCCCTTGGCATCTTGGCAGCAGGCTCCTCCTCCTCTTCCTCCTCGTCGCTCTCCTCCCACGCTCTGCGCCTCCTCTTCAAAGTGCTCAGTCCAGACGTCGATTCAACAGCCTCTTCCCCTTCCTCCTCGAGTCCAGACATGGATGGAGCTTCCGGGTACCCAGGCACGGTGCTGTCACAAGGACCACCGTAGGAATCTTCAGGTCCGATGTTCTCGACAGGAATCACAATCTCGTCTTCCGACTCCTCGTCTCCCTCCTCCATGGACTGTGAAAGGTCGCTGCCAGACTCGGACTCCTCATCTTCCTCATCCATGAGCTGTGAAAAATCACTGCCGGGTTCGGACTCCTCTTCTTCGTCACGACGCTGATTCAGATGCATTTCAAGAAACTCTATTAGATCATGAAGTAAATTGGGAGCTGCAGGGTCAGGGTCAGCACGGGCGAAACCCGTAGGGTCAGAACCCGCAAAAAGAGGAATAGGGCGAGCTAGAGCAGGTTGAGGATCAGCACGAGCAAAAAGAGGGCGAACAATAGCAATAGGAGGAGTAGGGCGAGGCAGAGCAGGTTGAGGGTCAGCACGAGCGAAAAGAGGGCCACCACTAGCAAAAGGAGGAGTAGGGCGAGGCCGAGCAGGTTGAGGGTCAGCACGAGCGAAAAGAGGGCCACCACTAGCAAGAGAAGGAGAAGGGCGAGGCAGAGCAGGTTGAGGATCAGCACGAGCAAAAAGAGGGCGAACAATAGCAATAGGAGGAGTAGGGCGAGGCAGAGCAGGTTGAGGGTCAGCACGAGCGAAAAGAGGGCCACCACTAGCAAAAGGAGGAGTAGGGCGAGGCAGAGCAGGTTGAGGGTCAGCACGAGCGAAAAGAGGGCCACCACTAGCAAGAGAAGGAGTAGGGCGAGGCAGAGCAGGTTGAGGGTCACCTTGAGCGAAAAGAGAAACAGGGTGAGGGTCAGCAGCAGCAATAGGAGGATCAGAGTTAGGCAGAGCAGGGTCAGGGTCAATGTCAAGGCGAGGGAAAACAAGGTCAGGGTGAGGAAGAGCAGGATCAGCATGAGCAAAGCTAAGATCAGCTCGAGGGAAAGTGGGAGAGAAGGCTGGACGATGAGCGCAAGGATGAGCAAGAGGATACAGATCAGGATGAGCAGGAGGATACAGATCAGGATGAGCAGGAGGATACAGATCAGGATGAGCAGGAGGATGCAGGTAAGGATGAGCAGGAGGATACAGATCAGGATGAGCAGGAGGATACAGATCAGGATGAGCAGGAGGATACAGATCAGGATGAGCAGGAGGATACAGGTAAGGATGAGCAGAAGGATACAGATCAGGATGAGCAGGAGGATACAGATCAGGATGAGCAGGAGGGTGCAGGTAAGGATGAGCAGAAGGATACAGATCAGGATGAGCAGGAGGATACAGATCAGGATGAGCAGGAGGGTGCAGGTAAGGATGAGCAGAAGGATACAGATCAGGATGAGCAGGAGGATACAGATCAGGATGAGCAGGAGGATACAGGTAAGGATGAGCAGAAGGATACAGATCAGGATGAGCAGGAGGATACAGATCAGGATGAGCAGGAGGATATAGATCAGGATGAGCAGGAGGATACAGATCAGGATGAGCAGGAGGATACAGATCAGGATGAGCAGGAGGATACAGATCAGGATGAGCAGGAGGATACAGATCAGGATGAGCAGGAGGATACAGGTAAGGATGAGCAGGAGGATACAGGTAAGGATGAGCAGGAGGATAGAGGTGAGGATTAGCAGATGGATACAGATCAGGATGAGCAGGAGGATACAGATCAGGATGAGCAGGAGGATACAGGTAAGGATGAGCAGGAGGATAGAGGTGAGGATTAGCAGAAGGATACAGGTTAGGATTAGCAGGATACATGTAGGGATGAGCAGGAGGATACATGTAGGGATAGAGGTGAGGATGAGCTGGAGGAAGAACCAAAGGATGCACAAGAGGAAGTGTAAAGGGATGAGCAGGAGGATAAGCAAAAGGATAAGCAGGAGCAGCAAGATCAGGAGGAAGAGCAGCAAGAGGAGCTGCAAGATCAGCAGCAGCAGGAGGAGCTGCTGAATGAGTAGCTGCAGGAGTAGGAGTAGGTGCTGCAGTCGCAGCAGGAGGAGCTGCAGCAGTCACAGCAGGAGTAGCTGCAGGAGCAGAAGGAGGAGCTCCAGCAGAAGCAGCAGGCTGATAGTCACCACCTGAGGAAGGACACATATCAGTAGTTAAAATTTGTATTTCCATAAAACAGACAGATCTAATTCATTAAATGTAACTTTTTTTCCATACTACATTCACTTAAAAAGATGGAATACAAACATGTTCAAAAGATGTATTAGATTAGAGACTTCATGATGCAAGTCCATAATAATGTAGCCTAATTATATAAAAAAGAGTGGGCTATGACATGGAGTCCATTTCAAATAAAACAAAAACCGCAGTGAAGAGAAATAAGAAACATCTATTACCTCAATCAGATAAATAAAACAACAATGGCAATGTATTTTCACCTTAATCAAACATAATCAGAACAATATCCCCTCACATTACATCATGTGTGATGTGACACTTCTCTCTGATGTGCAGGTGACTTTTTAAGGCGCTGTGGAAATACGTTTCTAACACGAGGCCATTTACCTTCAGTTTGCAATAAGTGGCCAAAAAGTTCACAGATGTGTCAGAGTTCCGTGCGTCATTACGCATGCCCAAACGCGCGTGCCCTTATTAAATCTAGCGCGAGAACTAACAGCTAAACACAGGTGTGAGCTTCTTGACAGGATAAACGTATTCTTATATTTAGTTACTGTCACATGAGTTACAGGTGACGCGCGTGGAGGAGAGAGGAGCAGACACATCATGTTGGGAGGAGATGGAGCGTTTCAGACTGCATCATCAAACCTCTCATCTCTTCTCTTAATATCAGAACACAACAAGACCGAGGAGAAAACATTCCTCGAACATCTCTCAATATATCTTCAAATCACTTATTAATAAATCTGTTACTAAACTTCAATAACCAAGCTTCAATAGCGGGCCCTGGGTTGTTTACGCACGCGCGTTCTAACATCTTGCACGTTCGCTCCTCGACGTTCCATCGTCTCCATGGTGAACAAGAAAAATAAGTTTTTGGCATTTTACGAAAAATGGCCTAGTCGCCATCTTTTCTCCTCAAATTGAGACCAATAATTGAGTCAAATTTGACCCTCAAACCAAAATAAAGTTGTTTTCAAATCAGTTCGCATCTGTTCGCAAATTCCACATTTCTCCCGCAATAATCATACACATTTTTATCATGAAATCATTGTTTTAAAATAAAGAAAACGTCGAGTAAATCCAACAATTAGTGTTTATTAACAACCCAATAAAAACTCGATTAACTGTCGATCTACATTCAACCATTGAACATAATTAAACATGATTTGTGTCATAAACCTCCTTTAAGAGTTTAAATGAAGATAAACGAACAAACTTAGCATGAAAATAAAAGGAGTCTTACTAGCAAAGCTGCTGAACCAGGTCAGCAGACGGTCCATCACGGGGGCTCCGGTAGCAGACGGGTTTCCCGCAGGTATCTCTCGATCAAGGTTTCTCCTTCAGGTGTTTGATGAGTTCAGGTGTCCAGGTGTTTGATGAGTTCAGGTGTCCAGGTGTTTGATGCGTTCAGGTGTTTGATGAGTTTAGGTATTCACTTAGAGAGGTTTTTGCAATCAGGCCAACAGGTGTCAGGTTCGAGTGCAAAAGAGAAATTTAAAAGTTCTTGAGCTCTAACGTGACCTCGGGTCAGACGTCACCTCTGTTGCTATGGCATTTAGTGACGCGCGTGCGTGTGCGGAAGAGAAGGCTTTTAATACTTATGATCAGTGGTGGCTAAAGAAATTGGTAAACTCTTAATTTTTTTTGGCTCATCCAGCAGAGGATAAAAAGCCTCCGTTATAAACAGTGACATGTAAGACTACTATTGCATATAGTTTAAACCTAAAAATGTGCCTTTTGTTTTTAGACTTAGAAACTTAACTTCTGCTTTCAAGTGCTAAGTTATTACATTTTTAATAAAGCAATCTTACTTTAAAAGTATTCTCTGTTCCTGTTGTTGACACACACCAAAGAGAAAATCCCTGATACATGTCCACTGTTTGAATCCTGTGGTTGTGTCAATGTGCATGTGTAGCTCAGGCTCAGCAATCACAGGGAAATTAGAAGTGTGTACACCCTATGGAGACTGAAAAATAAGTGGGTACACTCAGTGGTGTCAGTGGGGCCTGAAGAAGTGGGTATACCCAAAAATAAGTTAGTCTCTGCTTGGCCTTTCAGTGAGAGTGCTGCTGATCAATGTGTCTGCCAATATTACTGAGACACATTCTTCTCTTCCTTCCTCGTTCTAAAATAACAATTGATATGTCTCTCCTCAGGTATCCCACTGAACCGTGTGCGGTTTTACCTCTGGTGTTACTCTGTAACGATTTCAATGAACTATTATTTTATCAGGGTTACAATTATTTGTTTTACAAGATTGCATCTATTGTTGTTAATTGTTCTTATTTCCTATCAGCTTTGTTTTCATATATGCCATTTAAAACAGCTGCAAGTTTGTGTGAAAGGTACTCATTGAATTACGATGAGGTTGATGTAACTGAGAAGCGATTTAAATTGAGCCTATCATTCAGGTAACATACAACTACCTGCATAAGACATTTGTACAGTGCATATTGTCAAAAAGATGTGTCTCATGAGGAAAATGTTCAATATTTTGGGTCTTGAAATGAGTGTGAATCACACATGGGTTCTTTTTATATGCGTTCATTATCAGTTATTTCGCCTAAATCAAATCAGTAATACATTAAAGAATCGATCTCATCCTCCTTGGTCTCACCCTACTGTTGACGTTTCATAATCCGGTGTTATGCAAAGCACTACGGGGCTTTGGCCAATAGGGGGCAGTGTCTGAACGAGTTAAAGAGCAGGTACAGTACAGCACAAAGACGTTGAGTAAGCAGGCTACTGCATGTTTAGTGAAAAAGGTGTGCAGCAGCCACCTGCTGATCGCTTTCATAACACACTGTGTAAGGCCTATTTACAGTACAATATATATTATGAAAACAAATCATTTAAATGTCCTTTTGAAATACAAAAGCGTGAGCTACATTTCAATCTAACTGAAGTTATCACTCCCTCAGTCCCCAACAATCCAAAGGAGACAGAGTTATGAAACAAATGAGTATGTTCCTTTAAACGAGCAAGAGTATCAACTGGGTTGAATTTGGTTGCATATCTGACATTCAAATTGATGGAAATAAGATTGTACAGTTAGATCAAAGTCTACAGAGGGAATCTCTCGTTTTAATCTAGAGTTAAATCAAACAAATTCCCCAAATGTATCTTAAAATACATCACATCAGGGAAATTATTCAAACTAAAGCTGCTGATAAGCCTTTGAGTGAGAGTTTAGTGAACACATGTTGCATCATTTATTAAACTAATGACACCCTGTCGTGACACGCCCGTTATTCATCAATGCTTCCCTCTTTCACATAACTTTGGCTGATAGAAACAGGTATACAAGATTGAATGTGATGCAAATGTAAATGCATAGAGCAAATCAATGAGTGTATGTGCAAAAATGTTCTTCAGCTGAACAAAGACAAAACTGAGGTTGTTGTTTTTGGAGCAAAGGAGGAGCGACTAAGAGTCAGCACGCAGCTTGAGCCAGTAAAACTCAAAACCACAGACCAGTCAAGAATTCTGGGCGTAGTGATGGACTCAGACCTAAATTTTAAAAGCCGCATCAAGACAATTACAAAATCAGCCTAATATCACCTGAAGAACATAATTATCAAGGATTAGAGGACTCATGTCCCAGCAGGACCTGGAAAAACTTGTCCATGCTTTTATCTTCAGTTGTCTTGATAACTGTAACAGTGTCTTACAGGTCTGCCTAAAAAATCAGTCAGACAACTGCAGCTGATCCAGAACGCTGCTGCTAGAGTCCTCACCAAAACCAAGAAAATGGATCACATCAGTCTAGTTCTGAGGTCTTTACATTGGCTGCCAGTCTGTCAGAGAATAGATTTAAAATCCTGCTGCTGGTTTATAAAGCGCTGAATGGTTTAGGGCCAAAATACATTAGTGACCTCCTGATTAACTACGAACCATCCAGACCGCTCAGGTCATCTGGTACAGGTCTGCTGTCTGTCCCCAGAGTCAGAACCAAACATGGAGAAGCGGCATTCAGTAACTATGCTCCTTATATCTGGAAAAAACTCCCTGAAAACTGCAGGTCAGCTGAGACTCTCAGCTCTTTAAATCCAGGTTAAAGACACACCTGTTTACAGCTGCCTTTAACTAAACCATTTTAACAAGATTTTAATCGTTCACTCTGCACTGTAACTTTTAATTCTTTTTATATTTTTCACTCAATTAATTTTATTTGAATTATTTTTACTTGAACATATTTTCAGATTTAATAATTTCAGTGATTTTTAAGTTTCTTTTCTTTCCTCTGTCATGATGCTTTTTCTATGTCTTGTGTGAAGCACTTTGAATTGCCTTGTTGTTGAAATGTGCTATATAAATAAACTTGCCTTGCCTTGCCTTTGTCTTTAGTGGATGTTTTTGGTGAATAAAAAATATAGACCCTGTTATCGCTTAGTGGAGTGCAATCCCTAAGGCAAAGTAGCTGTTTGCTCACAGATAATTGATTTAAGTGGGATCTTAAAATTTGGTAATCAGTAACTTTTTCCTCATTTGGCTGTTACCAAATCTGATTTAACTCCTTTATTGAAGCTTTTGGTAGTTTTGAATTTGGTCTCACATTTTACCCAGAATTTATTCAACCTTTTCACACCAAAACATTTTCAGTAAAACTTTTACCCTCCAAACAATCACACTGTTGTTTCAGCCAAAAGAACAATCTAACTGATTACACTATTAATGGCTTGAGTCAATGTAGTTGTGCCAGTAAGCTGGAACTGGTACAGTTATATTAAACAAGCACAGTTTATTAGTCACATTGTTTGACAAAACCAATGGTCCATCATGACAGAGGGTGCATTCTGGTCTGACTGCAGATTTAAGTTATTATGATAAAAACTTTACTTGTAAGTGATGGCTGTATGAAGTTAACAAACTGATTGTAGGTGTCTCAAAACTAAACTGCTATGGGAGATGGGAGAGATAGGTCAATGTAGGCACAGTCTTCCCACGCCCAGGCCATGATCTGTACATAGACCTGAAGACTAATCAGAAACACACCAAATAGAAGCTCACATATCAGATCTGATCACTGTTCCAAGAGGTTGTTTGGATATTTTTTCCACTCTCATTTTCAACAATTTCCTTAGGATAATGGGTTAGCATGAAATGGGCTTAATTGGTACCCTTCACACGTCAGTTTATTTCTTCAATTTGTTTTATAGTGATGGATTCTCATAAGCACACACAGTTTGGGTACATGCTGTACTTGCTTATCCTGAACAACCTGAACCTGCCTAAGATGAACTTTTCTGTTACTTATCACTCTCCACCCAGGGTGTGGAGGAGTCTGTGAAGGGAGGTGTGGTAGACGTTTGTTTAAAGGCATCAATTTGTTGTGCAGTTTAAAACGTGTAGGGTCGAATTTTAAAGATGTCATTAGAAATTAATTATAACAACAACAAAAAACATCCAGTTCTAATATTAGAAATGTAGCCTTTATGTTTTTTTCAGCCTAAATTTATGAATTGTAGAAATACTGAAGTTTAAACCTTGTGGTTGTATTTTTCTGCATGGCTTATATGTTTTTTTTTCCATTTTTCTGTGTTATTGAGATTGTGTGGCTCTTTGTTGTTGTTCATTTTGTTGATTTGTGACGTTATTGTTTTTATTGAGAAGTTAAAAATGATATGAATTAAAAAAGAGAAGAAAAAAATGTGTTTATTTAAACGCATAGGCTACAAAAATAGAAACACGACTGTTGTGTTTGCTCCCCTATTCTCTCAATAAAACCACAACAGTGGAGATTTGTTTCTGAAAATAAAAACAGAACTAACAATATGTTTTTCAACATAGGGATTTAATCACATCTTAGGGTGTTTTTACTTTGGTTAATATGTATGCACATTTGTAGACTATCCTCGGTGACCCCCAACAGTTAGGATGCTCGTGCTCTTCCGGAACTTTCGTAATGCCTGTTTGTGCGGAGCGCGTGCAGGAACCCACAGCACCGGCCCTCCTCTTTTAGCAGGAAAACTGATGAATGAGTGAAGGCGACCAAGCCTGCCCAGCATCTCATTCCCACTTCTGAAACAACAGCTTTTTACTTGAAGAGACTCATCGCAGAAACGGGGACGGAAGGTGAGAGTAACATACCGGCTTTTCATTTCCGCTTTTAAGTGTTTTCTTTCTGGTTTTTTTAAAGTCCGAAACACGGAGCGTCAATTATGCTCCAGACAAAAGAGGAGCATGCTGCACTTGTGCACCTCCGCTGCCTCCTGTCTGCAGTGCTGTTGCAGCCTCCTTCCGTGTTATGAAACAAGCACGCGGTATTCTATTTTTTTTCACAACAAGCCCTCGGAACAAGTCGTGACCGCGGCTCTGTTGAAGGCAGCGGGACACCCAGAACAGCACACTCACTTGACACATCAGTGGGGTTAAATAGCGTTGATACGAACGAGCACCTAATATGTCTGTGTTACCTAACATCCAGTTAGGCTATGAGGGCAAACCAGAATGGAAGAGGCTTATGTAAAGGCTTATGTAAATTAGTGGTTAAATGTCAAGTCAGCTGCCTTATTTCCATTATTGCATAAATCAGTTATGATCACTTTCGTGCAGAGTGCATTTGAACCCCCGAAGTTGTTGTAAGTTCAATGGGTCAGTTAAATAACAGACATTGAGGCTCAAGATGGCTCACAGCTCTGTAAAGCACTTTTGAGTGCATCCAGCTGACTCATCACTTCATGGTGATATCTAGAAGTAAGATCAGCTGTAATCACAAAGATTGTAGGCTTGTTAGCACAGGTAGTAGCCTTTTAGAAACAATAATGTGTAGGGTAGGCTTATCTTTGCTATCCTCCTACTAGTCAAAGAGGTGATACTGCTGTGCCATTGAGGACCTAAAGGGATGAAGTAGAAGGTGTACTGTGTAAGTAGTAGGGATGCAACAATACAGTCAGCCTACAGTTCAATAGGCCTACATACCTAAATATTTTTGGTCACGTTTTTTTCGGGTTTGGTCCGGTTCTGACGACCCGGGCTGTTATTTCACTTAAGCAAAATTACTTTTGCATTTATACACATTATTGGTGTATGGTGTATAGAGGTGGGGGAAAAAAAATTGATTTAAGTAAAAATCGAGATTCTTCTCTTCTATGATTTAAAATCGATTCATAACTTCCAAAAATCGATTCAGTCACTCCCTGCTAAGTGCTAAAGCTAGCTCTTTAACTCAGTAGGATGCCAAATGGAGCAGCAAGAAATTCAGCCAGTCTCACAGATGACTGGAGTAGATCCTGAAGTATGTACTAATTTATAAATAGACTTTGAATCCATGGATCAATGAATCCAGAATCGTTTTGAATCGATTCTGAATCGATTCTGAATCGAATCGTGAACCCAAGAATCGAAATCAAATTGAATCGTGAGACACCCAAAGATTCCCAGCCCTAATGGTGTATAGTCTCAGTGAAAAAAAGGTAGCACTTAATTAGTGCCATGTTGACCCGCTGTACAAATAGGAAGACATTTTAATATTTCAAGACTTTCACACAGAAAAGGGTCGTAAAGTGTTGATATTTCAACTTTGTTTCAAACTCTTCTTCGTCGTTTCTCCGTTCACTCTCACCTCGTCTGCTATCGTACAGGTAACAGCCGGTGGCTAGGTGTGAGCCTGACAACAATCAGTAGTAATCGTCAGGTTAGTAATGTTACAGCCTGCTCTAGTATGTTGATGTAAACTTGGCTGAACTCCACTAGTGTTTCCAGTTTACTGTTGGTTTCTTCCTGTCTTCCTGTGTTTCCTCACCCCAGCTCATTGACTCACAGGTACACACCAACAGAGGCAATTCAGAGAGAAATAAAATGCATGGAAGCTCGTTGTACGCAAAACCGAAAAACTACAATTCACAAGTGCCTACTGAACCGTGGATGCTGTACCAAATGGCAAAATATTATATTGAGAATTGTTGCACCCTTAGGCTAACTATCGGCAAATTCCACCAGATGCGTGTTCGGTCCGTCTCCGCTCCGTTCCGGCAGCGAAGCTGATACGTTTCACTTAATTCAATGTCAGTGCTTCCACTGGGTCCGCTGCGCTGCGTCTCAGCTCCGTCTCAGCTCCAGCAGTCCGGACACGCAATGCACACGGATCTGGTGGAATTTCGGGGTTACTCAGAGACCACACAAAAGCATTTTTGTTGGAGTTTCTAGACAAGTTCGCACAAGAATGGTAGTTTGATTAAAACTTGGAATGGACTTTTAAAAACATTACAAATGTTACTTTGGTGATATTTCATGGCACTCACTATGGAGAGTTGCAAAACAATCACATAACTTGTTCAGATATTACCCACAATGCAACTCAACCACCAATAGTGCTGAAGATGGTTTTCATATGTTATGCTAGTAGCAGCTAATGTAGCCTGTACTATAAAGTTGTGGTAAGTCTCCACACCCCACATGTTTTGTTGAGTTTGTTTTTCAAACTTGGAATCTTGAAACCCTGACTCAAGTGACATCCCTTAAGAAACGTTATCAGACTTCACAGAACACCTTGTATCCCACCAATGTTTGATTCCCTGCTGATATCTGAAAACTGTGGCTGATTAGATAATTTGGAGGGTTTCAGGTATAACTACCCAGTTTGATCACTTTTTTAGACTACCTCTCTGTTTTCCCTCTATGATGTACACCCAGTTTGCTCTATGTACATCAGTTATTTCCCCATATTCCCCAGAATAAGAACTTTTGCTTTTGCAGAAAGTTTTGAGCTTCTTAAATGTAGGCGGAGAGAGATAGTGAGAGCTGAAGAGCAAAGATACAAAGTGAGAGACAAGCCTATAAATCAATACCCAACATGTCTTCTTGTTGGAGTTCATTCTGGTCAATTGAGGTCAGTGTGGGTGTTGCTCACAGTATGGATTTCTGTCTGTGTTGAATATGAGTGTAAAATGGCAGCTTTAGACAGAAGTTCTGCAACAAAAACTTTAAGAGTGAAACTTCTATGTTTTTTTTTTGCTTTCCGCAAAACCCATCATCTATCGTTTTGATCTTTGAAAAAGAGTTTACTTCATATGGAGCTAGCTTGGGCTTTCTACAAAAAAAAATACAAAGGGGCTGGCAGATTGAGAAATCCAGCTGTTTGCATTCACACATGCAGCTCCTCCTGCAAGTATCAGGAGTTTTGTGCACGTGTGAAAGCACTATGCGTCAAAGTTGTCGATTTTTCACTGCTCTGGGCTTGTAGTGGAGATATGCGTTTGTGTGTGGTGTTTTATTTTCTGACACCAGACTGTCTGGCTTAAACTTGCAAGATGTTTGAATTGTTCAGAAAACATATGTGTCTCGTTTTAAGATTTAAAGGGGACATATTATGAAAATCCACTTTTACAGGGTTTTTGAACATATATTTGGGTAACCTGAGTGTCTACCAACCCACAAAATTTGAAATAAATCCATCCAGTCGTTTGTTTGTAGTCTGCATTAGTCTTACAACACAGAGAAAAGTGCTCCATTTCAAATTTTCTCAGTTTGGGACATCACAAGCTGGATTCTGGTAAAAAAAAATACCCTCCTTTCCCCTGGTTTCTCCACCTATGGACTCCACCCCCAGCCTACAGCAAAACTTTTGCACAGGTCTGCCATTTTTATTCTCACTACAGAGGAGTGATGTCTACTGTGAAACTCAGGGGGGGCTCATTGCATTTAAAGAGACACACACACCAAAACGGAGCGTTCTGAGAGAGCTGGTTTATACAGGGTCACAAACCTCCTCTGGTGCTTGATTCATGTTATATTTGGACCAAAGCACAGCACAGATGTTTCATTAAGACCGCAGGGGACTGTTTGATGGGGGAAAATGGTTATAATATGTCCCCTTTAAATTTGGCTGCCACATATAATAATGTTGTCATTTTGAAAACCCCCAAATTCAAGGAAGGCTTGTCATTTCTGATAATACTTTTGTGCGTGCGTGTAACAATCCAACTCTTGGTAATTCATGCTTTATCCGATATTCTTTACTAACTGAAATGTGTATTAGGTTAAGAATGTTGAAGAGAAATGTAACGTTGGCAGACTGCAGCTGGTTTCTTGAATACAAGTTGGATTTAGGTCTAGCTGTGACCCAGATCCTGTTTATTTTGACGTCTTTGACACGTCTGCGGTAGTGGGCTGGTTGGACGTACTGCCAAAATGCCACTGGAGACGACTCGCGAAAGTGAAATGAATGAACATAAGTCAAGGGCAACAGCTCTGCTTGACAGTCCCACATTAAGCTCTCCGGTTACACAAGCCCTTTGCATCATTTGTGGTTCTGTGTTGTGTGACAAAACTGCACATTTTAGAGTCATATGCTTTTTTTGTGACCAGCTAAAAGAGCCATTTTAAATAATGCTGTTTAATGTTGATACTTAACACCTTTCAGGTAGGTGGTGAAGAATAGCACAGTGAGAGAGGTTTAAGCTGTTATGTGAAGGTCATTTTGTAGATTTAAGCCTTTTGTGTGCATAGAAAATATTTTATTAGAATCCATGAAAACAAGGACAACAAAAGAAGTGTTGTGTATATATTTTTTTTCAGTGTAGTTTAAGTATAGGGAAAGAAGGTAAATTGAGGACGATGGGAAACAAAGTCACTGCAGATGCTTTACTGTTTTGGATGCGTGGGGTCCCCTAGAGTTTAGTGAAGTGGTGAGGGTCACGAGCCAAAAAAGGTTGGGAACCACTGGTCTAAACTATACGATAGATGAGATCAGGAAGGGAATTAGGTTGGCATTAGACTCACTGACCTGATAGTTCAAAACAGCAGGGGGACATATGGAAGCACCCGCATCTCTCTGACCTGCAGTGCTTGTAAAACAGCGGGGGTGGGAGAATGATAGATGTAGGGCGATGCAGTCCGACTGACCTCCTCCGCTCATACTCAGCGATGACTGAAGCATCACAGCAGGGTGTGAAGATGGAAGTAGAGATTTAGTTTCAGTTTTACCCTCGCTCGTTATTGCCAGAGAGTTGTAACCGCCCGAGCAGGGTAAGGGGAGGGAGGATGCGCGCTGGAATGTACGGCGACTGAGACACTGACCTCCACTGTTTCTCATGTTTTAGTAATTCTTTGAAAACAACATGTAGGGAGCAGACAAAGCACACACTATACTCTGCTTAGTTTGCTTTTAAATCTTTTATGGGAGTTACATTTTTCTTAGGTTAGGGTCAGCAATCTCTTTTTTTCCTCTGTCATTACAAGAGGCATGGGATTTAGGAAAAAGATGGAATCCCTATGCATTACAAATGTAATTTGATGTGGATAACACTGTCTGAAACTGGAGCTGGAATTAAGTGATGAAAGGGAGAGCTGGATAAAGGGATGAAAGTGTAACAGGGCAGCAGGGGGCTCAGTTGTCGGAGGATTGGTCTCACAACTGAAAGGTCACAGATCCCATTCATACTTCAGACAAACTGTCCTTAACTGTGACATTTGGTTTGTTGAGTATAAGGGCGCACTCACCCTATGCAATCTGTACTAAGTAAGCACGCTTCACCCTCAAAGTCCAGTTCGTCTGACTTGTGTGAGTGCTCCGTTCTGTGCTCAAACTCGGTACACTTCCTTGTCCCTGGCATGCTTGGAATAGGTGTGCGCGGCTTAAGCACGATTGGCCCCCCCTTCCCCATTTCCCCGCTGGCCGGCTCACACTGCTCCAGAACAAACCGGGCATGAGGGTGGTTACCTCTTGTACATAACGTCGTAATACAGCACATTCATAGCTTTATATTATCATGAAGCGTGCTCAGTTTACAAACAGGTGGACTCGAGAAGAAAAGAAAAAAAAAAGGGACGTGCGGTCGAGTCCGCGTCCGCACATTGGAGAACAACACGGAGAACATGACAGCTACTTTGTGACTTATTTTGAGTCATGTTAGTCAGATGCAGTCAGAACACTCCGGATTCTCCATAATGAAGGCTGTCAACGTTGTGTACCCGCGTGCTTGTGCTCGTGCATGAACTGTACCGTGCCGAAGCACACGTCTTCCAAGCGTGCCAGGGCCAAGGAAGTGTATCGTGCTTGAGCACGGTACGGAGCGATCACACTGGTCAAACGAACTGGACTTTAGGGGTGAAGCGTGCTTATGCACGGTACAGATTGACAGTGTGATCGCGCCCTTAGTTCATCCCATTGTTTAATACACGACAAGTAGTATTGCTTAAAAGAAAAATGTAGTCAGAAACAACTCGATTGTAAGTATACTGCTAGTTCACAATAGTGGAATAAATAAAGGTATTTGTAAGATCAGAGGGTACATAGACACAGATGAGTGTTGCACCTTAAGGCTGTGTGTGGGCTGTAAGCTGTAGTCACGTAATGACAGAGCTTTTCCTTTAATGGAAAACTCGAACAAGCCGTTGTTTTGGAAAAGGAGCTCCCTTCAGGGCCTCATCCTGGGGGGGGATGTCTAAACTTTTAATGGTTTAACGTCATCTTTCTCGATACATTCTTACTCAGAACTTTTTCTTCGGAGACAAAGCTTTTATTGAAGCCTGTTGGGATTTGTTAGAGTGTAAGTTGTAGATCTCTTTGAAATGGGTGGAATGTGTCTTTCTATGAGCCTTCTTTTTCCTGTTTGCTCTCTTTACTCCAATCTTTGCTGACAGCGGTAAAATGGCAAGGCTGTAGTTTTGTAAAAATCAGTCTTTCCTCAAACAAAGCACCTTCCTATATTACTTTATCATACTTTACATTTCAGCAGTTTTTGTTTCATGTCTTTTTTTGTTCCGTTTGTTTCAGTTTGGTATGCCAGATGGCATTAAGTACTACACAACCCACGAGTTGATACCGATAGTCACTGGATATGCTAATATCGGCTGGCCGATGATATCGGCTGGCCAATAATATCGGTCGGGCTCTACTGTACAAATATTTACTTTATCTGTAATAGACATCGTCGTTCTTTAAGCCCACAGCGGTGTCTTCAAATGTTTGTTTTTTTATCAGACAAGAAAATTAAAGATAACCTTTTTTGTTTTCTTTGTGAAATGTGAATGGTGGATTTCACACGTCTTATAGTAACAAATTATATCGTGCAATCTATTATGGTCTTGTCATTTGGGAAATTTAAAGCATTTACATTATCAATGGTCTTAATTTGTTTTGGAAAAGCTGCAGATTCACTTGTTGTTAGTGTTGATTACTAAGGGAAACGAGCACCAAAATAGACCAGTCACATACTGTGTCTTTGTGGGTGTGCATGTGTGTGGTTGGTTTTTGTGTGTACGTGCATGCCTGTCTCTGTTTGTGTGTGTTTGTGGTTGGTGTGTGTGTGTGTGTGTGTGTGTGTGTGTGTGTGTGCATGCCTGTCTCTGTCTCTGTTATTGTTGACATTAGTCATTTGTTAACCAGTATCCACGGTTGCACCTCACGCTCATCTGTCTTCTTGTTTATCTTCATCTGTGTGTCTAAATTACCGCACTCTCTCTCTCTCTCTCTCTCTCTCTCTCTCTCTCTGTGTGTGCGTGTGTGCTTGCACCTCTTAGTATAGTTGTTCTTGTTTGAACTCATATGTTGGTCAGTAACGTCTGTTCAAAGTGGTTGCGTCATGTTTGTCCATCATTAAATAACAGCGTGTGTGTTCTTTGAGGAGGACTCGGTCGCCTCACAAAGATGAACTCACAGACTAAAATTCATGAAACATAAATGCACACTGTGGTCACCTGAGTACTATCATTATATAATTATATATCATAAAAAGGGTATTTATTTATGGTGTGGTCATGATGTCCCAAACATGTTTTGCTTTGCTGGTTGTTTAACTCTCTTTAGTCTCATTAATGATTAAGCTCAGGGGTCACAAAGGGTCACAGTGAATAAACTAAACATGATTTAAGTAATGGGGCCAATAATAGTGCTGTTTGTTATGCAAGATAAAGTGGACTCATATGGAAAATAAAACAAGACTAAGGTTTTCTAACGATAATTAAACGATGTTAGAGTTAATGATTATTACATATTCAAAAATATTTCAACAAAATTCAGACCAGTTTTTGTCCCAATAGAAATGTAAGAACCAATTACATAGATATTAGAATGTGCATTCTTTATTTATCCCTGAGGGAGATTCAGTGACTTGCTCAAGGGGACCTCAGCAGTACTGGGGAAGTGAGCTAAATATAAAGACAGAAATAAAGACAAGCATCAAAACTGGAGTTTTGTAGATTTTGGTATAGACTAAAACTCAACTTCAGTCCGACTTTACATCATATGTTTGATCAAGCTGACTTTTTTGGTTTCTCCGTGAATATTCTTCACACGATGTACTCCACGCCATATTTCTGATGAAAAGTCTGTCTCCCACGATTGTTTTTTGATTCAGTAGGATTTTATTCCCTTTTTGTTTTTTTTCAGATGTATAGCAGGAGAGACATGAGATTATGTGTAAAAAAAACTGTGTTTAACTGTTGATACAAATGACTTTATTAGACATGAACCGCCTAGAAGAACGGAAAGAAGGAATAAAACCGTTTTGAAATAGGGACTACATTTTAATTTGTCTCTTCAGTGTTTTTATCCCTCTCCTTCTTCCTGAAGCTATCAAGCAGTCAATTTATTCATCAGCTTTGCAGGCAGAATAAGACACCCTCGTGTTGTGGCTGAGTTAAGATATGTTAAGCAGAGGAGACCCTTCCCCACCAATGTCCCCATGTGAACCCTGAAGAACCCACTGAACCCACTAAGCCCTCTGTGATTGGCTGGACTTCAGCCAGCAGCACCCAATAGGAGATCACTGATTTCTGATCTCTCCCTTTATGCTTCTCGACCCCTCCCCCTCCCCCTTTCAAACATATGGACTCAGAAGGTATAGAGTAATGCTGTCAGGCAGCTCCTACGTTACTGAGGCACTTCTCCTCATTTGATGCTGCACAATTGTTAGAGTGAACGTATCTCCTGATGTCATTTGTCAACCACCTAAAGAATCAGTTTCTTCATTGTTTGGTTTGAACCACAACCACAGATATGATCAATGGCGGATGTGTTTTTTTTTTCTACTTTCTTCATTGTGAAATTTCCTTTTTATTCTGCAGGACAAAAAGGAGCTCAGGTAGGAGGGAATTAGATATGACACACGGGTGGGATTGACCCGAAGGTTTACCTGTTTAAATATATCTCTCTGAAAGGAGTCCATGCAGGTCAGCTTTGTTTAGTGATCCAGGTCACTTAGGTGTATTGATGGATGTGAGTGTGTGTGTGTGGTTGTGCGTGCGTGCGTGTTGAGGCCAAATGCAGGCTTGTCCTGAATAAACTTGTATGTGAGGGAGGTATTTACAAGCTCAGAGACAGAATTAGAACAAATGTGTCCAAATTAGAACGAGGAGACTGTAGGTTAGAGGAATGGTGCTGTTCTCTCGGCTGGGGCCAGATTTAGATCAACTCTGAGACATGGTTATTTAAAGGCGTGTTGTTTAACACCATGGCAACGAAGCAAATTCTGCACTTCAAAGAACACAAGTAATATAAATACACATTTGCATGGATCTGAACAGAATTATATTGACATAAAAAAACAGATTGTGGTAGTTTTAATGCTTTAACGTGGTAACGTTTATATTATTTTGGTTTAAGTGATTTTCTGATTTCAAATCTAAACCCCCTCCTATTTTCATCACACATTCGGTTCAGCCCAGACAGCAGCTCTTACTAGTGTTGTAGTACTCGAAATCGGTCTTGGTCTTAAGGCCGGTCTCGGGGCCACTTTTTGAAGATATCGGTCTCGTCTCGGACTCGAAAGCATTTTTACTCGGGCTTGTCTCGGTCTCAGACTGGGCGGACTCCAGATTTTAAATCAAGACTAGTCAAGACCACCTCTGAAAGGTTATTTTTACACGTGATGGCTGTGATTAGAAAGAAAACGCCCCTTTCTAAAAGAACAAATAACTTAAATTCATTCATCATTTGATTTTTTTCCCCGGTTACGTCCGCAACCTTCCTGGTGTTACGGTCTAAACGACTGACACACCCGCTTCACACAAGATGATGATTTTTTATTGATATTTATGGTCTTGGTCTTGTCTCGGCCTCGGCCTCGCCCTGCCTTGGTCTTGTCTCTGCCTCAGAGCTCTCTGGTCTCAGGTGGTATGGTCTTCTTGACTACAACACTAGCTCTTACACACACAGAGTAGAATTACCAAAGGTGGAGAGAGAACAGGTGGAGCAACCGGTTTCTACAAATACTTGTAGCTTGACATTATGTTACTTTTAAGACAAAGTTACATTTGGTCCTTATTTATGCTATTGCTATTTTGAGGACTGCTGCATTTTCTGTCCACCTTCTTTCCTCCTGCACTCTATCATTGTACAAAGGGGAGGACATGTCAAAGAGGCATTCTCTCTCTCTCCCCAACACCATAAGTTTCTCCTCCTTTCCCACAGACCCGGAGAACAACACATTCCTTTGCCTCCCTGCCATGTTTACATGTTTGTGCTTTCCTGTTTGTTACCGGCAAGACTGCTCCTATTGGTTGTTGATAATAGTCAGTCACGTCATTGAACAACACAATTTGAATAATACACAAGTAAAGACCTGGGATAACATTAAACATGTTTGATTTTATTGTAACGAGAAAGAGTAGACGAGAAAAAGACGGCCTTAAAAGCTTGGACCGAGTTGTATGAGCACCTTACACCAAACGACTGAGATCACAGAAGACTCCAGCAAAACTCTCATGATTTTTTCCTGACTTTGGAAATTTGTCCGCGACTTTGATATCGCTTAAAATGTCGTTTGGTGTCAGGCCAGCATAAAATGCCAAGTAAGCTTTAAACCCAAACAGTAAACATGGTTTGTAGTTGTGAACTTTAACAAAGGCAGAACCAGACCGGTCCAACTTTGTTTTCTCTCCACTAACTAAAAGCCCCTCAGGATTCTCTAAGTTTTTAGCAGTTGCATGAGATAATGAAGCCCGCAGAGACTTCAAGATGGGTCTACAAATGTAGTGTTTTTAACAGTATGTGTGCTATGTTTATGAAAATTACAGAAATAAGCTGACTTGATGGGTTAACCCCCTCCCTCCAAACCCACATCACAGGCTTTAGTGTTGTGTAATTCTGTTACACAAGTGAGGGGCTGTGACTGTGAGGATGCAGATCTTCTGAGTCCGTAAGCAAGTCCGGTATAAAAGGATGCTGTTATACATTGTCCATTTTCAGAGCCATAAATCCAAGCATTGGTGGTTTTAATAATCTTGCGAGTGACCTGCATTTGGTTATCTAAGGTGACAGCTCGTCGGTTTTAGTAGTTGTCAATGAGGACAATGAGGACAATAAATCTAATGTAAATCAAACTGAATCTATAAGTGCTTGTTTTTCATACATCTAAGGCATTGTGTGACTTTTCTTTTTTTACCTTCACTTAATTTAATCCTTTTTTTTTCTGCGTTTATGTAATCTTCAAGTTGCATCTTTTTCAAAAAAGTCATGAATGTTTTCACACAATCCTCTGTGTTCTTTTTGTCGTTATGAGATGTTCAATAGAAAATATGACGTTTCTTTCACTCGACTTGTACGTCTTTATTCTCTCATTTCTAGGAAATTGTGTTTAAAAAAAGGCCAAGAATTCAAAATAAATTGTAAATAACAAAACACACTTTTCAGGAAAGTCCCCCCCAACCCTCCCCTCCCCTTTCTCTCTTTCTCTTGCGCTCTCTCTCTCTGTGTTTTTTTTTCTTCTTCTGTTTGTCTCCTCCCTCATTTAAATCTACTTTGAGCTCCTGCCGGTTTTATAATAAGGCTGTGGTACACACTGTTCAATACTGCTGACGGCACAACCCCGGGTACAAGGTGTGTGTCTGCCTGTGTGTGTGTGTGTGTGTGTAGGTGCTTGAGTGCGGACTCTGGTGCTTCTTTCTGTCTTTGTGAGAACCACTTTGAATATCCTCTAAACCTGTGAGGACTTTTTTGGGAACTTTTTTCAGTCATAATTTCTAAACTGACCATTTAAGGTTTAGGCTAAATGATATTTTGGCTCATTTTAAGATTAAAGGAACAACCTGCTTCACTGGCAATTTTCATTGCAAGAGTTTAGTTAGTGTGGAATAATGAAATTCAAGCCCCCTGGAAGAGAGGGAGACGTTGTGTGTTTTGTGTGTTTGTCTTGTATGGTGTGTGTGTGTTCATCTTTTACATCTTGTGTAACTTTTTTTTTCCTAGTAAGCTGAACAGTGGCATTATTAGCCAGATCTTATGTAAGGCAGCTTATGCAAGAAGCCGTCTTCTCACTGCCCTCCTTTATCACTGCTTTTTATTTCTTTTAGCCCCCCCCCCATCGCTCTCTCTCTCTTTCTTAGAGGCTTTCAATATGCTTCCGGGTGTGCACATGTGAAGTGGATTCTCTCTATTAACCATGCTGTAGGAGATATCTCATGTGAATTACCCTAATGACAAAGTGGAGCAATGATGTAAAAGCAAGTACAGCGGCTGTATAGCCTCTGTATGTTATTACCATTAAATAGGCATTATGTAAAAAAGGGCGGTGTGGAAGTCGCAGTGTAATCTTTATCAAAGATGGTGGACGAAGCAACAGCATCTGACGCTATGATGGCATGACATTATGACATATGACATTATCTAAGTGCTGCATGAAATTGAATGTGTTCGCAGGAAAGAGAATCAAGGAGCTTCAGTACGTAGGGAGATTCTCGTGTCTTTAGGTAACAAGTCGTTTCCAGATATGCACTCTTGAAAATATCTAGATAATTTCAGGAGGACTGCTCCGGAGATTCTCCTGACCTCGCTGTTCACATATGCTCCTCACAACGGGAGACTATCCCCAACAGACGTTGTAAAAATAAAAAAAAGTAACTCCTCCTCCCATTGGCTCGAGGTGAATTCTCCGGAGAATATCCTACTGCGTTCTCACTCGGACTTTCTGCTGAAAAAATACTAGGGGTCTGGCAGGAGAAACTCCCGGTGAAGTCTGAGTAAAAAGTTTGGCTGTTTGCGTTCACAAATACCGCTCCTCGGGCAGATATCAGGAAAAAGTTGCTGACTTTGCACAGGCAATTTATATCTTTGCCGTTCAGACATAATCCCCAGTCTGATCTGTCAGGATCAGCTGTCCTGATAAGACATGCTTCACTGATAATAATGTGATGCCTCTCAAATGCATTCAGGTTGGCTAAATGCTGACTCAAGAAACAATAAATTCTTTATCCCCGCGGAATGCAACTGAGGCCCCGCCGGTGTGCCAAGAAATGCAAGTACCTCGTCACTCGTAAGTCAGTGATAATTATCACGTTAATTTTGAAAATTAAAGCAGATTTTTTTTCCTCATGCGTGTTCATATGCTTGCGTACAAAAGTGAAAATATTGCATGTTCAGGTTGTTAAATCAGGTTAATTCTTGTTTTATAGAAAGTCGAGGTTTTACTTTGTGAAAATATTCTGTCATGGAGTCCATGTGCATTGCTGTGTTCAGACTGGTCATTTTTGGAGGAGATCAGGCGACAGTGTTGTCCTATTTTTCTATTTAGAGAAATGTAGGTTATCAAACCCCTCCCCCCTTTGACCATCGGGGTGTTTTTTAGGACACCAGACAGACCACCCTGCAGCCCCCCGCCCCCCCCTTCCCCTTCTCTCTCCATAAACACCCCCTCTCCCACAATCCCCCTGGCTGTGAATCTCCTCTATTATCTTTTATCTCCCCTCTGTGTGCTTTATGTTTTGCCCTCATCAGCAGCCTGTGTTCACATTCAGTGATTTTTAAATAGTTTATGTGTCCCAGCTGAAAGTAAAACTAAACTCAAACTTTAATACTGGCTGCATTATAAGTTTTGCGTATCTCCTTTTGTGAGGGTGTGTTAAGTAAGATGATTACGGAAAAAGAGGTCCAATGTGTGTGTTTCTGTTGTATGATTTTTTATTTATTTTTTTTGGGGGGGGGGGCTTTTTTTGCCATTATTTGATAGGACAGTGGATAGAGTAAGAAATCGGGGATAGAGTTGGGGAATGACATGCGAGAAAGGAGCTAGAGGTCGGACTTGAACCTGGGCCATCTGCTTGGAGGACAATAGCCACCATACATGGGGCGCGACCAGTGTTGTCACTAACGCGCTACAAATTAACGCGTTATTTTAATCTGATTACTTTCTTTCAGTAACGAGCAATCTAACGCGTTCATTTTTCCAAACCAGTAATCTGATTAAAGTTAGTTTCCTAAGTGGCTGTGCGTTACTATTTTGTTATTGCCTCATAATGTATGTAGAATGCAGAATTTTGTTGTCATTTTCGAAGAGAATGAGCGGAGCTGATACGTTTCACTTTATTCAATGTGTGTGCTTCCACTGGGTCCGCTGCGCTGCGTCTCAGCTCTGTCTCAGCTCCGGCAGTCCGGAGCCCTCCGGAGCTGATACGTTTCACTTTATTTAATGTGTATGCTTCCACTGGGTCCGCTGCGCTGCGTCTCAGCTCCGGCAGTTCGGAGCCCTCCGGAGCTGATACGCAAGGCTTCTATTTTTGCCGGATGCCGGAGCACGACGCATCAATTCAGCACACAAAATAACAAGCGGGACGGGAAGTCAGACACCGATACAACATTAAAACAACCGGTTTATTTTCAGAATAAAAGACTCCTTTTTAACGGTTCAGAAAAACGACTGTATGTGTGTTTGTTTATGTGTTTATGAGGTTAATATAGAGTTTAATACCATGTACATCGTATTATCTCGTGCTGTCACGAGTTAATCTTTAAAATACCGCGGGAATTCCTTTGTCTCTGCACCCCAGCTGACCGGCTGTGCTCTGCGTGCTGCGGACGGAGCACGCAGCCGGTGGGTATTGAAGGACGGGGGTGCACGGAGCCGTCACGCAATGCACACTGATCTGGTGGAAATTCGGCGTTATGTTGAGGCAGCGAAGGGAGGAAATCGGTAAAAAGTAACTAATAAGTTACTTTTAAAGTAACTTAGTTACTTTGATGATAAAGTAATCAGTAAAGTAACTGGATTACTTTTTTGAGGAGTAATCAGTAATCAGTAATCGGATTACTTTTTCAAGTAATCTGTGACAACACTGGGCGCGACCTAACCACATCTGTGCCCAAATAATTTTGATAATTTAAATGTCCGTATGAACAGCTGGAATGTGTTTGTAATTTTGTTATTGCTTTAGATGAAGATTTCTGATTTCATAGTGCAGCTTAGGAGGTTCAACAAAAGAAAACAAAAATGTGCACAACCCAGTGAGACAACCCAAAGGCTTAGATGATGCTATTGCCCCCGAGCCAAGAGATTTTAGCATAACATGGACTAAAAAGAGCAGAATCTTTCAACAAAGTTCCCCTTTGAACATCTATTCTCTCACAAAGATATTTGCCATCAGTTGCTGACCATCTCGGAACCCATCAGCTATTGTCTGGTGACGATAAAGCCTCTGGGAGCAATAGCTTTTTTTCCTCTGGTCTTTTAGTGCAGCCATGACTCAGCAGGACTTCCTGTTCCATGCATTGGCATTGTTTACAGTCTAACTAGGAGCTTGAAAAGCTGGATTGATTTTTGTTGTGCGTCAACGTCTACAAACTAATTGTATGGATGTTTGTAGAGATGAATTAAATGTAAATAGTCGTAAGATGACTGACAATGGGAGCTGATATTTTATCATGGCCAAATGTGTTCTGCCCTCTCTGCTCTCCACACACCGACTGTTTTCCTGGATATAAACAAAGCCCACTGAAACCCAAGTGGACATAACTAGGACTACAAACAGAACCAGGACAATGTGGTAACAAAAAGTCACGCCATTCTTACAGATTCTGCTTTTACATACTGACAAGAGTCATCAACAAATACAGTAAAAGATGCGAGATGCATCTTAATTTAACAAAGAGCCTAATTTCAGTTTATAAGGTCAAAGTATTCTGCTGTATAAAGTTGAATCACTTGCGTCAGAGGCAACCCTTGAGACCGTACTCGTGTCGAATGACTAAGAGTGTCAGGTCAGTGTGGTACTGTGACTAGCAATGACGTTTTCGTTCACTTCTACACTGATTGGATACAACACAATCACCTGAACAAAACAGTAAAATGGATGATTGCCACAGTCCTGCAGTGAATCCTCCCTTTCTGAAGTTTCATATTCATACTGTGTCCAACATTTACATTTAACCTCTGAGTAGGCCTGCACGATATGAGGAAAATATGCGATGTGCAATAACATTTTTCAATATGCGAAAACGATGTGAAAAGCGGTAAATAAAAATAAAGAGTACATATATCTCTAACTCAGTTACGTTGGCAGTCTGCTGTTCTTTATGTTTCATACATAACCTGTGTTTGCGACAGGCCTTTCCTTAATCCAAAATAAATCCCCAAAGCAATTTATTTTCCTCCACTTAACTTGCACACAAACAAATCAAAGGGTAGAAATAGCTAGCTGTAGCTTCATCTCACTGCATCAAAATGGTTTGAACACATGAACATTATACTCAGGCGTCCATCCAATAGGTGCAAAGTATGCATACTGAGGGAGAAAACACTGACTGACTACATTCAAGTTTTTATTTGTTTATTGCAATAAAGTTAGACTTTCCCGATGTGTTTGTTGCAAAGGGTCATATCACAATAACGATAAAATCCTGAATAATTTCACAGCCCTACCTCTGAGGTTATGGGCTGAATTTAAGGAAGTAATTACATACTTATTTTTTATTTTTTATCTTGATTAGACCAACAGGGAGGAACAAGGTAGAGAAAGGGGCATTACATGCAGCAAGTCAGAATAGACGACAGTGCGGTGTTCTGGTAGCATTACATTTTACAGCTTTTGCATAATTTTGTACACGGTATGATCTTCGGACATTCAAGAAAAATGAAGCGTTAGATTCACAAAGTTACTGTGGGCTTGAAGCATTAGTTTAATATTGCACATAAATCTACGTCTAGTTATAAAGGTCGTGTAAGGTAAGAAGCCTGACCTACATGCTGGACCGACAGGGAACAGCTCAGACTAGCCAACATATACTGTATGTTATGTAACTGTTATTTTACATCCTCAAGGAACAACATTAGCAGAAGAGTTTGGCCTGCTTTCATCTGCTATATAAGTTACATAAAGCTCCATGGCAATGAATCAAGTGGTTTCTGGCTGGATGTGACTTCCAAGTTATGTAGGGTAATAACAGGCTATAGAGTGTCTGCGGGAGCTTCATATGGATATGTTTGACCGTGTAAGGCAAATGAGATTACTTTCAGGTCATGTTTTTTTCTACAACAGTGAGTCTTTACAGTCGTCCTGTTCCTTTTTGGACTCTGCAGTCCAACAGCAAAAAATATCCCTATGACCCAGTGTGTAGAGACTCATAATCAACTGATTCAGCTGCTCAAGTAAAATCTGCTTTAGTACCAGTAATATTCTCAGCAGTGTGACCTCTTGATGACAGCTTTTTTCGTGCCAGTTTGGGATATGGTACCCTTGGATTTGCAGCCTGAGACATAGATGCAAAAACAGTATGTTCCCACACTCAAGTAATAATCACACTTACAGAAAGACCTCTCAGCCAAAATCTGCAGCCAACATTCTCCTGGCCTCTAATGTTACATAAGAATGTCACTGATCCACCTACTGTATGTTCTAGTTCCAAATGTTCTGTATGTGGGCTTTACTAGCTGTGTACAGTCTGTGGTTTAAAAGTGAAGCAGTTTCTGATGCTCTGGGCTTTTTTGAGGAACCAACCAAAACCAGGCTTGTTCATTTTTTTAATCCGAGAGTTAAAGGGATTAAGCACCCGCCCTCCTAAAGTGTCCTTCAGCAACACACAGAAGTCTTATTCCAGCTGCTGGAGGGTTGCTTTTGGGCTGATCAAGGTTGCAGCAGATAGTAAATCCGGTAAAATCTGTCAATTGCCATGCCATTTTGAACACACAGTTATGTCTCCTTCTTCAACTTGCATGGTAAATAACAGAGGGGATCCTGCACACCATGATAGGACCTTTTTTTTAATTGTCCAGTGCTGTGGTAAATAACTACATTCCTAGAAAACTATAACTCAACAAGGCAAACAGCTCTCACCACCACTATTTGCTTGGTGCAAATTAGCTCACGTGAACATGCTACCACACTTAAGGTAGTAAAACTCGCCTAGCTTCAGAATAGTAGCATTGTCACTGTTTGCATGAAGGCGTGCTGTTTGAGGCATTTAGACCAAAGAACTGTTGTGCTTGAAGGCATCTTCACAGAGCTGCAAGCCAGTTGTGGACTTAATTAGTTTCTTTATGTTTCCATCCAAATATTTACTGACGCATTCAAGTCATAAAACAGCCACTACATTGAAAAGTCTCACCAATGTCCCACCTTTAATATTCCTGTTGAAGACCAAAAATCTGCTTTTAATATTATTGACTTTCTTTCTTTGATCTCATTAAAACTTTTCAGAACTATTCAGAGAGAAATACTTTGCATGGAAACTCGTACGTTAAACGGCATCAACATCAGTACCGGCCGATATTGGCCCTGTTGACAGACATCTGCACATCGGCAATTGTTGTTGAACCCATGTCAGTAGACAATGTTTATTTGTTGTGCCAAAATCAATTGCTGGCTTCTAGTACACCTAACTACTACTGACTTGTTTTCATTGTTAAATATGTGAGATGGTTGCAGTGTGGGAGTTTTACATCAAACGAAGTCATGAAACAAACATCGGGATCTGCACTCGGTTTGTCATTTGAAACAAAGGTATCGGCATCAGTCCTGATTTTTCCAATCAGTGCATCTATAATATATTCTCCTTCTTTTTTTCAGTAATGTATGTGCGCATTGTGTGATGTTGTTGTCAGGCAAATTTCCTATTTTTGTCCTATGAAGACGGGTGCTTCATCAAGTGCTGAAAAAGAGCAGAAGTTCTATTTTAATCCTTTTTAAAAATGAGCTGAATTAAATGAGAGCAGGGTGGTTATTCTGATCTCAAACTTGCCATTTTCATTGCTACTTCATGGCAAAGTTGTAGTTACACAATGCTTTTATCTCTAATGGGTTTTTTTTTCCCCAAGAGAAACCAATCTGAAATCCAGGACCTTGGATACTGGTTTTTCAACCCAGCAACAAGTCCTTCAAGTCTAGCTTGGTTGGATTTATGAGGGACGTAAAACTGTCTTGTTGGACCATTGAGTCGACTTGGCCAAAGCTTTTGTGTTGTGTAATGTGCTGAGTAACGTTATGCAAGGTGAGCTGGCAAGTGATCAATAGTAAACCTTGCTATGATGCTGTTATGTGTCTGGGCTCATTCTAGAGGGAGTGCACTTCAAAGGTTTGGTTTAACGTAATAGATCAGTTCTTTGTGTTGGATAAAAGCCAAAGGGTTACTATAACTCAGAAGCTCAGGTGATAAAAAATGATTTATTCATATAGTTGTTGGATTAAAAAACTTAATTAAGAAATTATGTTTGATTTCCTGAAGTGTCCTGGTACACTTTGAGACATCTGTATCTTCTTTGAAGAGTCGGCCAAGATGATTCTCGTTGTCCATAGCAGAATTAAAGTGCTACAAAACAAAACAGAAACTGTGCCTTTAAAGAACCACAGCTGGTAATGGAGGCCCCGGCAGACCTCTGTGGTTTCAGTTTATGATTGTTTTACTCTGGCACAGAGAAAATCCCATGAATAATGGGAGTATGATTTTTCTGCAGCTGAGAAATTGAGCTTTGAAGAGAGTTTTTCATCTCTCTTTCTGTTGTACATTTCCTTTTGGTCCATTTGCTCTGCAGCTCTGTCTTTCATCTACAGGTCATAGACTTTGTTTTGTCCGTCCTCTCTCTCACAAAAGGCCTTGAAAATGCTCCAATCGTGTCCTGTAAACTCCCAGGGGTTAACTTAGCCCAAGGTGCAGAAGAAAGTATGTGATGCATTACCATCCAGTCATATAAAACCTATTTGAATAGTATATTTAACGTTCTTGTTGAAATCTACTCAAATACCTTCAAATCACACATTTCCCAACGGGCAGTAACCATTTTCCACTCTCAAATAATGAAGGACTTTTGGGATCTGTTTTAGAGGGTTCATCCTCCATGTCATAGATAGTTTAAGTACAGCTAACATGGGAGTTTTCTCCATTTCTCAAAGGAAATATACTTTTCAAAGCCATCTATTTTTGCACTTCTCTTTTTCTTTGGAGGATTTCTTTTGGGGCTTTTTATGCGTTCATTTGACAGGACAGTGGATAGAGTGGGAAATTGGGATTAGAGAGTGGGGAATAAATTGCGGGAAAGTATCCACAGGTCGGACTGGAACCCTGGCCACCCGCTTGGAGGACTATAGCCCTTGTAAATAGGGCACAACCTAACTGCTAAGCCACCCCCGGCCCCCGAATTTGTCATTTAACGAGTTATAGTATCCCAGAAGGACCACAGCCTCCCCACATGGGGCATACGCACCAACCACTAGATAACCGGTACCCCTCGATTAACTTTTTTTTTATGATCGTGGGAAGCTGAAATTGAATTGAAACTTGATTAATTGCACAGCCCTAGAACATAGATTTGCAAATCATCTTCAAACAATTGAAAGAATTGTTGTGTTTTAAAAAAAAAAAGGGTTGGAGTAATTGCTGGTCATTGTCAGTATAAATGACAGAAAACAGTTGTATTTACATGCAATGTCTTTGGGCAAGAGGCATAACTAAGTCAGACCAATCTGGGTGTTTAGTTAATTGGCCCTAAGGGGACTTTGCATAAAGACACACTCTGGAATCACTCACCCCTTTCTGTCCTGAAGAAGTATCTCTCAGAGCCATTTTCACATCAGTATACAAAACTTATTATATGCTGGAACTTGTTTACACACACCTGAGGATTCATGTTGTATTTACACAAGTGTATGTGTTGGGCTTTGGAGTGAGGATTAAGTTAAATGAAAGAAAAGTTCCTCTGGAGTTTCCCCTTGGTCGTCTTTCTTTACATGAGAAAACATTCAAACAGCCTCTGCTGAGAAACAGATAGCCAAGGAAACGGAGGCAGAACATTTACCGTGCACCAAAACTTGAATCGTACTGTGTTTTTGTTCGTGTGTCTTCCCTTCATTCATACCCACACTCTTTGTTTCAGGTGTGTAGTTTGGCCATGCCAAGGTAGCAGCAGGTCAGGATGTCTGATGTCGAGGAGGTTCGTCCGAATGGGAGTAAGGAGAGAGAGATTTTCTACATCACTGATGATGATGACGATGACAACAATGGAGATGATGAAGACGAGTGGATACTTGGTAAGTCAAAATGGCAGACTATGATCACACAACTCTTGTTATAAAATCCCCACTGTTCCCATTATGTTTAACAAATACAAAAGAAACCTTGGAAAGGTTCAAGTGAGTAAAAGTGTTGACCACCTATGTATGTGTGTACATATTGTAGTATGCTCTTTGTGGAGTGGAGGGAGGCTTTGGAGGGTGGTAGGCTTTATGTAGGGGAATTTGGCTTTGATGTAGTTTGCTTTTATTAGCTCTTCATCATACTTTCTATGGATTAATTATGGATTGTATGAGTGTCCAGCAACTGCAGATTGAATCTAGCTAATCAGCTAAATCTGGTGCAGTGTACCTCCTCTCTTTAATTGAGATGAATGTATGTTGCACATGGTCCCTGACCAACTAAACAATAAACTAAAACACAAATGAAATGGGAAATGAAACAATTCTAACAACTTACAAGCATGAAACAAATTAAATGAGCTAGCAGTAGTCGTATAACATTTTCATTTTTATTGTTTACATTTACTTATAATACATTTTATTTTCTGATCTCTTTATTATACTATATTGTTTCACCCTTTTCTTTCAATGCATTCGTACTGTCCACATGTGTGCCCAGACAAGCGCTCCTCTTCAGCCTTTTGGCCTTCTGTCCTCCCAAAGGAAACAAACTCCTCTGACCCCTCTGGTCTCCTCCTCTCCTCTCAATTCTTCTGTTGCCAGTGTGTGTTACATAACCCAGTGAATCATCTATTAGTCCTATTAGACGCTGAATCGTCGGAGTGTGTGGGGGGAGACTTGTCTCTAGCGCTGTCTTTTTGTGAGTAGGAGGTAAGATTTAAACTTTGTTTGGATAACTTGGATGGCGTCAGTCTTTGGATAACTTCAATCCCATCACTGGAAGAAAACAGACTGAGAAGCAGCTACTTTACACGATCACGAAGCACTTTGTTAACTTGTTGACTTTTCATTCTTAATGTATCAAAACAGTCTTCTAACAAGTGCTTTCCCAGTTGATTATCAGTGACATATCTCAGCTTCGAAGAAGGAATTGTAGACTAAGAGATACAATGAGTGAGAATTAACTGTTTCCCTTTCATTTTTATAACTGCCTCCTCCTTTTTTCTTTGGGTTTTGTGCTGTTATATCTAATGTAAGGTTGTAAACATTTTTGATACTTTGATAGTTTTCAATACCTTGTGTTTTATAATGATACATCTCCATAAGATGGATAGTTTTAAAAAAGCACGTCACCTTTAGAAACTACAGATCTTCAGTCAGATTTTTTACAAAAGCTGCCCCTATAAGGGAGAGAGAACACTGTCTAAATTGCACAAATACATTGGCAATGATTGGGTATCTAAATATTGCCAATTAACTTGTGAAATTAAAACAGTGTGTAAAAGGTTGCTTGCAAGGTTTATCCATTAAAAACAAGAAATCGACCCATTATTAGATGCCTACACCTTCTATTGTTGTTGCTGTGACATGAAAACATAATTAATGCCTGTGGGGAAATTCAGGTTTACACTCTATTATTGAGACATGCTACTCACAAACAAAGGCCAAAAATGCACACCTGAATAAACGGGACCAATGGAAATGTATTAATGGAGAGATGTCAGAGTAAGGGGGGCTGCACACCGGGGGGTTCGGTGCTGAAGGGCACCTCAGCAATACTTGGGAAGTGAACTGGCTCCTGTCCAGCAAGCAGACCAGTTTCGATATTTTGGTCTGTTCTGGGACTTGAAGAGGTGATCCTCCGGTTGTCAGCACAAGTCCCTACAAAGTGGAGCTAGCCGCCCTGGTATCCATATTGTTTGTATTTTAGTATCATGTACTAAAGCAACTTCCAGATTTCTGTTCCACAAAAAGGTTCTGCCACCATCACACCTCTGTACTTACACATTGCATCTGTAACGGCGTAATATTGGTGTCATGGTGTTGGGATTCACATTGCATTACAGCGTTGTAATACACACGCACCCAGGCAAGCGCACACACACCCAGTTCTGTACCGCCTCGCCAGCTCCGACGTTACACATTGCCTGCATTAACAAGACAATAAGCCTGGTATTGGTAAAACGCAAAAAGGCAATGTTCAATGCTGTGATTATGGATTCCTTCATTTGTGTGCTTGTGCACCAAACATATTGGTTAATGCAGTACACCTATGTGGTCCATTCTTTTTCTGACAAAAGCATTTTTTTAGGGGCGCCAGTTTAACTTGGTGGGCGTGCCCCAGGTGTACAGAGGCTATAGTCCTCGTCCCAGCGGCCGTGCAGGGCTGATGTCATCCCCCACTCTCCTAAAAACATTTCCTGTCTGTCTTCAGCTGTCTGATCCAACAGAGGCAAAAAAAACTACAGTTTGCAGGAATAATTACTAGCATGGACATTAATATTCATACTATGATTTTTATATAAGCCAGAAAGACATTCTCAAGTTTTGTGTTATCTATATGTCCCTTGACATTTTTGTGTAATTTCAGCCTGGAGACATAAACACCACTTAAGTCGTTGAAACTTAGTTGCAGATCAGGTGAATCTGCAGGGTAGGCTAACAGTCAAATAGTTTGCAGTCTGACTTTTCATACTCGGCACACCTCAGATTCATGTTGGTGTGTTAATGGTGAACATATTGATAATGATGTCCAAGGAGACACCATTCTCTTAATGTGTGTGCATATATGTGACACTAGGAGAGAACTGATTTTGTTTGATATAGAGATAGTAACATAACTATGACATTTATGCAGCTTTTGGCTTTTTTCATGGATTGTCTCAAACTTTAAAATCATTTTTAGACCTAAAATTAAGTTTTTCCAAATTGCGTGTAGTTTTTAGATGTTGTAATGATTTTGTCGCTAAGTTCAAGGTGTCCTGTCAGCACTTTCACAGATGTCCCCTCTTTACTGGCAGTCTACAGGTTGATTTCTTTTGGACCGTAGCACGTTCTTATGTCAGAATATTGCAGTTCGTAACTTAACCAACACTTTGTGTGACGTCACAGACAATTAGTCGCCTGAAGCATACTATGCCAGAGAGCCTATAGAGCCTATAGAGAGCTGTATTCTCCTCATCAACGTGAGTCAGAGAGTTGGATAACCCTTCAAAGTGGCAGATTGCATGTTATGTTTGGTCCAAGGCAGCAGGAACCTGTGAACCTGTGAAAAACTCTTTGACACATACACACACGCTTTTAGACACATACACTCGCTATTTTTTCTGTTAAGCAAACACAACTCCTTCTTCTTGCTCTCTTCTGACACACTTCCAATCTCTCTCTCTCTCTCTCTCTCTCTCTCTCTCTCTCTCTCTCTTTCACAAACACACACACGGACTGTACATGTTGTCCTAATTACAGCATTACTACACTGTAAGATGTTACATAGCGTTGATTCTGGTTATAAAGTTCTTTAAGCCTTCAAAGTACGCTTGATACGGAGAGAAAAGGAGAGATAGATGATTTAAACCATTAATCATCAAACAAAAAAGAGGTTCACGTCTCTGTATTGTCCTGCTTGCTGCTCACGCTTATGAAACATTTTGACCACAATAGTTGTGCAACACTTTGAATAACTGACCCAGCGTAGAGAGCAAGTTGGCAGGAGCCTAAAGGCTACAGAAGTGGGTTTGGGGCTGTAAGGTTTGCCAGTGTGATTCCCTTAAGGTGGAAATGTTTTCAGTAAAATCAAATGATGGAGCTGAATTTGCAGTGTTCACTATTAAGGTATGTTTTTGTGACACGGTGCCTTAATCATAGGTGGATAGTGCAAAATGTCTGAAAGGAAATGAATAGAAAGCATATCCATCGTCTGAACCAGTGGAGCGTTAGGTAAGTCAGCACTGCTCCCTAACAGTGCCTGTGTGTGTAGAGTTTTCCTGCAGGCAATAAAACAGCTCAAATGAGAGTTTTGTTTAAACCAGCAGAGCTTTAGTGTGATTTATAATGCTAAAGCTCTGCACTTTTACAACAACAACAAATAAGGAATTATTTTTGATGAGTTTCAGTTTATTTTTATTGGTTTTAATCAAATAGTATTTAATGTGGAAAGGAATTAAAGAACAGAAAGAGAAACACGACTTTTTAAATCAACATTCATCCAAAATAAGTATGATTGTATGAAATAAATTGTTACATTTTGCAAGATATACCTGTTTTAGGCATACAAATGTACAACTGCACAAAGCATTCCTAAGTGAATGAAATATGTTGAATATAATATCATCTGATGATCTGCGTCCCTTTTCGGTCATCGTTAGTTTTCGTAAACGGTCGGATGCGCGAGTCGCTTTAAATTTTGCGATCGCAAGGACTTGTGGGACGGCATTATCTCATCTCCTTTCGTAAAGGATGGTCCAGTGGACCCTATGCTAAAGGAGGTTATAAAGGAAGCATTGACCCACCTTTCCTTAGCTTTTGGAGAATTCGAACGGCTCTTATCATGGCCGCCACTTAGATGCTTCTGGGTCATTTCACTCAGTTACAGTAGGAATCTTCCTAAGCAAAAAAGACAATTGGAATGCACCCACTGTGTTGCTTTCCTCTTGTTGTCAGTTCATCAAATTTCACCCTTCCTTGTGTCCCTGAGTAAAAGGTGAAAGCTGCCCTGATCAATTGAGTCATGCAGATGTATGAGAGAAGCATTTACCTTCTATGATACTTTTGCTCATTTTATTCACCCTTTTTTATTTTTGTAGTTTGTCAAACTTTGCTTTTCATGTTGCCATGACTCTTTTATTAATTTTTATCCTTGAAATGGTTTTAAACGTAGTTTTTGTTTTTTAAGTCCTACATGGTGGTTCATCCTCACTTTTTTCTACATGTTGGCTTTGTGCCACTATGGTGACTTTTTTTGTTATTAAAACAAATTGAACAACATTGACCAGATTTGACTCACAGTTGCAGTTGTAAGGAGACGTTCTGGTAAGAGTCTTTCAAAGGCTACAGAAGGACATTGCTGGGATTTGGCTTAAAAGGACGTTCGGTCAGTATTTCTAATTATTGGTGCGATCTTGTATACTGGACAGGTAATACGCAGCACTTCACATCAAACAACACTGTATATAGGGAGCAGAACTAGAGCTTGTTGTCTTCGCATGTGGTAAGAGATGCTAAAGGCCTCATGAAGAAAAACATCCTTTTACATGTTCTCTTCCTCGCATAGCAAGTCTATTTTGCTCCTGTGACGTCATCACCCCCCCGCCGTCTTCACCGTCTGTACCACGGTTGCCATAACAACCGTCACCAGGACTCTGCCCCCCCTGAGAGTTGTGACAGTTTCCTCTTTCAGGATCAACCTCCAATCTTCTTTCTCTTTCTACCTTTTTATTTCAACCTTTTCTTTTTACCTTTCCGGTAACCTAAACTTTTAGTCATTCCTCTTTTCTTCAGTCAATATTTGTATGCAAATCCCTTTCTTGTTGCTACTTTGACCTACAGTATGTCGGTCAAAGTAGCAACTCAAGTAAGTAAGTCAAAAAGTAAGTAAGTAAATCAAAAAATGTTCTCCTGTAATTATCTTCAGTTTTTAACTACTTTGGTTTTGACAACCCATAACTACATTTTAAATATGGAAGAGAAAATCTTTCAGCAGTGTAAAGGGAAAACTATAAAGGAGAACATAGAAAAGTTGTTAGGAAGTTAGTGGGTGTTTAATATTCATCGAGTATATAAAATTTGAAATGCACAGAGGTATCGATTGAAGACTAAAAGAAAAATTACTTAAAAATCAAATCTAAAGTATCTACAATTTTCAACCTTTTCACTTAGGACAACTGCAGGCGTGTTGATGAAATTACAGAACCATATATAATATTAAAATGAAGATACATAAATAAACCATCATCATACGCTATAGTCATTCATTGTATTCTATTCATTTTACATCTGTTACTCTGTATCTGGTACTTCAGTCCTTTATCAGAAAGTCTCTGATACATAGGGATCGATGTTCTCCATATTTCTACTTCGCTTTTTTTAAATTGCAGAGTAAAAGGTTAATTAAAAGAAATAGGATTGATTATAGGTCACATGTCAGTATTACAGTTTTTACTCTGGAGAGGTACTGTATGCGGTTGTCATGGTGATCACTTGCATCACATTCAACATACATTAAACACACACGCGTATGAAATGACACATTCTGTCTCTGTTTAGTATTTTTTATAAAAGTCCTCACTACAAAATGTCTAGTAATTAGAAAAATGTACAGTTTTGAAGAGGTTTGTTTTTTTGTGCATAAGGAAGCGTGTTTTTAATATTGCGGTTGAATCAATGAATGAAACCTTTATTGCCTCTAGAGGAATTTACCATGGACCAAAATTATAAAAACAAAATGACAAAAGTCAAACGACATCAAAGTGACAAAAGACATTTACAACCATACAGGACATAGCATAAAAATAAAATCATGAACAAAAAAAAGACATATTAAAATGCATCATTAAAGCATTGCATGATTGTGGAGAATTCAATAAGCAAGTTCAGTAAAGTTCAGCAGAGTGCCGAGTTCATACTGTATAATCAGAGCTTGTCTGCATCCTGGGCATTCTGTACCTGCGCCCTCAAGTCATTAAGAGTTCATACTCAGACCAGAGGGGGTGCAGAGGGTCTGCTGTAAATAGTTTCCTCTGTTCTAATAATTTCTCAAAATTAGAGGGGGGGAATTGCACTAGTGTGATGATGCACTGGGAATGTACAAATTTATAAAAATGGAAGGTTATTTGGAGATGTCACTTTTCCATAATAAAACAAGAGAGGCAAACAGACAGAATGAGACAAAGAGAAAAGTTATTAAATAAACAGAAAGATCATTTATTTGTTGTTCATGTTGGTGGAAGAGTATTCCCGGTTATATGTATTAAATCTAATGTTTATGTGAGATAAAGATAAATTAATGTCAGTGTTCAGAAATTAGTGAAGTATGTTTTTAAAATGCTTGGACATATAAAGTTATAGAAACCAAAACAGCAAAGTTAGCTTAGAGTTAGCATTTCAGCATGAACTACCATATTTCTTCTACTGTTCGATTCACTAAAGATTATTTCGAAGCAAAGGTGCCAGCACACTCAGTATTCACAAAATCTTTATTCAGCTCAGTGTTTACAACTCACAAAAAGAGTCAACCAAGTCAACACTTCCTCCCATGTTGAACACGATTAAGTTTGAGACTAATGATAATTTACAAAGACAATAAAGGAAGTTACAGGAAATAAATAAGACCCAAAACTGCTAAATTAAAAAAGCAGTCTAGTAATGTAAAAAGTAAACTGAAATCTTCTCTTTTTCTCTTTTTTGCTACTTAAAGTTGAGTTTAATGCTTTTCAAACCTGTTAGAAAATCCTGTCAGTCGTCCTATTATGAGAAGACCAATCTCAAAACCCATTGGCTCTTATCTGACTACAGTATTGTCTCTAGTAGCAATGGCCGGCTTTCTGGGCATCCAGTGTAGCCAACAGTTGGCAACGAAGGACTTCCAAATATAACATTATTATCAAATGTTGTTTTTGTTGTATTATTGTTGATCGTTTTGATAATTTTGCTTTGGCAACAACGGTTACCATCCATGTTTCCTTTGTTAGCAACTTGGGAAGGGGAATTGGTGCCGAGAAAAGGTGTCTTAGAGTATGTTGTTAGCTTCACTTGCATGCATTATCTATTTAAAGATATGCAGTATCTACAGACATGAATAAAAGATGACTGCCGATGCGTTATGAAATGTAGTTTTGCGGATTGTGTTTCGCCCTTTTGCTCTCCACACAGACTCTTTTTCCGGCAAACTGACATTGTATTGCCTGCTGAAATGCAATAAACAATAAAGACAATAAACAAATGAAGACAAAAGGCAAAATGTATCTTCATGCACCAAATGTCTGCAGGTGAAGGAAAGCACAGAGGAAAACACGATTTGTCTTAGAACGGACCCCAGGGGCACACCGCATGTTTTAGAATGAGGAAACAATGTTACTGACTAAAACAGTAACTGAGAAAAAAAAAAAAAGCAGGTTTTTATCTGATATATAAACCCACTTAAGAAATCCATGCCTAAACTTAAACACCTTTTTTCAAGCATTAAACTGTGCAGAGGCATACAAGCGCCATTCATTAAAATGTGACATGCAGAAATGGACTCGGGGAGGTCGGACCAGTCTCCAAAAATAAATCAACCTCCTCAGCAACCCAGTTCTGCTGGGATGTCTGTTCTGGGTCAGGTGTGTGTATATGTCTGCGTTTGTGTGTGTGTATGTGTGTGTGTGTGTGTGTGTGTGTGTGTGTGTGTGTGTGTGTGTGTGTGTGTGTGTGTGTGTGTGTGTGTGTGTGTGTGTGTGTGTGTGTGTGTGTGTGTGTGTGTGTGTGTGTGTGTGTGTGTTGTGTGTGTGTGTGTATGTGTGTGTGTGTGTGTGTGTGCGTGCGTGCGTGCGTGCGTGCGTGCGTGCGTGCGTGCGTGTGTGTGTGTGTTAGTGTGCCTGCTTTGGTGTGCATGTGAGTGAACAGATTGAGGAGTGTGTGCTGCATGTTGTTAGCTCAGATTAGGCTGTCGTGAGGTTTAGTCACATCTCCCATAATACACACATGTACCCACACGTAGACACGAACACACACACTGTGACTCCAGAGAGCAGCAGAGTAATAGTCTGTTAATTAGCCTGTTGCTCCCCTGCCTGTGTGGAGGCGTTGGTAAGCAGAGTACACGCTCACTCTCTGAAGTTCAAACTGAAGATAAACAAGTAAACATGTTTCCTTCCACGAATGTTACAGACACCTGGTGGTTTAGTCAGCGACAAGACTCTTCATCCCGCAAACTTACATCATAACTAGACGGGTGAACACGAGAAAGTTCCTATTGAAGTGTTTGTTGTTAATAGCCAACTGCTAACATTCAGCCACAAAAATATCTCAAGAGCATCATGCTCCGAACTTGTCTTAAGAGCATGATGGAAGAGCATCATGATCTTAGTGGGTCAAGTTTTATTAAAGGAAAATGGCATAACTGCTCTTATTAAAACCATACATCAAATATGTATGAAAAGTGTTCACTGAGGCCTTCACTGAGAAGGATCACTTCAGCTCTAAAGAACATGTTTATCATCTGTAATCTTATTGTTTTATTTTCTCTAGCACATTTCTTTTTTTTTGACATCTTGGGCTCTCATCAAAATGTGTCTTCAGCTTTAAGAACTAGTTTTGTCAGGCACTTCCAAACTTCAGATAGACTTATCAACTAGCCAGGAAACCAAAGGCTAATGGAGCGTGAATGAGCCGAAGAAAGAGCGATTGTCTAAGTTTGAGACCAAACCAAAGCTAGTGATCAAATTATTGACAAAAGCACGAATGATTACTACAGTAATGTTTCTTTGTGTCAGCTTGATGTGTTAATATACTTGATTATACTTAAAATATTTTTCCAATAAACACTCTTACAAGGTACGTAAATGGGGTTGGTTGTAAACAGGATTAAAAACATTGAAATTAAGAGCCCCAATATTAAAGGAGCAATATGTAACTCTGACACATAGTGTTCAAAATGGATACTGCAATCCAAATTCAAAACATTGGAGAGAGGGCTCTCCCCCCGATCCCGCCCACCGCCCCCTCCTCCCTAGAGTCGATGCGCACGCAGGTTGCCATGTCGCGGGCACTGAAGCTTCAGTGTTTAGTCAGCTCTGCATCGTTCTTGAAACTTTTCTGCATTCTAACCTATCTCTGTGTTTCAAAAGCATCTCCATTATTTATCCTAGTGTTACCACGTCTCTGGTCGTGGAGCTTATTAGAAAAATCAGAGGTTTTTAGGTTATACTTTTTAGGCTTCTTAGGGTAGAATCAGTTGTATCTGAACCACTTTGCATGCCCGCTTCCTTCGATACAACACTTGTTGGTTTGCCGTAATAACTGCTCTCATATCTGGCAAAACAAGGGCAACCAAAATGGTCGTGTGGGGGTGCCATAAGCCGCCTACCTTCTCTGGTTTAAACAAAAACTGACCATTCAGGACCGGAATGAGAACTTAGAAGGAGGACATGCTTGCTGCTGCATTGTTGTCAGATAAAGGAAACATGCCATGTTTCCTTAATTTCTGATAATATAGAAAGGTTATTTATTGATTTAAATCAGTAGGTATCTTACATATTGCTCCTTCAAAAATGTCCTCACGGGAGCTAAAATAACATTTAATTTCCCTAACAGGAGAATAGAAATAAACAACCCATCAGGGTAAACCATAAGAGCATATGTGTGGTTGTAGTAGAAACAAATGAAAACACCCAAAAGACATAAAAGATATTAGAAAATGGAAAAACCACAAAAAGAACAAGAAAACTACTAAGTGTCAGTGTAAACATAAGAAGACATGAAGAATGTATTTGTGCCCATGCAAGTTGTTGTTTTTTCTTTTTACACTATTTAAAAAAAACAACTATAAATTCCTTTATTTTCTGTTAATTTTTAGATGTTCAGCTTATCAAGCAACTGGCTTAAACAAAGTAGTTTAGCTTGTTCAGATCAAACTTAATCTAGAAATCTTTTAGTTTGCGTGTATGTGTTTTTGTCTACTTGTGCTCGAGTGTGTGTATGGTGTGTGATTATGTGTGTTGTGACCTGATTAAGGTCTGCACACAGTGAAGTGTAGGAGGTGCTACAGTAATACCAGCTGGTCTACATACTGACACACCAGACTGTCAGCGTGTGCATGTGTGTGTGTCCGCGTGTGTGAGTGTGTGTGTCTGCCTGTGTGTGTGTTTCCATGCAGACTTTCTATCAGGTGTCCCTCTGGCTCTGTGTAAACCTGATTACGAGTTTGAATCACTCATCAACAAAATCAGCCTCCATCTTTTTCTGAAATATGTTTTATCTGGGGACTTGAATCATGCGTCATCTAAACTCATCATGATAACATTAGTCATACTGTTCAATCCATCCTACTGACGTTCGTGACATAGTGAGGGAAGGATTTGGAACAGTCATTAGTTCTACTAATTTTGGTATTGGCCCATTTTCTATTCATAATTAAAAGTTAAGGTCTAGAGCTGCTACTAATGCCAGGACAGCATCCCTTAACATTGCTCTTTATGTTTGCTTGGAGAGGTTTCCTGAAATCAAACCAAATATTAAGCATATGGAGCAGTTAAAAACAGACTGACGGTGCAAACCCGCTAAAAGCGAACACCATTTATAGGGGCCCTGAAAGGCCCTTTACACTTTGATCCATGAGATGAAACAAGGACCAAAGCCAAACTTCTTCAAGGCAAAGAAAAGGTCATCTCATTCAATGAGGTCAAAAGCTTTTTCCCCCGTTGAAGGGCATTTGTAAGGGCATATATTGTCATCAATATGTCCGTCTTTTTGGTCCTACCCCCACTTGTGGAGTAATTTTCTCCACAAAACTGAATTTGTTACATTGCTTGGCAACTTACTGACAAGCAAAGTCTTTAATTTTCCTTTACGTGTTTTAGTTTCAGTCTCAGTTTAAAGTTGTTAATTTTCTTTGCTTTTTTTAAAATATAGATTTATTTTAGTGCTTTCTATGCCTCCATTGTTTGGAGAAGACAGGGGATAGAGTCAGAAATCAGGGAGAGAGAGAGAGAGAGAGTGGGGAACGACATGCAGGAAAGGAACAACATGCTGTACCCGAACCCGGGCTGCCAGCTTGTAGGACCACAGCCCCTACCAACCACTGGGCCACCGGCGCC
The DNA here is from genome assembly GCA_020745685.1 of Tautogolabrus adspersus. Classification (NCBI taxonomy): domain Eukaryota; kingdom Metazoa; phylum Chordata; class Actinopteri; order Labriformes; family Labridae; genus Tautogolabrus; species Tautogolabrus adspersus. The sequence continues at coordinate 8,214,129 of CM036547.1, read as the reverse complement.
CACCGGCTCTGCTTTTATAAGCAGAACATTGACTGCTACAACATTCTTAGTTTGAGATGAATTAATGAAATGCACTCCACACAAAAAGGGGCCATTGTGCATACTGAGCAAGTCTACTGTAGCTTATAATGTTAATATTTTTCCCATGTATTTATTTTCAGGGCAGAACCTTCCTTTAAATTGATTAAATCATATTGTAGAATATCACAAGTAAACAAGCTCCTTGAAAAGCAGTGAACTCAAAAACAACCATTTACAGTGGGTGACTCTCTCTCTCTCTCTCTCTCTCTCTCTCTCTCTCTCTCTCTCTTTCTCTCTCTCTCTCTCTTTCTCTTATTGGTCAATCGAGGTTATGTAAACAGTGAAATGCGAGCTTTTACTTCCTCACAGGAGGAGGCGTGGCTAGACACCAGATATGTGGTAGTGTGGCAAAGGTGAATATGTATGTGTGTCAGTTTTGTTGCCAGTTAGTCCTCCTCTTCACATTGCTGCTGTCACCGCCTCCTCCTATCTCCTCCCCCCACCTCACTCCCTCACACTGCAGCCCCTCCCCCAGCCTCTGTAGTAATGTGGGTTAGTGTGTATAGCCATGTGTGACTGGGATCTTTACCTCCCACCCTACTTGTGTGTGTATATGCATGTGTGTGTGCATGTGTAGGATAATCCTTCACCTCCAACATGGGTTTAAAAGGGTCTTCGGGTTCATAGGGTTGTTTTGAAACAGACCCCTCCCCTTGTTGCTGCTCATATTTTCCATTTCCCTCTTCACCTTTTTATCATTTCTCACCATTTCTTCCTTCCTTTCTTGTTTTCAAAGTCTGCCCCTCCTCTTCTCTACACCTTCTTCATATCTGTTATGTACTTTTTCGCATCAGCCCAGTTTTCTTCAGAATCCAGATTTTAATTTCTCTTTTAACTATGCTTCAGAATTCTCTTTAATACCTCTTGCCATCCTTAACTTTGATGGTTTCCACATTTACTAGTAGCTGAAATTTACTGTCTGTGTCATTTGAGGTGTTTATGATGTGTTTACGGCCTTTACGATGTGCGATATCGTCCCATGGAGCCAAACGAGAATTTTCCGACGCGTGCGCTGACCAGAAAGTAGTAACACATGACTTTATTCATCTCTGCTCCTTTTTTTCCCTTCTTCATTTACTCTTCTGCCCTTTTACCTCATTTTCTATATTACCTTCCACTATTTTTTCTCTCTGACCTGCAATACTGTACGATTATGTTTGACTTCTTTTCTATCGGCACAACCGCAGAAAGGTTACCTGTTACGTATTTACTACAAGGACATACCTGGTACCATTCCGGCTATCAGGAAAAATGGGCTTTTGAAATTCGAGGCTCCAAAATTTGAGAAAGAAACACACTATAGCTACTCAGGAAACTGAAACAAAAATAATTGATTTAATAATTAATGTGACATTTTAAACTAGATATATGTGCAATATAAGTCCTAGAACTTTTGTGTCTCAATCAAACGCTTGTAAGCCATTTGAAGCCTCAGTTTAGGCCTATCAAAAGTGATTGATATTATAGATTCATATTTTTCATAGAGATATAAAGTTGAATCTTTCTTTTCTTTGTCATTTTGATTCTCCCCCAACAGTGGGATCATCAAACGTTCATGTTTCAGAGTTTTGATGTGGTTTTTACTTTTAAAGCCAGAAATGTTTCCAAGAAAAAGTTATGAAAGATTGCAGTGAAAAACAACAACTAAACAAGGCAAGAAACCTTGGCTGAACATTCGGTGTAAACATTTACATCCCTGCACTTGTTCTATTTTCTCTTCTCCATTCTCTCAACTTCTTTTTTTCTGTCTGTCCCCCTTGTCACTCCATATTTTCCTTGTTGAACCTCATTACCCTTGTTACCTAAGGCAGCCTCTTTGGAGTGGGCGTGGCTTGCTGACATCACACTTCTGTCAGTTGGCTGGGGGGAGGGGACAGAGAGAGGGAGGAGACAGGAAGAGCAGAACATGGAGGGGGTTTCCTACAAACGGCTGGCCAGGGCAGCTTTAAGCGACCCATTGTTTTGTAATTGTCCCAATGGCCTTCTGTCCTCACTGGAGTGCCGGTAAAGCTGCGAGACGAGACAAGAGCGCGATGTTGAGAGCCTAGCACACACTCTGACACGCTTGGTTGAGACAGGACACTGTGGAAGTGTGTTAGCAGTATCAGGGAGGAGCACAAGACAGCTGGACAGCGTTTACAAGAGTGAAAGTGTGAAGACAGCATGGACATCTCACCAGAGTGGGACTGACACAAAAAAACTTTCAACCTCATCACATGGGTGAGTGGCTCGAAAATGTTTGACACATTGCTTCAGTGTTTAACAGCCTCTCTGGCTTATTAACTTGTTGTTACATCTGCTTCTGGTTTTTCTTACCTCAATGTTAGTCCATATATTTTCAGCTGTATGTCTTCTCGGCTATATATGATTAAATATGCAAGCAGGAGGGGGGGTTCTATAGCACTGACCTAGATGTGTTGCAGTGCCAAGTCTGTGTCCGGGCCACTCAGGCAGAGTAGAGCTCAGAGGTTTCATAAGGCATGTTATGAAATAGATACAGGAGTTGTCCTTGTATCAAAAAAAAAAAAAAAAGTATCCTTGTCTGGGTTCACAAGGACTTCAGTACAAATCTGCTGGATTAAACACAAGTTTTAATGCCGATATGTGCGTAATATGAAGATAATTCCCCCACACAATCTGTCTATTCTTCATTGCAGAGTTAGCTTTACGGGGGGAAAGTAGTTCCAGTCCTGGAGTGATTAGGCTTGGTGTAAGTTTCCATAACTGAGCTACAAGTTTGTGGAAAATGTTACAAATTATTTTAATTGACCGTAGAAGTCGGACAAATTAGCTTCTAAATACATTTCACCTTTTAAAAGACTACAGCATCTCACACAAAAAACATACTTTTTATGTTTTAGGTTTTGGGCACACTGTTGGAATCAAGGAGTTTTGAGAAAGTTCTTAAAGATGTGGTGATGGACTAAAATCAAGTCAAATCATGTTTGTGTAACTTTTCAGAGTATGTCTTTGTGGTATATGTACTGAGGCCATTTCATCCTTTATGGAGGTCTACCTTAGGAACAAGTGGAGACAAGATTGGAGTCATTTGCTTGTTTAAACTGGTTGTTTGACCCACTAGATCAGATACAAAGTTAAATGTAAATGACCTTTCAAATACAGTTCTAGCACAGTAACATTGTGGATTTTGCCGTTATGGAGGAGGACTCTGCCTGGATCACAGTTTTGTGGTGTGTGTAGGTATTTAAGGAACCTTGACATTGACACAAATTCCTCCTCGGTGCCCTCCATTCTCACACAAACCTACACACACACACACACACACACACACACACACACACACACACACACACACACACACACACACACACACACACACACACACTCTGCTTGGGTCAACAGGGCCACAGCTCTGTCATGTGTAAGCATAAATATGTGAGAGTAAAAAAGAAAATCACATGACTGTCTTCATTTTAAAGCTATATGTGTAAATAACAAGATTAGAGAAGTGCACATTTGCACCATGGATATGGTCTTTTTTCCACAGCATCGAACCACCACCCACCCATCCTTAAAACTTTTACTTTTTGTTTGTTTTTCTGTGGAAAATGTTCTGAATAGCTGATTGGTTCTTAGTACTTTTTCTGGTATCACCTCAGTCAAGGTTTCTCTTGAGTTGCAACACTGAAGACCACTTATTGGTCAGAAAACAAAATCATAGATCTGTATGAAATGAGTAAGGGTGGCGGATTGATTAATGCCAGAATTCCAATTACTAATATCTAAGATTCATGATCAATTCAAAACGTTAAAAAAATAGATTTTTCAAACCGTACTTCCTTTCATACCAAGTCATACCAGCAGCAGGTATGAGCAAAGCAAACCCACTGCTTGCATTTTCTTCTGTGCATCTTTACAACCTTTTTGCCACTGTCAGTGTCACTGCTAGCATTAGCTACCTCTCAAAGTCATTAATGTATGGCTGTGTTCAACAAACTAACATGTACTGCCTGCTCTGTCTTTGAAGCAGCAAAACAATCAGCCCGTCCCGTCTTCAAGCGTTAGGGTGAACTTTGGATCCAACAATCCTCCTGGGCAAGAGGTTGACCTAACATATTCGATCTGCAAAATGAAAGTGAAGCTCATTGGTAATGATTCAAATTCAAGAACTTTCATCATGTGCTATCCACCGCAGTATAAGTGGAGCAACCGCCACACAACTGCTGACCAGCTTCACCAGCATCACATTATCGATCTGCCAGCCAAATCTGAACAGACAATTAAAATAAAAAGATTCATTGTCTGTTTCATTTAAAAATACTTGCGACCCTGCAGCGTCTTCATCAATGAAGGCTGTTGAATTATATATATATATATATATATATATATAGAATATAGAATCAGTGTATTTACATTACTGCAATCAGCTGATTAAAAAAAAGTTACAAATATTAAAAATGCATTATTTGAACGCATTTTTATTGTGCTTTTTTATACTTAAAGGTTTATTTTTTGGCTTTGCTGCCTTTATTGTAGAGATATGACAGAGGATAGAGTCAGAAATCAGGGAGAGAGAGAGTGGGGAATGACATGCTGGAAGTGTGCCACAGGTCCGATCTGAACCGCTTAGAGGACCATAGCCTCCGTACATGAGGCGCACGCACTAACCACTAGGCTACCGGCAACCCTTCATTGTGTTTTTTTAATGTCAAATAATAATATGCAGCTTCTTAGTGCACAGAGGACTGGAGTAATGAAATAAGCAACCGTTTCTAACAAATAGAGAATGAATTGTGAATGGGGATTGGTTTCATTTCGATATTAATTCAAATCATTACACCAAGAAACAAAATCTAATTGAATTGTGGGATATTGAAAGATTCCCACCCGTAAATATTAGGCTTGTATGTTTGTATAAAACTCATTCATTACAAAGTCCCTTCAAGTTTGATAGACAGAGCAGTTGTAAAATCAATAGCTGTGTGTATCTAAACCTGGATTTACAATACGATCACATATTAATACTTTTAATTGTACTTAAGCATGCAGTGTGGGTTTACCTTTTTGTACTCTGTTATGTCTGATATTTTTAAGCAGTTTGCAGCTGAAGTGCAGACATTGTTCAGGTGTTTGATGATTAGTAAAGTAAAACTTTCAGCTTCAAACACACCACCAGGCGGCATGGATGTGTGGGCGGCTGCTTCCGTACATGCTCTGTACATGTAGTCCTGAGTGTTTGATGGAGGAGGTTTCTTTCTTTTTTTTTTTTTAAAGAGAGGGAGGAGTGAGAGATAATCGGCCGTAGGAGTCCCCCCTCAGCAGGGCCCCGGCTCCAGCATGAAGGGTTATGTAAGTCTTTTCAGCTGCCAGCTCTGCTGCTCTGCCTCTACCTCGCATTCACATTGCCTTTGACTAGAGAGGAGCACACAGAGCAGTCAGCCAGTAGTCAGTGAGTCAGTCAGTCACTGAGGCAGTAGACTAAGAGAGCAGCTGAGTGTAAAACAAGGCTGTTCGGAGGAGAAATAGACCTCCTGTTAGGCTACTTTTTTTTACAGTTTTTTTACCCTGCGGTTTTGAGAGTCAGACAGGGAGTTTGAGAGCAGAGGAAAGCAGAGAGGACCGACTCCTTCTCTTTTCTTTGGTAACCATGCTTCTTCTGGACGAAACAGAGTCATTTGCAGGTATGTGACATCATCAACGGAGCCCCTTTGGCAGGGTGGGCTAAGGGATGATCCCCTGACCTCGAGAAATAAATACAGTAAAAAGTTTGCAGGAAATAGAAAGATGTGTGGTACAAATTAAATTCAAAAGGAAAGAAGTACAAAAGTATAAATTAGGAATAGAGATTGATGGATGCGGTGGGAGGCAGAAACACAGCGGAGAAGCTGTGGAGATATTGAGTAGTTTGTCCGCAGCATCCTGATTGAGAAAAATCTGTTTAAATGAAAGCCAAAGAGAAGATGTAGATGTAAAAGAGGATTTAATGAGACAAACTGGGAAGAAAACCATCTCAGAAGTGTCGTATAATGTGCTACAGGTGTTACTGCATAAGTTACTTAACGTTGTTGTGTAACACAGGATCCATAACTACTGAAGCCTGCATGGTCTACCCTGGTTCTTCTTCTTTCTACCGCTATCTCTTAGTTAAACGTCTCTAAAAAGGAGGACAAACTAAACAATGTAATGTATTTCCACCGTTTAATTCCTCCCGTTTTCCCCATTTCCTCGCACTTATCCATCTTTCAGCCGGTGTCTGCTGCCGGTGTCTGCTGCGCGCGTGCCCAGCTGCCTCTCTCTCTCTCGTGTTGTCTTCTCACGAGTCGCGCTCCCATTGGCTGTTTCTAGGGTTACCTAAACCAATGCCGGAGCTTGATTGGTGAAAGCGAGCAGGATCTGGCCATGCTGGATGTGTGAGCATGTGGAGGCAGGAAAACATATGGTTCATCAGACCACTGGGTTAGGGGGGTAAGCGCGTGAGGCGAGGAGGATGGCGGGGACAGGGCGCCGCCGCAGTCTGCACTTTGTCTGGATGAACGACAGGAAAATCTGTGAGAAGGCTTTTTACATTAAATGTTCTGTATTTCTATACGTTGCCGCAAACGAAGAAACTGCAATATATTAAATAAGCGTAACTTAGCCTAAGAAAGTTATTACTGCCTTTTAAAAGCTCAAACGCTGGCATAATGTAGCCTAGCTTAAATGTCGACCACGAACTAGATAACAAAGGGTTTTAACTGACCTTAAAGGGATGACAACTATTTTGTGAATATTTTCGGTTGACTTTGTAAGGTTCATCAAGGTATTATAGCCTATATGTATCTTAGTTTGAAAGGTTGTCTGTATAAGTTAGTCAATGACATGTGTTGTGTTTGCACTGTGGATTTGAAACGAAAGATAAAACAAAGTTAAAACGATCACATTTTGGATTTATTCAGGTGAGTGCAGGCATTTGTAAGCTATCCTACTGTTTCTGCAAAAAATTGGATATATGCCTAATGTGCAAGTTAACATGAACTACATCGTAAATTATCCAAACATTTAAAAAAATGCAGACATTTTGAAAGTGACATAGCTACAGCATCACATTGAAAATTCAGTCAGGTTTTGCCCTGAAAAAAGCTCCTTACATCCATCTCCTGCATGTTGAACATGATGTCTTACAGTTTCATTGCCTTAAATGACCTATGTTGTGCAGCCAGTATAGCTATGTACACTCCCTGATTGAAGCCAGAAGTCAGCATTTCAGTTCATGTGTTTTAAATATTGAAGTGTGGTAGCCTATAGTAGAGAGTGTTCACTGAATTGTGTCTGGCTGTAGAATAAGAGATGTTTCAGTCTGAAAGTTTTTCTTCACCGAATGTTACAAAAGCGCAGTTCAAGTAAATTCATGTTTGAGCTTCGTAGTAAGAGAAAGAAACTGTCGCTGAATATTCAAAGACTTCCAGGAAAAAGGTGCCTGATAATGTCAGCTTTTTATTATTCGGCAATTGTAAAGTGATCGCTTGAGGAGTTTTGAAAAACATTTTCCACTGCGAAAACATGTCCTCATTTGTCCTGGCTTCTCTCTCTCTCTCCCTCTCTCTCGGTGCACGATGTTCCGCTGCCTCTGCCTCTCACTGTGTGTGCTTTTATTTAGAAAAGCTGTCACATGGATCCTTATTGGAGACTTAACTAATGTGTCTACATGTTTGAGATTCTTGAGAATGCTCTCTGTGTTTGGCTTTCTGTGAAAAGAGATACTAAGACGCCTTTTCACTGCTACTAACATGGCATGTAGATAGTTAAAGGGCTAAAAGAACACACTGTTCTCCCTCCCATCCATTGTACCGTGTGCGTGTGCGTGTGTGTGTGTGTGTGTGTGTGTGTGGTTTTTATTTCGCACATCTTCCTGTGGGTACAGTCTGTCCATCAGTGATGAAGAGCTTATTGTGAGAGTCAGTGTTTCAGCAGCAACACTTTTGCAGTACAATGAAACAGGAAAGAGTTTATTGTACTGATTTCTTTTTTCCTTTTTTTTTGGCCACACTGCAAAAACTGTTTGGTTACAATGAGCAGGTCAGGAACAACCTGTCCAGCTCAGACCAGAATTAGAGTCTGGGTTTAGAGCCAGGAGTACATGTAGTCTGGCTGCTTTCATAACAGCACAGAGCAGAGGATGGAGGATGTTGGCTTCACCGGGTCCACCACATGGCTCATATTCCCACTTCCCTAATGTGGTCTTTGTAAAACGCCGCCCTGTTAGATCTGCAGCCGCTTTCTTTGTTCTCCTTTAATGTAAATGTCCTTCTTTCAAGTTCTCTCTGACGTTTTTTCCATCTCGCTGCTGCACAATGCCACTCACTTTGTTCTCCCCTCCCTTCCCCTGTTTGCATCTTTTTCTTCTCCTTCTGTTTGTCTTTTATTCCTCTTTCTTTTCCGCCTTGTATGTTTTGGATTTTCTCCCCCCATTAGGTGAGATTTCATTTCTTTGTCTCTTTTGTAAATAGCTCACAACTCTATAGGAGCAAAATCTCGAATCCCTATGGATCCTCCTATGTCCTGATCATGGCCAGATGAAACAGCATGTGTTATGTGACTATTAGTCGGTCAGAGTGTGGTTAGCAAAACATAAAAAATATAAAACCAAGGTTTTTATATGACACAGGATATATATGGGCACATGGCACAACCCTGCTGCTATAAAGAGTTGCGTTTGAGTCTTGTGATCAGAGAGTGAACATCATGAGGGCAGTGTCCAGTCAAAGCCGGAACCACTCACATTATTTCACATCTCAACCAAACCCGCTTACAACCAGCACCTTTGTTGTGAAGTCTGTGGAGCCATTGTTTGTGTAAAACCTGATTAGAAATTCACTCACTTCTTCTGTGATCCCGTGGGCAGTTTATTAATCGAAATTAAAGCTTGATATGTAACTGTAACCACATGCTGTTGACCTTTATATATGGACAAAAGAAATAGTGTTGGCTACACATCAAGAATGGGAAGAGTCTCATGTTCCTGATTTGGGATCTGCAGCTGAAAGCTGATGTCCACATTTAACTGTCTACTTTAAGCTGGCTTAGAAAAAGGCTGTTGTGGGTAACCTGAGGCCTGCGAGAAAGATGACGTGCACACCTCCTGACCTCAGTAAACGCTAAGTGGACTTGAGCATCAAGCTAGTTGAGGAAAGTTAACAACATAAACTTAAGTTACAGCATGCAGATTCACTGAATAGCATTTTCATGTAGCATGTTGAGCCGTAAGGCTAAGTGACTGTGATTTAAAAAACGTACACACACATTACGTGAATACAATTATCAGATTGTATTATGTTAGCAGCAATCTCTGCACAGGGTTTGACTTTTTTCAGCATCCAGACTCTTTGTTAAATAAGTGATCTCCTCCTGTTTTCATCTCGACTTCTTTGCTGCTTCAAAGGCAGACGTGTTGATGTGTTTATGAAGTGTATGAAGGAACAGTATTAGATTGTAACATTAAGGAGGAGGTAAACATCAACACCGAAAAGGAGGGCATCAGTTTTAGTTTGAACAAACTCTATTGGCATTGTCACTCAACATGTTTTGCAACAGGGCGCTGATTTAGCGCAGTTGGTAGAGCAGGTGCTCTACAGAGGCTACAGTCCATCATTGTTCGTTTTCAGACTGCTTTTTTTCTCCGCAAATTGCCGTAACTAAACGCAGCCATCATCAAGCCTTTGTATGTTCATATTGATTCCGCGACAGCATACTATTGGTGTCCCAGTCTGTGAATTCACTTTTCACTTCGGCGTTAAGGAAGCACGGCGCAGCCAGAGCTTCACATACACATACAGTCAGACATGCACGCGCACACAGTGCTGCGCTCTGCCACTGGCTCCACGGATACCATCTCGCCTCCAACCACCCCACCACTGTTGATAATGCTGTGCTGTGGTGCTGTCTCACATTATAAAACTTGAGTAGTAAAACAAAGCAGCTCATTCAGTGCATAACTAGCCGTGCAGTATATGAGCACGAAGTCTAACCCCACAGTACCAGTCTTTAAACAACGCTTAATCATCACTTAAGTACAACAAATTGATAAATTCACCTTCACATGAGACAGTTTGTGCAACAACGAACTGGTTATAACAATGCAGAAACAACACACGAACCACGCTGGGATTTTTTTTAAATTTTATTCTGTGTGGATGAGTTTTCATCATCCATACGTGTGTGCGTGTCCACTTCTCACTCCACCTCCTCCTCCTCCTCTTCCTCCCTCCACAGCAGCGGTGACACACTGGCCTACAAACAGAGCGTTCCACCTCTCCTCACCCCTCTGCTGCTCCCTTTCTCTCTCTCTCACACAATCCCTGTCTCTCTCCCTCCGTTCTCCTTTCCTCCCGATGCTTTTCGCTGTGTTCGACTTTCTCACCTCAACGTGGCTCTGCAGGAGGGTTTCATAACTCACCTGCCTCGCTCTAATAACGCTGCTTTAATAACTCATTCAGGCCAGTCGGTTACATAAGAGAGGTGTGTGTGTGTATGAGTGTGTGCGGCATTAATTTTTTTGATTTTGTCTTTCTCAAGGCAGGTTATGTAACCCAGTTAAATCTTTGTTTGTCTTGGAAGGGACACAACCGTTTTTCCACAAGTATGTCTTCTCTGGTTTTGGCTTTCTTTTACTTTTTTATTAAACTGCGGTTTGGTTCTCTACATTTGATCCTTGAGATGCCTCTCCTCAGTTCACCTCTGCAGACATAATGTAATATACGTAATGAGCTGAAACAAAACAGGTTTGGTTGAGTAATTTATGGTCATTAATTAAACGTACATTTATGAGTGTGGTAATCCACAGCTTTTATCTTTGGCCAAGGCCATGTCTTTTTTTGATACAGTGCTTTCACACAAAACTCCTGAAAAACTTCCGAAAGTTTTCAGGATAAAATGCATGCATTTGTGAACACAAACAGCCGGACTTTATCCCGAGTTTGTCCTTCCAGTCGCCTTGTATTTTTCTGCGAGGAAAGGTTACACAAATGGGGATCTTTGTTCTTTTTCTGAACATAGCCTCTTTATTTACGACTCGCCCTTATTGCTGAATTTAATATTAAAAAGTGGAACTGATTTGGTTCCTCAAACAGCGGGTAGGTTGATGTCAGGAAATTATAATTATAAATGATAAAGTAAAAATGTGAAACACCTTGGTTCCTGCTTCCAAAGATTAAGAATTGGCAACTTTTCTCACTTTTATGTAACGTCATACTGAATCTCCTTGGGGGTTTTTTCAAAACTTGTTTTCAGAGAAAACAAGCGATGTGAAGATGTCTGTCCGTCTTTCTGTCCAATCCCATAACCTGAAATCATCTGGGATATTTTTCTCAAAGCTGCAATTTGCAAAACAGTCGTAAGAAAGAGAGAACACTCTGAACCTTGCTTAACAGCAGGCGCGAGGCGGAAAGCCCTGACATCGACAGCACACACACTCACGCATACACATGCTTTTACGCTCACAGGCAGAGACACACTCATCTCTGCATATGTGCCTCAGCGAGCGTATATTGGTGAGTAGCTGTCTAGATGTTCTGTAAATGTCGCCGTGTTCATCTGGGTCTGCCAGCTCCTGTGAATGTGTTCTGTGAGACTGCGATGCGGTACATCTTTGTGTGTGTGTGTGTGTGTGTGTGTGTACAGGATGTGAGGTTCTTGTGAACATGCTGGTTGTGTAACAGCCAGAGGCAGCCGTTACATAAGCGTCCCCCCCCTCGTCCGACCAGCCTCAATGTTGGTGGCCTGTCTGTCTTTTGGAGAGCAACTTTTCTGTCTGAGTGCGACTGAGACTGGGGTGTGTGTGTGCGTGCGTGTGTGTGCATGTGTGTGTGTAAAGCAGGTCACTCTATTGTGTGCAGCAGCCTCTTCTGGCACATCGGGGTGTATTTAAAAGAAAAAAGAAGGACTTTTTTGTGTTGCACAGCGACCTCGACTCTTAACACAACCTACTGACCTCATTAACACCTTCACATTCAGCCGTGATGGGACTGTTTTTTCTCATTGACATTTTGACCCCCGTCTGACATTTTAGCACAAACACTCCTGTGAATAAGTCGAGTCCAGTGGTTACTCACGTCACATAAAATCAGGCTTCTATTTTCCCAATCCTGTGTTTTATGTAAGTGTGCAGGGAGTTTTAAAACTTAACAGGAAAAGGTTTCATTAAATTCAGGTGAAGCGTTTTCTCAGATCGTCACATGTTAACTGTTATTATATTATACTAACACTACCGTATACTTTATTTCTTCATTCTCTGCACATCTTAATAAGCACTCACTGCCTCCTATTCTGTTTTTTTCTTTCTTTAACTAACTGAATATCTCAAAATGGAATCAGCATTCAATGAGAGTGAGAGTCAGAGCTTTTGATGAATCATTTATCCCCCTTGGCATGTGTTGTGTTCACGTTACCAGAAACAAACCGTTACTAGTTTTTTTAATATGTTTTATTAGTGTGATGAGCGTCATCAAAACGTGACGATATTTCTTATCCAGGTGAACATTGTCGATACACAGACGCAGAGCAGCAGACATGCCCCTGCCATTTTTAATTTGTTTGTGTGACAGGCTGGGTAACCGGGGGAAACGATAAACGGCGACAGAGTGACGGACAAGTCACGAACAATATGTTAGCAGCAGTGACTTAATTACGAGATGGTTAAACATTTCAAAATGGACCTGCATTGTTTTGCATTTTGTGCAAAGAGCATGTATTGAGATTGAATGAAAGTGCATGTAAGCACCTTGTCAGACAGATGAAATTACACCCTGTAATGAAAGCCGTATACCGAATGACTCAAGGTCGACCTGACCTGAGGTTATTCTGTTTTATAACACAAACATCGAAAGAGGAAGATTACGTAAGAAATGGGACACAACGGCCAATGAGTGTGTTTGAACATGCACCTGGAAAAAAGGAAGGGGGAGACGGGAAACTGAAAGGTGTGAAGAAAATGGAGACTTCATGGTAGTTGAGGAGGAAGGGGATGAGGAGGCGAGGTGGGAGAAGGTCTCGGCAGGTAGAAACAAAGACAGATTGGGAGAGAAAGGAAGTGGAGGAGGAATGACAAAAAAAGAAAGGTGGCAAGATGAGAAATACACAGGATGAGACTAAATAGTCAGAGGAGGAGGAAAACTAAGAATCGGCCACGGGACAGAGATCTGGACAGGAACAGAGAAGAATAAGTCGAAGAAAAGAGAGTGAACAGGTTACACTTTGGTCATCCTCCTGCTGAGGTTAATCAATTTTAACAACTTTCAAAAAATACTCCTGATTTATATACCTCCTAAAAACAATGCAAGTATTTTTTTAGTGTGAACTTTATCGCGGCCCTCTTTTTATGAGCACAGCCCCAAAACGCAAAAGAAAATAACATCAAAAATGAGATATTGTACGAATCAGACCTATTATTCACAGTTTTTGATCAATTCTAGCTGTTTTCACACACACACTCCTGAGTCTTCCTGAGTTCTGCTTATTCACACATGTCCCTCACAGCGTGACCTTTTTTCCTGTCGGGTGAGACAGGGGGAGGGATCTCAGGAGTCCATCACGATAATTACAGTTTTTTTGGCCTTTATATCAATGCTACTATTAATTGGATGCCCGGGTGAAAAAAATCACCTGTTAGCGTTCAAACATGCAGTTTGAGTTTTGTGCATGTGTGAAAACACCACTGAAGTAAAAAAAACATGAGATCCTGATAGTAAAACCCGTTTTCCCTTTGTTTATCACGCTGCTCAGATTAATCAGTGTCCATGCTTCTGTAAAAACAAAGATCGATATCGTCATATTTAGATGATTACCTAATCAAGAATCCTGATGTCAAACCTGCCATTTTTATCCCTCAGACTCCGTTTCCAGTAAAAGCTTCCCTATCACTGACCTTCAAAAGTCAGAAGTTACGCAATTCTTTCAAAAATTTCAAAAACATGTTGAACAACAATCAGAGAATAGAAACCTTTATGGCTCAGAAGTGCAAAAAATTGATTCCTTTTTTCTGTCCGTGTAACGTCCAGCTAAGAGTCTTTAGTTGAAATGATTAGATGACCCAGTCTTCTGCTCTGTTACGTTTTAATTCTGTATCCCTCTGTTTCCTGTCTACTTGGAATCCCCAGTCTTTGTTGGGTAACCTGTGTGTGTGTGTGTGTGTGTGTGTGTGTGTGTGTGTGTGTGTGTGTGTGTGTGTGTGTGTGTGTGTGTGTGTGTGTGTGTGTGTGTGTGTGTGTGTGTGTGTGTGTGTGTGTGTGTGTGTGTGTGTGTGTGTGTGTGTGTGTGTGTGTGTGTGTGTGTGTGTGTGTGTGTGTGTGTGTGTGTGTGTGTGTGTGTGTGTGTGTGTGTATTGTGTGTGTGTGTGTGTGTGTGTGTGTGTGTGTGACAGTGTGACGTTGAGGATTCTCCGCTGCTGTAGTAAATATCTGCCGTCATCTGTAATCTCCTTACGTAGAGCACAAGCAGAAGGGCTGGAGGGCGACACACAGAAAGACTGTCCGCTCCAGATGTTTTATTCATTTATTTTCAGCGCTCTGGTCGGTGAGTCACAGGGCGGAGAGGCAGTTGAGCAGACGCAGGACGTAAGTTAGAGATTACAAAATGGTGTTTGTTTTGGAAGGTAGCACACAAACACACACCTGAAACAGTGGACTCTTAGTTCAGTAGTTTGGTATGTCTGAACGCTGCTGTGTGTTTGCATGATGGGTGAGTGATAAAATGGACGAGGTATGTAGGCCAAGAGCTCAGGACCTCATATTTCCTCAGTGGCAGTAAACGCCTGTATGTGTTTGTGTGTGTGTGTGTGGGGGGGGCAAAGAGTCAAGGTCGGATTTGAACCCTCGGCCTGCTGCGTCGAGGACTATGGCCTTTGTACATTGGGTGCACGAAAGAACCGCTAGGCTATCCAGCGCCCCTCATTTGCTTTTCTAAATGGAAACAATTTCCAAATGTTTAAATCACCATTAAAAATCAAACAAATTGCAGAGGAAAGCACATTTAGTTCTGCCACAGTCTGTCGTAATAATAACTAATGGAGACGTCCAGGAAAAATGTCCGTGGCTGACTATACAGATTGTAATCTTTGCTCTTGTTTGGAGCTCGAGGGCAGATCTTCAACCATCTGTTCCAGATACGTTTTTTTTTCCCCGATAACCAACAAGACAACCTCACAAGACAACCTCATTAAGTACAGTCAACAAGACAACCTCATTAAGTACAGTCTGAAGTATGTTTCTGTCTTAAACTGTGCATCACTAACTTGTTAGTTTATTTCAGAGACAAGAAATCAGTCGCTGACAATTCGATTTTATCCGCGAGGGTTAGGAGGGTCAGGAATCTCTAAAGTGTATACGTTCATCCCGTGTCTACAGTTCTCTTTGAGAAGGTTTTTAGAAGGTTAAAGTGTCTCATGTTGCTTTGCTTTTTTAATCTCTCCTCGTCTCTCTTTTCTTCTACAATAACACTGACACACTAATCGCTCTGATTAGACACACACACACACACTCACACAGTCTGCGGCTGCATGGTTGCGGTGTTGTGTTTTTTAGCGCAGTGAAAGTCGTTATATAAACTCTTAACATATACGTAGATGTGGTTATGTAACCTTGTGGTTTCAGGAGACATTTCCCCCGCTTCACCCCCCTCTGAGACACACACACACACACACACACACAAGCCCATATACACTCAGCATGATTAAGTTGCTGATGGCCTCACATTCTTTGGAGCTGCGTGTATCTCGGGTACATGTTGTGCTGTTTTTGTTGCAGAGCAGCAGGTCTTCAAACCGCAGGGCGGGTCCAACAGAACAAATTAATGAGTTAGAAAATTTGCAGTGGATTCTGTTTACTTTGTGACACTTACAGATGACTGATGATTCAGCTCTTTATCAAAGCACTTGGTTGTGTTCTCACCCTCTTTTTTTCTCAGAGTGTCACTGGTGATGGAAAGCAAAGGGGTTTGCATACCTCGTAGTCATCCCTTTTTCTGCACCCTCACAGTAATTTAGATTTCTCTACCTCGCATATGTTCTCCACACAACTAGCATCATTTGAGTTTGACTCTGTCACATCTGCTCTCTGACTCTTTTTAAGTTCAACTAGGAGGTAACTCATCTCAGGCTGAAACTGAATTTTAAGGAACTGTTCCACGGACCAGTTTGTTTCAGCCTTAAAGTTAAAATGTAGAACTGATTGTTTGACAGTTTAGCAGCCATATGATCGCAAAGCAATTTCACAAGTTACGGGGAAGCAAAATAGGACTTAGATTAGGTGTCCTTATGTTGGATTTATGTTCAAAGAGGTATGACATATTTTGTAGTTGAGAATCAAACGTCACTTTTGAAAACCACAACCAAAAAGTTGTGTGCTAGTCTTTTGAGGTATCAGCGTGGGTCTGCATTATGTTCTTGTGCACAAATGGTGCAAACAGTAATTACACATGCAAAAGATCCCTACATTTCCAGATTTTTTTTTTTTATAGTATGAGGGATGCACCTATGCATTGGTTCAACATCAGTATCGGCAGATATCGTCCCGTCCGTGTTGACAGACATCTGTACATCTGCAAATAATGTGGCATGAACTGATGTCGGTAGCCGATGTTTATTTGTTGAGCCAAATCAATTTAATGCTGACATCTAGTATACCTAACTCTAGTACAGTACTTCAGAGGAGAGGTTTTTTATTGGGCAGATATGGTGAAACTCTGGCTTTGTTTTCATTGTCAAATATGAGAGAACATGGTGGCATTGTGGGACTCTTACACCAAAAGGAGTCATGAAATAAACATCCGAAATTGGCAATCGGCTGTCTGTGTGTCTGTCTTCACGGAGCCAATGAATCACCTTTTACCTGAGTGACATTATCTTTGGAGTGATGCCACTATTGTGTCCAACTTTAATTTCCGAAGCGCCCAGAAATGTGTGTGTATTTGTTTAGCTTAGTTTCTCAGATCCTCAGTGGGGGAATACGCAATGATTCATTAGTTATATAATGTATTTTGTTTATTCTGGTGTGTATGTGTGTTGTATAACTTGTCTCTGCTGTCTGGTCACGATGGGGTGAGATTCTCTGCACGGCGTTTTGTTTGCAAGTCTGTATGAGGCACTCTTACCTTGACGGCTACAAAACGGCTCGGTGATAAATCAAAGTCACAGCTGCATACTTGTGAATGCACCAAGCTACTTTTCGTATTCAAGTCCCATATGTCATCCCATGGGCTTAAAGTGTCGTCTCCTTTAGTTTTTCAAAATCAACTCTTATTCTGAGAAAACCTGGAAAGTCTCAATAATATAAGAGAGAAGAGATGAGATGTAAAAAAAAAAAAAAAAGCCTCACAAACATCTGCATCCTGCAGGTTATGAAACTTGTTTTGTAGCCTTTTTCATTTGTCTTATTGTGCTTCAAGTGTTGTTGTTTCTGAAGAAGTGGAACAGAAAGAAGCGATTGGCTGGATGCCATCTTGTATTCAGGGTGACAAATGTTACATGAATGACTGAGACTTACGCCAGAGTCTCCACAATCTGACCTCAAATTTAGTTCCAGCCTAATAAGTTTAGAAGTATTTTCTAATTGTACCCATAACAGTTATTTTAATCTTCATTAATCTGTTTGTTATTTTTGGATGAATAAGCTGCTCCAGTTCGGTCAGAAAACGCTGAGTTCCTGCTCGAGGCTTCGTCTTCTAATCACATCGAATCAATCTTTTTTTTTTACTCCTTTTTTTCTCTTTTTCTATCAAGTAACAAAATTGTGTCTTCGAAGCGCAGGCTGCCATGACAGACACGACATGTTACACGTTGCCATGGAGATACCGAATGTTACGACAAAGACCGCATAAGAAAGTGTAAACTTCTTCTGAACGCTGCTGTACTGTTGCTATATGTGCTGCTGTGATAAAAAAAGTTATCTAAATTATACGTGGATACATCGTCAGTAAACATATTCTCTGCCTCAGGTCGGTTTCGCCCGGTCGTCTTGACTACGGTCAACTCAGAATTCGTTTTAATCCAGGGTGGCAGAGGAGTAGCAGAGAATCACCTCCATGATTCCCCGCCAGCCTTGATGTTATCTTTTGTCATTGTTTTGATCCAGAGCCCCCTGGTAGTGTTTAACTATTGAAGCGTTTTTTAATATCTTTTGGGCTCTGCTGAAAGTCTGTTCCTCAGCATCCCACTCTTTCTGTGCCATTCATCTTTACCAAAGATTGATATTCTGCACTGAATGATTCATTATCTCGTGTTTGTTTTCTTTATTTCATTTCATTAGAAGTCCTTGAAAAGAAAACCAAACTGTTTTCATTTTTCTATCTCTAAAAGGCCTCGTGTCAAAACGTATTTCAGGAGATTTATCAGCCTCAAATGAAAACCTTTTTTAAAATGTGATTCTTGTGACAATAATCTTCTAACATTTTTGTTCTTTGGGCTATTAAGCCTTTATTTGAGAGGACAGCAGATAGAGCAGGATATATCAGGGAGAGAGAGAGAGGGAGGGGAACATGTAGGAAAGGAACCACAGGTTGGAATTGAACCTTGACCACCTGTTTTGAAGAATAAAGCCTCTGTACATGGCACCCCATAAAAAAAAAAACTGTTTAATAAAGAGCTGGGATACGTTAAATAATCTGGAAATCAGGGGGCGTGTTCGTGCTAGGAGACTGTGTGCAGGCACATAGTGTGGTGAACTGCTTTTAGAATCGTATTTGGTAACATGTTTCATAAGGCCCTGCTACTCGCCCCTCTCTCTCTCTCTCTCTCTCTCTCTCTCCCTTGTTCTCTCCCTCACTTTGTTTCCCTCTCTCTCACTCTTTCTCTATCTGCTGTGAATAATTCCTTTTCTTGTTGTCTCTCTTCTTGACCTTAGCAAAAAGAAAAAGTCCTGCCTCTGAGAATCCTCGTCTCTTTCTGCTTCGCCTATATGTTTTTTTTTTTTACATGTTCTTGTTTTACAGTCCGTCTGACTCAGTGTGCATCTCTCTCAGTCTCTTTGAATGGTGACCTCTCTTTCATCTCTCGTCTCTCCCCTCCTCTCTCACCCCTTCCTGTCTGCCCCCTCCGTGTCGGCTTTAAGTGCTCTGTGCATGTGTGTATGTGAGCGTTGTTGATGTTTAGGCTGTGTGCATTTCAGGAATCGTTGCATAACTGTTCTGTAAGGAAGAGTTGGAGGGAGGGGGCAGGGGGTAAAACAGGGGAGAGAGATGGGGTTATTGAGTGAACGTGTTATTTTGGGACATCTTTGCGTTTAAAGAACCCATTGTCTCTCTGCTCTTATCTCTGCCTGACATAATAATCATTAAACCTGTGTCCAGTCTCGTGAAACCTTCTTCATTGACTGTTCCTGGGAGCCTATTCCTGGAAAAGAAATCACATGGTGTACAGGAAGTTACGGGTTGTATGCGTCCTGTTATTTATTTTCTATGGAAGAAGAAGAAGACATGAGTAGCTAGTCCGTGCGATTCACTCCAAACAGAGGAAAGAAGTCAAAGTTCTGCGCACAGCTCACGGCCTGCTTTGGATTTGATCATTTGGAACTGATTTCCGCACAAAGCTTTTAGAGAAATATCGTCCTGTCTGGCAGCTTGTAGCCTGAATGAAAAGTTGAGAGTTTATTTTAGTTGCAGGCTTGAGTCCAGCCTGAGAACACTCAAACGACTGAGCCAAAAGTATCAAATAGAGTAGACAATTGTTTATATATAAGCTAAAAACTCTTCACAAAGGAGCCTTAACCTCCCTTGGAAGTTACATTGATTTACGATGTCGTCAGAGTTTGGTGCCATGTCAATTGACAAACTTTACACTGACTTGATCACACTTGACAAGTGTTAAATGACAACTCGAGTCAGCCGTCATGCTTGTGGCACTGTCGCTGTACTCCGGCACAGTGATGCTTTGAGCTGAGCAGCAACATTTATATGCTAACATTCACACAGTGAGGATCCCAATATGCTTACATGCCAGCTATAATGTAAACTATGTTCCCTATCAGGGGAGATAGCATGATGCATGAATATGCTAATAGTCGCCAAACTCAAAGTACAGCTGAACCTGATGGGAATGTCATAAACAAAAGTAATGCTGAGCGGTAACGTGAAGGGAACACAGATTCATGTGCTAACAATTCATTCTTTGATCACTTAAGATATGTGGGTCAAGGTTTGTTGCAACAAATGTACGTTTTTGAGACATTGATGAAGTCGCTGTTTGTTCTAGAAGAACATTTTGGGAATCACTTAACCCATTTAGACCTGATGAGACGCAGACGTGCTTCTACCTTTAAGACCTGATGAGACGTCTACGTCGCATGAGGCCATGAACATGAGTGCAAAGGAAATGTTAATTTACAGTTAAAGCCAATAGGTTTAAGTGTTCAAATGTTTTATTTTTAAGGTCTTTATTTAATACAGAGACAAAGATTTTCGTAAACTTTGAAATTCTGTGCAGTTTTTCTGAAAACCCTCAGGTTCTGGGAGGTTGATTTCAAACGTTACTTTGGTTTTAGAGGGCGTTTTTTTAGGTGTTCTTAGGTCTAAATGGGTTAAATCAGAAGAGTTCATCCTCACAGGACCGAGAATATCTTTAACAACTTTAATGGAAAGTAATCTTGTTTCATTGTTTATGATTTGATTCTTTTTAATCGAGCTGGACAATTCATCTCAACTTCTTCATTATCTGGATACGAGCATTTACAGTACACACATCGCAGTAAAAATCAGGAATATCGCAATAAGTCAGAAAAACTGTTTTAGGAACAAAGCATTGCTTACCCACTCAGCATTGGCATGTTTTACACATTGTCATATACATCTACCGGTATACCATTTTTTAGCAGTATGATGAAGCTCAAGCTAACCGTCAGCCACCTTCAGAGAAGAGCTGCTCTTTGAATTGATTTTGGTTTTCAGGTGAGTTATGTTTGAAGTATTGGGTTAAAGGTGAATAACTGTAGATAGACATACAGAAGAAACTGTGAGTTACAGCTGACATGCACTGTTTAGCTTTTGTTGATCGCAATTCATATCCTTATCACAATATTGAGCAGAGTTATCGCAAATTGCATATTTTCTCTCACTTTGTGCCAGCCCAGTTTGTTATCCGTTGACTCCTTTCTCTTCTCTGGAAGTTGTTCCCACATTTATGCATTTTTTTTTTTTTTCAACATACTAGTTGGAGACACATAAGTACAACACACTTACTTACTAACACACACACCCCACACACAAACACACAATAACAACTGAGACAGGCTGGTGTCATTAGCGGCCACATCAAGAAGTTTGTTATCATGTAGATGGGCTGAAGGGGTGTTTTATGTAAGTTGTTTTTCAACTCACAGTGAGCTCATCAGCAGCCTCCATGCTCCATTATGTTATGATGTGTGTGCGTGTGTTTGTGTGTGTGTGTGTGTGTGTGTTCTCTCATAATGTTGGAAACTGAAACATGGGTTTGCCAGGTGTCATGCAGTGAACATGTCTTGTACACACTTCTTTGTGCATATTATGAAAGTGAACATCGTGTGTGTGTGTGTTGGCAATGCGTTCTTGTTTGTCCACTCATCAGGCAGATTCTTGGCTGGACCAAACTACACATTTTGTGTGTGTGTGTGTTGATTTATATTTCTATTGAACACTTAGACACTCTGGAAAATGTGTGTGTGTGTGCGCATTGATGTGTGAGTTTCTCTGTGTGTGTGTGTGTGTGTGCGTGTGTGTGTGTCAGTGTTTGTGTCCTGTCTTGTGTTTCATAAGCCGTCCATATTTATGATCCAGCTCTTACATAAGCCTCAGATCTGGTTCAGTGTGTCTCTGCCAGAACAACTGAGAGAGGAGGAGGAGGAGAAGAGAAGAAGAAGAAAGGTGAAAGTCAAATACAAGCAGATTGAAAGTAGATAAAACAGAGAGCGCTCTAGAAGTTAAGAGGAGTTTTAGGAAAGATTGAAGAATAGAAATGTGCTTACACACACTTTTCCTGATTTCATTTAGAAGTATTTCTCGGCTCAGGATCAGATAAATCTTCTTCCTGGTGTTAAAAACTTAAATCTTCGCAGGCTGAGTAATTGACAGTAGCTTACATAAGTCCTGTTTCATTGGACTTTAAAACAGGTCCAAAGAAGTGAAAGACAAGTTTTGAGATATTTGTGAAATATAAGTACGTTGTTAAACACTATCTGACAAAAAACTCCTACTTTTTAAATGTGTCTTAAGCTGTTTGAAACAGGAGGATCATGGTTTGCACTCAAAAGTTGTAAAGTGCAAAGTAGGCATCCAGGAAAAGATGAATCAATCAGTGAATGTTTGGTAGTTTACTGCTTGTGTTTATGTCATCTGTTAAAGTGAAGGAGCTCTGCCAAGTTGCCTGTCCTGTGTTGTCTTTATGGGAGAAGAGTGTCTTATCTGCACCTCTGGCAAACCCATCAGAAAATGTTTCCCGGCACAGAACTGAGAAGTGAACATGACATAATGGAAAAGTAATAGGATGATTATACAGGAGAAAAATTGGCTTTTGGGAGGATCTGCATATTTGGCACTGGATTGTTCACATCAAGTAATGATTCATTTACTTGATTTATGTCGTCCTACTTACAGACAGTTAAATGGAATAGGTTTGAGACCTGGCATGGAATCAGCGCTTTGAGCAGTTATGGGTGCTGAGGTGGCACACTAAATTATTTTAATGACATAACCTGTCCTGGATGTGACAGTTGGGGAAAATTGATTATTTCAATTGCTGCTCATTTGTGAAACAACACCCAAAGTACTGGAGTAGTCTCTGCATCTATGGTAATGAACGCAGAGGGAAGTTTATCACAAATAGAGGATAAAAAGATATATACCTAAAGTTTATTTTTGGGGCTTTTTTATGTGTTTATAGGATAGAGGGAAGTGGATAGCGTTGGAAACAGAGATAAGAGAGTGGGGAATGGCATGCCCCCTCTTCAATTCCATTTGAAATAACCATTATTTATTCTCTTCCCTCTTCTTCTCACAGACCAGTCCCATAGCACCCCCTTCAGCTCCGAGAATGAGGCTCAGGGAGGCGACTCTGCTGCCTGGCAGTGCACCCCTCCCCCATCTACCTCACCTTCGGGGGAGATGCCAGCCCACAGGCCGCCCTCCCAGCCTGCATCCAGACCCAGGTCCAGGCCAGCCAGCCAAAGCCCCTCCCCTCCCTCCGCCCTGACAGGAAACAAGAAGAGAAGCTCCAAACCAGCACACATGAGGCGCAACATCAGGTAACCCAATGTAACTCAAAGTACGCAGGCTTGTTAGTGATGTGTTTCTTAATCATAGACTGTATAGAACATGGATGTAGTCCCAGTGATGTCACACATTGGTTACTGAAGGGGGGTTTTGAAGCCCATGTTGAAAATGATGTCTCAATATAACTTTCGGTCCATTTAGAAACAGCTGAGGAGCTGAGGCAGGTCTTAAGCCTCCTGGCAAACAGCTAGAATTTACCCACTTACAGTAATATCAGTCACATCCCTAAATATGCACAACTCTTATCCTTCATGAAATCTAAATTGATGAGTTATAAAAAGATTTACCCCCTGCACAGTGTGTTCCGACAGAGACATGAGCTGTTCAGACCAACATCAACATTTTGGCATGTCCTCATTGGCTCCAGTTTTGATCCCCCGGGGTCACTTGGGTTTAATACAGCTTCACAAAGTAAATGTAACAGTATTGATTATCATAAATATTACATATGCGGAAATATTCTTATCAACAACATAAAATCAGGCACATCGTTTCCTTCATCAATCAATCAATAAAGCTGGATCTAAAGAAATGATTAAATGCTTGGCAAACAGTAACCAGTCAACCATGACATGAAAGGGATTAGCACACAATCCCCTGATTATGTTTCTGAGTAAACTAACACTCACTCTTATTCAACACTATTTGTCATAAAGGTCATTGTTGGCTGGATATTTGGATTTATCGCCTTCCTGCTGTGTCTCTTCTGGCCATTCTGCCTCTCTGATTTCTTTCTTATTCTGAAGGATTAAGCGCGGGCCAATCTGATTTCAGTGAAATCTGTCAATGATTATACTTCAGTGTGCAGCTGCATTCCTCTGGCTGCCAATAACCACAATAAGAGTTCAACCTCAAATATGCTGCTGCTTTTACATAACAGCATCGCTACAGCGACTTGTATAACATTAAATAACAATGATAATAATTCTAAGAATTAAAATAATAATAATCAATACAGCCCTTTACTTTGTGCAAAACTTATAATACATACATACATAAGCCTAAGGATAAGGATAAGGATAAGATACATTTATCTTATTCCTGAACTAAAGAGGACTTAATGGGATTCATTTTATTTTTCAAACAATAAATATCTTAAAACTGTACTAATTATTTGACAATTTAGGGGCAGAAGAGCTAAAAAACAAGCTAAAACACACAACCCCGATATACCAACTAAGCTAGTCTTTTTAGCTAACGTGTTAGCTAACACGTTTACACATCCATCAATCACTTAGCCACATTAGCATTAATTAGGAGCTATGTTTCTGTCCACAAAGAGAATGTGAGGACAATATTCACTCCATTGTTTAGCTTGTTTTTCCCCCCACCAACTTAAGAGAAAAGATAACCTGATCCTTTTAGCAGCTAAATGTTATGCCACATTCAGGGGTTAGCAATAGCTCCATACGTCTGTCATTAGCCGGGCATGCCCTGTACAGTTTGGTTTATCACAGTTTTTCTGCTTTCAGATCTTGGAACAAAACTGAAAGCTCCTCAGAACTGCAGAAGCAGGGTGCACTTTGTGGTTTCATAGCTAACTGATCGCGACACCTTTCTTTACAAAAGAGTCATTTTGATTCAAAATTACTATATAAATAATACTAATGAATGGGATAAGCACTGTTTCATAGAGCTGTCACAAACAGTCCATCAGATGTTTGAAGAAGGCTCTTGCAGTTTTCAGTGTGTAAGAAAAACTAGAATTGTACTGATGGTATTTTCATTTTGTCTGTGTAGGAAGTTACTGAGGGAGCATCAGCTGGAGGCAATGACCAAAGCCGCCCAGCAGGACGAGTTAGAGAGGAGACAGCGTCTGGAGCAGCAGAGAAAACAGGATTTCCCCGTACCACTGCTGCCTGAATACACAACTGGTGAGAACATGTAGCCCCCCCAAAACTGTCTTCCCATAACATTTCTAGCACCCATTGACCCATGAAAACTAACTTTTTCATCCTGTCAGCGTGCAAACACCAAAAATAAACCATCAAACATATTTCAAATTTCTGAAACTGTGTTTCAAGGAAATGCCTGCATACTCTAACTCACTAAGAACGGAAAGCGATCCATGAATTGCGTGTCATTTCCCCGCTATCTGCTCCATCTCTATGTCCAATTCACAAAGCGCATAGCGCTAATGATACCCAACACAAACAAGCACATAAAGTTATCCCGTTTCGTGCACAATGGTCCTATGTGGAGCAGCCTTGTGCTGACGGAGCTCTATTCTGTCCACTTACAGATGATGTGCTGGAAAGGGAGGGGACACCTTTTCCAGTTTATTGTGAAGTCCAGACTCAACAGATGCAATGAAAGTTTAAAAAAAAATCTTCCTACAGAAGTGAGCTAGTAAGCAGCTCCTCCAAGACACAAAACAATAAAACAAAAATTCATAAACGTGATCCTGAATAACGACTGATAACTTTGTCCGAACGGTTTGCGTCATGACTCATTTAAAACAGAGCAAACAGCTCTGGTGCTTAGATTAGCTGGTTGCTCTCCAGCAAATTTTGGGGTGCATTTAACCCTTTGCATGTATTTTGTGAATTAGGTGTCTTCTGTCTCAATTACATAGATTTTTCAGGTGTGAAAACAACACAAAATCTTTTGTGAATCTTCCTGCCTAATGTCCCTCATGTCTTCCTATTTTCTGTCTTCTATTGTCTTTCTTCTGTTGTTTTTTTAACCTTGCAATTCCTCTCTCTCCAGATGATGTAACAAAGCACGTTACGTCAGCATCAACGGCATCACAGCAAGACGTGAAGTCTGTCGGACAGAAGGTTATCAGTTTTGATGACTCCAGCTGCACAGTCAGCATTGCGGACGACAGCAAGACCGACGTACCCACATCTGCTAACACTGAACGCACACACAAAACAGGTGAGACACACACACACACACACACACACACACACACACACACACACACACACATACTGTATAGTCAGTTTAATATTTCCCCAAACCTTCTGCTTTTCTTCATTTTCTGGTGAAAAAGGACTTCGAAAAAAAATTTTGCAAAGCAAGTAGAAAAGATCAATCTGTGTGACCGATGTTTCCACCTTATACCAAAGAATCCCACAACCTGCATAATAAAGAACATCCCCTGGAGTGTAACCCAGCTGTATTTGTTTCAGTCACAGAGATGTTAAATTGCCTGAAATGTACCCCATACATCAAATTTCTCTGGCGGTGATTGACCTTTGATATTCACTCGTGAAAGTGGGCCAGTGGGTCAGAAGGCTGAGGTGGTCATGAAAGCAGATAGGGACACAGAGCTGTGAAGTTTATTTACGACTCATCTTCCAGCCGTGTATTCGGAGCTGTTCGCATAGCTAGGTAAGCCTTAAATAAGCCACAAGCTAATTCTTAAAATTCCTTAACAGCACAGTGTGAGCTTTGGTACACCGTGTGAGGAGTTCTCTGTCACATGTCAAATATTTGGAAGAACTAAGTCCACCTTTTAGATCTATATTTAGAAGTAGAACAATACGTCCCCTACACAGTTTCGTGGACAGATTCAGTTTTGGGATCATTCACTTTAGTGGCGACCTCCGGTCTTGAAAAATGAAGCCAATGCGGATGTACAAAATCCTGCAGTTCGCCTTGTGACCGCTTGAGGCTGGCTCCAGGAACCCCAGAAGTCACATACACACCACAGCCAAAGAAAGACGTTTTTACAGCACAAATAAACATGTTTACAGCTTGGTTCAAAAACGAAATAGGTCTGATTAGTTGTTGTCATCATGGGCACACACTGTGCGGGGAGAATTGTTATTAAACGGCTCCGTTTTGATTTTAAGAATGATACGTGATATCCATACTTAGGCACGTAGCTGACATGATTGACAGGTGGGCACGATGTAGCAGTTTCTAGTTAGCCTTAAAACCCGCCTCAGCTCCAGCTCTCAGCCTGTCGTTAGGCTGAGGCAGCATTTCCAGCATGGCGGCTGCAGCCAATGAGCCTCCGGAGCCCCCTGCCATAACAGATGGCTGACGTCACTCAGGCTTCATCCATTTATATTTACAGTCTATGGTTAAGCCCCTGAAGACATAGAATTTAAAACCTGTGGGTTGTGTTCTTTTGTTAAAGAAATGGCTTTTCAATCATTATTTAGAATACAGACGCAGGAATGATATATGCTCTGGTGATTAAATAAATTAGTGACTGGTCCAAGAGGGTTCAGATGGGAATCTAAACTGTTTTCAGAATTCATTAATCAAAAATGGAAGAGGTCAGATGATAAATATAATTCCTAAGTTTCATTACCGGCTCTTCACTATGAGAGAGATTTTTTGTAATTTGATGTGACCACATTGACTCAAACTGTTTTTATGGGTAGTTAAATCACTTCCTGGCCATGACATTTCTGAAAAGATTGAGGGCATATTTAAAGATGAAAAATGCCATGTTGAAATGGCAGCACAATAATGAAATGGGAGAAAAGGACACTCGATCCTGGTTGTTGAAGATGTTCTTAATTAAATCAAATCCCAGTGACGTTAAAACACAGATTCTCCTTAAACAATCTCCTGGATTTAAATCGATCCCGGAATTATTCCACGTTTGTAAGCCTTTTCAACACCACATAGCTGTCCTCAAATTCTGACTTTTGAGCAGCCCAGTTCGACCACCAGGCACAGATGGTCCTTGCGTGCAAAGTTGAGATCCAAAGTTGTGTTAGCTGGTCGGTGTGTCGTGGAGCTTCAGTCTTCAGAGATTAAGCAAAGCAGCCTTTAAAGCCTCATGACAGCCATGAGGTTATTCAATTACACACTGTGTTCTACTCTGTTTCTGACCCCCGGGGTCTGAACATTTTTTGAAACTGATCAACTTGAATTAAAACCAGTCACAACCAAATCTGATTTAAGTTTTTACTCAAAAACCAAAACACAGCTGACATCCAGGCAGCTATTTACCTGAAATCTTCTCAAAAGATAAGAGGTGAGGATGATTTGAGGGAGACTGTGGGTGATGATATTAATCACTTTACCAGGGTCTTGCTTGTTCTCTTCTGTGAATTTCATGTTCTTTTCTTCTTTGCTGTTGTCTGGGTAAAGATAATTTTAAGGAAGTTGCATTTAATGTCATTCAAGAACTTGGTGATCACAAAATGTTCACTGGCACTGACTGCAGATTTCTTTAAATTCTTTAAAGGGTGAACAGACAACAGCCTTTTTCAAATGTTTCAAATCCAATTACAGAAGTCACTTCCAACTTTAATCTAATGAGGTCCAAAAACGACTCCAGTTCCTATTAAGAGTGTGTATGTGGTGGTGGTGGGGGGGGGGGGGGTTTGTAGATTAGTCGCCATGTGCATCAGAATATTTAAAACCTCCGCAGGGTACACCGTGTACTCTTCCCTTATTGCCCGAGCACACAGACACACTTCCACACAGCCGCTCAAACAGGATAAACACACCTGCACCACACACACACACACCAAGGAGATAGAGGGACGCCATTGGGAACAAATGCACTAACACAGATAATATGTAGATTTGAGAGCTGAGAAAGACAAATGTGAGGGAGAGAAAAAAAAACGAATAAAAGGCGGAGAGAGGGAGAGACATGAAAGGGGAGTGTGTGGGGCAGATCAGAGCGGGTCTGTGGAGCAATAAAGCTGGCTAATCCTGGTTATGAGCCAGAACACACACATATACACAAACACACACATACACACACACACACACACCTATAAGGAACACACACACACGCTCGCAGTGGCACAGTGACATTTCTAGTTGGGGTTGCATAACCAGTCTCCCCCTCCACTCTAATCCTACTTGTATAACCAGCCATTCACTGCAGTTATATAAGCGCTCTCTCTCTCTCCACATACACACACACACACACACTAACATACTGACACACACCTCTCCTCCTCCCGTCATGCCCTCGTAGACTGCCAGCTTGTGTAACTTTCACCACTTGATACCGTTGACGTTGAAGTTCTTTTTATCAGATATGGATTTCAGTCGTTACACTCCACACACACACACACACACACACACACACACACAGAATGACGCACATGTTTAACGTAACAACACAAGTTGTGCAAATAACAGAGTCTTTCTTGTCGCTTCACTTGAGACAAATGTGACGAGGTCAATAAAAAGTGGTAATTGTTATCAGGGGAAGAGCTGCAGCCCCAGATATGAGTTTTTGGTTTCTTTATTCTGCTGTCTGAAAGTTAAGGTTCTTCTTTAGATAGTCCTAAATCACATTGAAAACATTTATTAGACTTAAGAAAATAAAAGTCTGAAAGGCGTGTGTTTAAAAGAATACAAAATCCCTCCTCAATTGTCTGAAAAACCTTGATTGGAATTTTTTAAACTTTGTCCTTCCAGTATTATTTCTCTTTACTTTACTGAGGCAGAGAGCACTTCAAATCAAACCTTACTCTTCTCCTCTGTCCACGCAGATGTGATCGATCTGAGCTCAAGTGAGGACGACACAGTTGTCCACAGCGAGTCCACCAACGAGGAGGAAGAGAGCGAGCCGAGTGGTGCTCATGTCAACGACACCCTTAACCGACCAGACGGGGACGGCAGAGTGCTGGTCAACCTGAACCATCCAGCTGCAGAGGAGGACATTTTCCTGTCGCCTCAGTTGGCACAAGCAGTCAAACCTCACCAGGTATTTGTTTGATCTTTTCCCTCCGTTCTTTCCACCGCTCTCCTTTCTATCTTTTGACTTTTCTGTCTGTCTTCCTAACTTTATGTAAATTATTTTTCCTTCCTTCATTCTTCATCACTTTGATTTATTTTCTTATTGCCATGACTCCAACTTTGTATTAATCACCCTACTCTCTATCTCTCTTTTTTTTCTCTGTCTCCATAGGTCGGTGGAATCCGCTTTTTGTACGACAACCTGGTGGAGTCGGTGGAGCGGTTCAGCAGCAGCAGCGGGTTCGGCTGCATCCTCGCTCACAGCATGGGCCTGGGCAAAACACTGCAAGTCATCTCCTTCATCGACGTCCTGTTCCGACACACCACAGCTCACACCGTGCTCGCCATCGTACCTGTAAGCAACCGCTCATGCAACTTTGATAAAAACATGAACTTTTTAACTTGAAGAAGCATTTGGTCCTCCTCTTTTTTCTCTCTTTTTTGTATCACTTTAGATTTGTATTACAGAAAATAACAGCCTTTTTTCAATGTCTGGGAGTCCCTTACTTAATCTGAACACTCGCTAAGCACATTCTAACTAAAATCTAACGAGCCATTCGTCTCAAATTAGGGCTCCAAGTTAGAAACTAAAGCTTCTGTCACTCATCTGGTTCCTTTTACCTTTAAGCATGAACATAGTAAACATGGAGACTGAAATTTTTTTTTTTAAATTATGAATTCTCTTCTTAGGTGAACACGTTGCAGAACTGGCTGTCAGAGTTCAACATGTGGATCCCGCCCCCAGAGGCACTACCTCCAGATACTGACCCTGAACTGATGACGCCCCGGGCCTTTAAGGTTCACATCCTCAACGATGAACACAAGTAAGCAACGGAGACCGTTCATCATGTCTTTCTGTGTAAAGCCTTGATGTTTTCACTCTACTTTGTTTATGTGTTGGAAAATGTAACACCATCAACAGAAGAGAAACAGTATCATGACAGTAAATGTTAAGGAAATTAGTTGGTTTCTTTTTTTTAATTCAATGAAAACTTGCATGATTTTTGAATCTGCTAAGTATTTAAAGATCCTAAGTAAACACACACACAAATATATGCAATATTGCAGGGTCATTTGTGAATTTAAAAAGCCATCTCAGAGGCCTTGGTGCTCTTCTAGTAACACAGAGTAGTGGAGAAACTTTCCCACTGTCTGTCATCTCAAAATGATGGCGCTGACCTTCTGATGTGCCTCTGCATTTGATCGCCATCTGGCTCATCCCTTCTTCCTTCGCCCCATCATCTTCTTCTTCAGCAGCTGCTACTGCTGGAAAGAATCTCTGACTCTTGCATTCAGAAGCTTGTGTGTGTGTGCGTGTGTGTGTGTGTGTGTGTGTGTGTGTGTGTGTGTGTGTGTGTGTGTGTTTGGGATTAGGGAGGAAGGAAGGAATGCTGCATGATGAGTGTGTAATTCCGTGAAACAGCCGTGTCTCAAAGTGACACACTAACCTCGTTTTGTCTCTCAGTGCATTTAAATAAATATGATATCAATGTAACTCGTAAAAAATTTACAATTTCAATGAAAGATAATCTGCAGAACTGTGATAACATATGAATCTCTTCCTTTTAAGTTAAACATGAAGCTGCTGCAAATCACATTGTATTCCCTCACTGAGAGTAACAAAGAATTTTTTTTGCATTTTTTTGCGGGCGGGGGGCGTAAGTGTTTCTGTACCGCTACTTTGCATTGCCTTTTGTACTGCATTTTCTCTGGAGCTCCAAGTGAAGTCGTTACACGGCACAAAGAGAACGACTGTGTCGTGTTCTATGTGCAAATGGAGTGAGATTTCGAATGTTAACACATATCTACAACATTTTCCAGGAACACAACGTCCAGGGCCAAGGTGGTGGAGGACTGGACACGGGACGGAGGGGTGCTGCTAATGGGCTACGAGATGTACCGCCTCCTGTCCATGAAGAAGAGCTTTGTGGCCGGGAGGAAGAGAAAGAGCAAGAAAGCAAGTGGACCTGTCGTCATCGACCTGGACGAGGAGGACAGGCAGCAGGAATTACTCAAAGGTGGGAGAATTAAAGGGGGATGTACAGATGATGCAAGAAACGTATTATTAATTATTAAAGCACATCTGTAGAATATTTGTGAATATATATTTCTGCCTGTGTCACCCTCCTCCAGGTGTCGAGAGAGCCTTGGCTCGGCCCGGTCCAGATGTGGTGATATGTGACGAAGGCCATCGCATCAAAAATTGCCACGCCAGCACGTCACAGGCCCTGAAGAACATCCGGACCAGAAGGCGTGTAGTCCTTACTGGCTATCCGCTCCAGAACAACCTGATCGAGTACTGGTGCATGGTCGACTTTGTCCGACCAGACTTCCTAGGTATGAGACTCCATTTGTTATTAGTTACAAGGGAGTTTTTTTCCAATCACTCAAGATGTTGGCATGTCTACTTTAAATTTACAACATTTTAATTTTTATTATCTCTGTTTGCCTGTTGGTGTTCTAACTTCTTTTTTCTTATTTTCTTACGTATGTCAGGTACACGGCAGGAGTTCAGTAACATGTTTGAGCGTCCCATTCTGAACGGCCAGTGTGTGGACAGCACGCCTCAAGACGTCCAGCTGATGAGGTACAGGAGCCACGTCCTACACAGCCTGCTGGAGGGCTTTGTACAGAGGTGAGACAGCCGCCTTTTTTTAAGCCCAAACAAACAAAAACCTGACCTCCATTAACCTCTTAGAGAGGTCTCTACTGACCTTCTGCACTGAAAGAACCTATAGTTTTTCTTCAGTTTTTATAGCACTCAAGAAATATTGACTTTACACTTATTTCTTCCAGACGAGGTCATGACGTTCTGAGGGACCAGCTGCCCTCAAAAGAAGAACATGTGATCCTGGTGCGTCTGTCTCCCCTCCAAAGGGCGCTCTACACCGAGTTCATGAACCGATTCAGAGAGGCAGGAAACACCGGCTGGCTCAGCCTCAACCCGCTGAAGGCTTTCTGCGTCTGCTGCAAGGTGAGTCGTATGGCCTGAAACACCTGATCAACTTCTATGGCCAAGTTCTCTGATGTACTGTATTTTCTTTGAGAAGTCATAATGTCTGCCATTGGAGATAGACTGAAATAACTTCTTCAAACATCTTCCTTTCTGCATGAGTTCCTGCTGTCCTTGTTGCACTGTTATTCAAGCTACGATCTGTTCATGCAACAACATAAATTCCCTCATATTTATTATATTTGCTGAATACAGTCATTGTTACCTCGAGTGAGTGTTTTCACACTGCGGATCTCTTGTTATCCTTCAGATTTGGAACCATCCAGACGTGCTGTACGAGGCCTTGCAAAAGGAAAACCTGGCGAGTGACCAGGACTTAGACCTTGATGACATCACATCCACAGGATCTGCCCGATGTCTAACAGCACCCAATCAAAAGTCCAAGCCCATAGAGACTCCCATCCCCATCGGTGGACTGAGTCTCAATCAGCTGCAGGAGAAAGCCAATCAGGTCATCACTTACGAATGGGTGAGTGATACAAATTAAAACAATGATTAAATTATTGTTTTTGCCTGCTGTTACATTGAGCAGAACTATACGTCACTTTAAGAACACCACCAGTCTTTGCTACCTTGATCCCAACATCAGGTGGTATACAGATCATAATGTTCTCTTGATATTAGACGGGCTTTATGCCATATTGAATCCAGTGTTAGCTCAATGCTGAAAAAACATCTTCTCTGACCTTTAAACTTTGCAGCGAACATTTCTCCTAGCATTCAGGGCTGCTATGAGACCTCATTCTGTTCCTTGTTTCGCTCGTTGGCTGGAGTTTTAACGGCAGCAGTGTGTGGTTAAAGACTTTTTTACATAAAGACGTTAAAGACTTTAGCATTTAGAACACATTGGGACTGAAGTATAACAGTCACATAGGTCACATTGTTGTGTTCATGCTCAGTACAGCATAATGTGCTTACTGTACACATCATGAGATCATTAGCTCATACTTTCTCAGAACATTATATAAGAGCTATTTTCAAATAAATCCAATACTGTTTTTTTTATTTTTATTGAAGAGCATGAAGTTAAGCATATCAATGGAGTTTGCAGCTTTGAACATGACTTAATTATTATTAATTATTATTATTATTAATTGTGTAGATTTATAATAGTTTTTTCTCTGTACGTGGACAGGCAAAGGACATCATGTGTGATTACAAGCCCGGCCTCCTGGAGAACTCTGCCAAAATGGTGCTTCTGTTCCACCTGATAGAAGAGAGCGTCAGGAAGGGGGACAAACTCCTCGTCTTCAGGTAACACAAAAGTGCTTTGAAAGGAAGATACAAAATGTTCTCAATTACTTACTTTTAGCTTATTCACATGTTTGTTCTATATTCATGTCATTAACTATGTGCTGTGTCTGCCCTCTGCAGTCAAAGTTTGTCCACGCTGACTGTAATTGAGGACTTTCTGGCTAAGAGGCCGGTGCCTCCATCACCCAACACGACCAGCAGAGACAGACCCAACCAGACCTGGGTCCGCAATCTCAACTACTACAGTAAGACATCCTTAAATATCATTTACAGATACTTTTCTTTGTGTTTTTGCTTTTAAAAAAAAGTCTATTGAACATTCAAAACATCTAAAAAGCTGCTATCAAAGCCACAGACTACATGACAATCAGACTTTACAAGGAGGAGACGGGTTGAAAAGTTATTTACGACACAGTGACAGAAAGAAATATGGATGGTATGTCCTCAGTTTTTTTTTTTTTTACTTTCCATGGTGCTCACATAAAGAGGGATACTGGTAAATATGTCAGTCATTCATAGGGATGTTGGTTTGGTGCAGAAGTATGCATTCTCTCATTGACCTACAATGAGTGCTGCCACCTGCTGGTAGTTCTTGAAAACAGCCAGACTTCAGTACATGGTTCTCCATAAGGACAGAAGTGAATTCACAGCCTTTGTGAAGCTGTGTTTCTGTGATTTAAAGACTTTTCTTTCAACACAGGACAAAATGACCTCCTTTTTCTATGATGTATGATGGAAATTGATTTAAAATAAGTCCATGGTTATCCTTTTAACCGGACATTGGTTGTGTGTTACCTTTCAGGACTGGATGGAAGTACGACCGCCTCAGAGAGAGAGAGGCTGATAAACCAGTTCAACGATCCAGCAAACACCTCAGCATGGGTCTTCCTGCTGTCAACAAGGTAACAAACAACAAGAAGCACAATGTGAATACATTGGTTCTAAAGAAGATGAGGTCAGGATTTGATGTAGCAATCAAATACAATAGAAAACTAACGTGATTGTGGATTTCTCTGGGTGTCAGGGCTGGCTGTCTGGGTGTAAACCTGATTGGTGCAAACCGTGTGGTGGTCTTTGATGCCTCCTGGAACCCTTGTCATGATGCCCAGGCAGTGTGCCGCGTCTACCGCTACGGTCAGAAGAAGCAATGTCATATCTACCGGCTGGTGTGTGACTTCACTCTGGAGAAGAAGATCTACGACCGACAGATCTCCAAGCAGGGCATGTCAGGTGAGACGGAAAATTCACCAATGAGCTTAAAATGTCCTTTTAGGGGAGAATTAATCTAATATGCAGTTAATATTTTACTGTTTTTCAATGTCCAGACTACTCTGTGTGAACACTCAGCACACAGACCCCCAAAAAGCACCAGAGTTCTTGTCTGACTGAATAAACTGTCTCAAGTGTCTTTTGTAATCTTTGACTGTCTAGACAGACACATTAAGGCCACTTGTGCTCTAAGCAGTATTAGCCTCTTTCTTTATTAACCATCTTATACCCTTTTCTCCTCTCTTCCTTTCTCCCCTCACTCCATTAGACCGGGTGGTGGACGACCTGAACCCTGTGCTGAACTTCACCAGGAGGGAAGTGGAGTCTCTCCTTCACTTTGTGGAGGAGGAGCCGGACCCCTCCCTGGTCCAGCTGAAGCCCCACAACAGCATTGAGAGCGTCCTGAAGAAGGCCCTGCACATCTATCCTAACCTGATAACTAAGGTAGAAAGAAAGACGAGACTTTTAAAGACGCTGTCATTGTGTGCCCCCTAGAGGTGTTTAAAAGTAGAGCAGGCGTTGATGTTTCCGTAGGTGTGATAACAACCTGTGATACAGGTTTTATTGAGATCCTCTGAGGCGTATAACTTCCTGAAGACGTGACTCATTCTAAGCCAGCTCTAAAAGTGATCTCTCTGCTTAGTAATAACTCACAGCACAGGCTACGAATGCTTGAATGAAATAGTCAAACATTACTGTAATTACCCCCTTAATCTACTTGTACACTGTAATCTCTGCTTGATATTTAAAAGAAAAATCTCTTGCTGTTAGTGAGCTTGAACGCTGCTGAGTCACTTCATTATTAAACCTGCAGGATTCTCAGTGGATGTTGTCCAAACTAAACTCTCATACCAAAACCTGAACTTTCACGAAGCTGCTTTCAAAGGACATAATCTCATTTGGCATTTTCGTGTGTTTTCCAATTTTTTTAATCAACTCCTCCTCCCTTTCAGCAACCATTCCCTCACGAGTCCCTGCTGATGGACCGCAGGGAGCTGAAGCTGAGCAAAGCGGAGAAGAAAGCAGCAAAGAAGGGCTATGAAATGGAAAAGAGGGCATCTGTGCCATACACTCGTCCTTCTTATGCTCACTACTACCCTGCCAGCGACCAGAGCCTCACCAACATCCCCGCCTTCAGTCAGAGAAACTGGTCAGCAACTTTAAACATTTTTAAAAGATTCCATACAGAACTGATTCAAACGGCAACTAATCATGGTTTCGTCATGAACTAATAATTAAATAAACTCTCTACTACTCAGGCGCCCGCCTAATCGTACTGAAGAGAAACCAGTGGCCAGTGCCCGGCCTGTCCAGTCAACTCCAGTTCCCATGATGCCCCGCCAGGCGACCGCAGGCTCTGCGCCAGCTCACGATTCATCAGCATCCAGCCTTGGAGGTTTCCCCGTCAACTGCCTGCAGAAAGCTGGAGTGTTTGTACAGAAGATTGTCACCACTACTGGTAGGCAAACGTTTTATTTACTGAGCCTCTCTCGACCTGCTTGTTTCAGTATCTCAATATCTCACTGATTCAGTTAATAAACTCAGAAATAATTCATGTTTCTGTCCACTCATAACAAACATGTCTTCCTCTCTCTGTTAGACATAGTGATTCCAGGCACCAACAGCTCAACAGATGTCCAGACGACGATCACTGCTGGAGAGAGTATCCATGTCATCAGAGGCACAAAAGGTACAACAACACATCTACACGTTGATGCTTTATAAGAGCGCTGCTTTTCCTTACTTTAATGACACTACATTAAGTTAGTTTTAGACAGTTGGTCTGCCCAACAATTCATCAGTTCATGGTTACTGCAGTCAGAAGATAAATGATTACGGTGCTTTATCTTCATATTTTCTGTTTTAGGGACTTACATCAGGACGTCAGATGGTCGAATCTTTGCCATCAGAGCTGCTAACAAGGCCAAAACTGCTGAGGATGGTACTTCTACAGCACCCAAAGGTAAGAGGATTTATGTTCCAGCCATGACTTTACTCTTCTAAAGCACAGAGGAGTGTTGTTTACAGTCTATGTGGCCATCCCTACCCATACAAAGGGCTGGATTTGTTTTCAAAAAGCTAACACTTAACACCTTGTTTCTACTTTTTAGATTCCAAGGCGCAACCAGAGAAAGTGTCAACCAACGGCAGTAATGGTTGCCTGTCACCTGACAGGAAGCAGCATGTCAACTCCACGACTTTGCCCCGCCCTCTATCACCTGACAGCCCAGAGATCATCAGCGAGTTGCAGCGCTACACAGGTGGTACAGCTGGAGCTCAACCAGAGGATGCAGCAGACAGCAGCCTGCCTTCTACCAAATCAGTCCAGAAAAACTGCAGCAGCGGGGGAAGTTTTGCTGGGGGAAATATGAGCCACCATGATGCCACTGTGACCAATGTTAGCCAACCCAAAATGGACGCCACTGCAGCCCAAGACCTGAGAACAGGCAGCAAGCGCAAAGCCTCCACCCCTTCCCTGGAAGAGCGACCCAGTAAGCAGCCGTCTACAGGCAAACACTCCTCCGCTCCTCTGGCCTCACAAGGTTTTCCCTTCACCGGAGGGTACGGCCTCCCTCCTCTGGGCCTCAACCCAGCCATGTTGGGTGGCTCGCTGGGGCACCCACTCTTCATGGGGGCAGGCTCGCCTTACTTCCAGCAGTCTAACGGTCAATTGGGGGACCCCAGTTGCATGTACCCAGATCTGTTTGGCTTTGGTGGAACCAGTGCGGTCTCCTCCTCCTCCTCCCCAAAGACAAGCACTGCTGCTGCCGTCTCCTCTTCCTCATCGTTGTCATCCTCTGCTTCAATGAAAGCTGCCACTTCAGTTCCAGGAGTCCTGCCGCCGTTCATGCTGAGCCCCAGCATGGCGGGCATGGCTGGGATGCTCCCACCAGGATTCCCTCTCTCCTACAATCAGTCTCTGGCGAGTCTCTACACAGGGTCCATGCTCCCAGGCGGGCTCCCGGGGCCAGCTGCCACTCCTGGTCCAGCTGGAGCCAGCTTCCTCTCCCAGTACCCTCCCACCACCGCCTCCAGCTCCTCCTCATCATCTCCCTCCTCCTTCTCCCCTTCAGCACGATCCGAGGGCAAAAGGGGCACGGTGCTGGTGAATGGTAGAAATCTCAGCAGCCCCAGCAGCTCTGATGATGATGATGATGTGATTGAAGTCGACGGACAGTGACAGATGAGTTATGTGGTTTCTTGAGCAAGCTTGATTTGATTTAATAATCGGCAAGATAGGATGACATCCTATTTGCAAGGATGCAGGCTTCATATTGCCTGTGATCAAGGATGTGAGGGAAACGGACAAAATAAAAGAAAGAGAACTGGAGGGTTGACAACTGAGCCCATGCTAATATGCGCCCTTCTGCCTCTGAGAACCAAACTGAATGGGGATTGAATAGAGAGTGACAAATCGTTATGCTGAATATCAGAAGATGAAACCTGAGAAAGGAAACTCCAGAGAGAAGAAGAAAAATCAGCGGACTTTGGGCTTCCAAGTATTTGTCCGATACTAGCATCGAA
Organism: Tautogolabrus adspersus; assembly: GCA_020745685.1. Lineage (NCBI taxonomy): Eukaryota > Metazoa > Chordata > Actinopteri > Labriformes > Labridae > Tautogolabrus > Tautogolabrus adspersus. The sequence continues at coordinate 8,175,092 of CM036547.1, read as the reverse complement.
ATACAAATCACTGGACTTACTACTGCTGAGTGTGGGCCTGCAGTGACCACAAATGGCCACTAGTTGTACTGTTGGCTTTAGAGATTCTAGTTCTGCAGCTTTGCTAGATGTTGAGACTCTTTTTTTTTTTTCTTCAGCTTATTAAAAAGATGATAATAGGGGGAATTGATAATGAAGAGGGTAAAAAAGGTTTAATAATCAAGGTAGCTGGTAGTAACGTTTGTGAAATCTCAGTAAATGAAATGGTTTTGTTAGTCGTTCGTCAAATATTGCTACTGAATTATTCTTGAAACGGTAACAGAAAAGGTAAAAAGATCAGACAGGACAATTAGAAAGCATTTTTATTGAACTCACTGCCAGAACAGTTATTCTCGAAGTAAGAAAGATTAAAAAAAAAAGATCATCTTGAATTGTTGAAGAAGCAGTTGAGGCTAGTCGAGGACGAGGTTGAAGACGATTACTGAAACCTTAAAACTCTAATGACAGAATGTATGCTTAATCAAATGCCTTTAAACCAGGCCTTTTTCTGAATAAGACTCCTTCTATTTAGGCATCAGACGTGGGAAGATCTGATTTTTCTGTCATTTTGTGTGTGCGTGTGTATTTTATATTTATGTATTCTCTTTAACTTCTTAAAGAAAATCCAATGCCTAAAAGACAGCCAGGTGAAAATGAGAAAAAAAACTGTGTTCTCGTGAGGTTTCCTCCTCGTAGCGGAGGGGGAAATAAACCAAAACAGAAAATGCCTTTTTGCCTCCATCTTTCTGAATGTGAACTGTGAGAGAGGATAGGTAAAGAGAGACAGGCGCTCACCGCGGCTCTCTGAATCTCACCCACAGTCTTACTGTAGCCTAGCGGAGAAAAAAAACCCGATGCAAAACACTCACTCAAGCCTATATACGTGTTTGTACAACCCCAGACGAATTTTAAGCTCGCAATCCCGAGTGTTGGTTACGCTTGTGTCGTTACTGTGTATGTGTGTGTTGTGTTCTTTAGGGTTACAAAAGGAATCGTTAGAAAAAAAAGAGAATTGCTTTACCTAGTTTGCTAACTCACAGATTCCACCTCGACTCTTGTTTTCTATTTACTCTTTCCCATCTCATTTTGTGAACAGAGGTCATCGTGAAACCAAACTTATTTTTAAGGCGAGATGGTGTAGCTTTGCCAAAAAAACAAGAAATTCAGAAGCACATCAAGAAACCTCCATTGAAGAGGATTGTGTCTTAAAAGACCAAATAATGTTGTCAATGACGTAGAGAAGAATAGAAATCCACCACAGCAACACACACTCTCTACAGCATCCTCACAGTAAACAAGTCCATTATCCATCCCTCTGTAAGACCTTCGCAGGTAACACTGTACACTGTACTGCACTGTAAAAGACACTTATCTGTACACGTCTGTAGACCGGCGGGAAGCTGGGGAAGCTTCAACATAGCGACCAAGTTCCCTTTAGAAACACCACAAACCGTAGTTCTGCTGTTCCATCGACCCCCTTCACTCTGGTCAGCACTGTTCGCCAGTAGAAAATCTTCTCCTCCTAAATGGCTTCAGCGAGGGGTTTAAAAAAAGCACCAGCTCTTGTGTTCAAAACATCTTCTAACATTGTCACGAAAAGACATCGTGCGTTTCCTTTTCTTTCACTTCCATTTATTTGTTCTGCATACAACAATTGTTAGTTTACCTATGTTTCATTTTTGTTCTCTTCTTTTTACAATGTTTGAATTTACCAAATGTATTTATTTATGACGGCGCATATTTATTCATTTTTATTTTTATTTTTGTACAATGTTCTCTCTTTTGGTTGCTTTTTCTTTGATCTTGTTTGTAAGGTGTTTTTTTGTAATGATTATATTTACTATTGTTGTTACTACGGATCGTAACATTTTCTGTTTTTTTTAAGAAGACTGATGATCTGCCAATCTGACCTGAGCATGTGAACTTGTGCAGAACTTGCATGTGGACCAACTAATTAGTGCGTTACTGTGCAAATGAATAGAAAAGCATATTTAAGAAGTAAACATTGTGTCCTGTTAATGACAACTCTGATCATCTCTCGATTATGAGAAAAACCCAAACACAGGGCAGCAGGGACACGAGGATGATTTACTGTGATACTGAGCTGGGATAAAAACATCTCTCTTTTCTTGAAGAGCTCAGACTCCTCCATCGTCCCGCCTGCTCAAACGTTCTTTCACGACTAAATCTAAGAACTTACTCTCAACGATATGAGCCATTCTTTGCATGTAAATAACGCTAATTCACAAGCATTGAGTCGGGAACTGAGATAGTCCAACCATACATCAGTTGATAAGAAAGAAATGAATATCAAGTGCTTCTCTTTCCTTTATTTTTTTTACTCTTCTTTGTTTATAACCATATCATCAAAACTGTCCATCTGTGTCATCCCTGTGACAGCGAGCGAGTGTCCTCAGTGTTGAATTGTTTGGTTGTCAGCTCGGCTTTCGCTGCGCTGACTGATTTATATTTCACAGCTTTCTACTTGAATTTACATATTTATTTATGAAAAATCGACGGAGTCGTGCGAGACGAACCGGCTGTCTCCTGTTCCATTTTAGCCGAGGAGAAGATTAAAGCTGCTGTCTTGGAGGACTGGCTCTGTTCAAAGCCTGTTTGTGTAGTTTATCGATGGATAATGTGTATGACCTTGGATTACTTTTAGATCCTTTATTTGTTCTTCTTTTTCTTTTTTTTGAAGTTTGTAAATAAAAAGAAACATGTTCTAAATCAAACTTTTCCTAATTTATTGATGGTAGAAGTAGTAGTAGCAGATGTAGTGCCTACAACCGCTCTGTCTCTCACTCACTCACACACACAAACACTTAACACAGAAAGTGTACAAGCAAGGTTGAGAACAATAGTGTGCAGACTCTTTCTGAAAAATCACATATAAATACAATATGAACTTTGTAATCTACCGTTTTTTCTGTTTGTCTTGAGGTAACAGAACTTTGCATGCTTATTGTGTGTTAAATCAGGTGTTGTCAGCCGTGCAGCTTAAGAGTTAGAAGAATCACCCTGATGGGCTTTAATTGAAAACAAAAAGTTCCTGGAGGCCCTAAGATGGAAAACACAATCAATCCACATGTCTGATGTAGAGTAAACAGCTGATGATTTGAGTTCCATGTGGCCGGATTATAAGTACTTGCTGCAGATCATAATCACAATACATGCAGGTGTTCTAATTAAACCTAATTACTTGTGGTTTAAATAAAGTTGAATACTTTTGTCCCCTAAAAAAGAGCTGATTTTGGACACTAAATTAACCAAAGCAACACAGACCAGTTCAGTAGTTGATACTTCGATAAGTAGGGGAATAATGTAAAGTAAGTGACATCTTGAGAAGACAGGCTGTTGATCTTAGCCATACTTTTGAAATAAATTACAAATAGAGTCAGAGTTTTCCTTCAGATTTACAGCGAAACTGAGCCAGCTTCAAATATACGATCTAACTGGGTTGTTGTCCTCTGTTTATTGGTTTGCATTGATACACATGCCAATACATATAATGTTATTGTTCAGGTAGTTAAGCTGCAGATCAATAAAAAGTAACATTGAGGGTGAAACATGGGTTTGGTTTGTACTGTCACTTTAATAAGAGGTCACTCGTTGAGAGGAGTTTGTCTTTGCGTTAGACCTCTGTCTTGAAGCAGATGTTTCCTTTCAAGGTTTTGGAGTAATCATATTGAAATTCTTTAAATAAAAACGCCACAACATTTCTTTGTGAAAATCCAATATACATGAGCCTTTATTTCAAAGATTGACTTTGAGTTCTTAGGTTTGTGGTCCACAAGATAATATACTATGTCAATATAATGGATCATGGGCCTCCTTTTTCAAAAGTCTAAATGATATCAAAAAGTGTATAATGGCATGTGATTGATGTTCTTCAAACAGAGATTTAGTTTGGTTCCCATGGCTTTGCAGAGACAAGGAGTTGGTCATATTCACGTCACTAAAGCTTACTTGTATGTTATTAAACTGCAAAACCTGACAACCAGTTTTTGTTTGTATGGACACCGGTACTGTCCATCACTATGATTTCTTTTGTACCAGCCACCATCATTAACATCTGCTCATCACCATACTAAGGTTTTGAGTTGTGCCTCTTAATCAAATATATAAAACAGAAGTTATTCACCACAGCCAGAAAAAAAACGAATCATTTGCTGGCTGGTGGTTCAGCTTGAACATGAAGGAGCTGGTTCAAACAGTTTTAGAGTGCATGAGTCTTGAAGTTAAGTACAAAAGGTGTTGTATGTGAGTCTATACAGCATGTGAAGCACAAGAAATATCGCATTTTATTATTATATAAATAATAAATTTATATTAAATTGTGCCTGTGGTCTTGATCTGTTTCTGTAAAGTTTAAATGGAAGTTGCAGTCAGTGTTTGATCTTTGTTACTACCTGAAGGTCCTTTTTTCGTTGAAGTAATGTAAGTTGTGGTTCTTCGGAATTAAATAAATGCACATGAGTTATTTTTATGTGTTTTGAGCGTATTTTTTAATAGGTAAGAAAAAAAGTACAACTCTTTGTACTGCTCTAATGCGCTATTTATCTATTTATCTATTTTCATCAATAATAATGTACTTGAAATATACATAGCTATAAGCAGCTTACAGTGGTTGGAGATTTAAGATCCAATATCCTTTTAGATCTAGGGGTTTAAAATTAAGTAATATGCAAGTAATATCTCTGCATACATTTTTTTATTATAAAAAATGTGGTTTTGCTGTATCAGCAAAATGTATTTTAATGGTAGTATTCAGTATGCAAACTCTCAACTTTCACATTCAGCCACAAACAAACCTTGACCACAGAATACCTCAAAAATGGAAACTAGACCAACAATGCACTTCAGTTATGGCAAATTTTACTTCACCTGTCAAAGATTGATTGGGCACTTGAGGGTTAACTAGGCAGCTATGTAGTAGGCAGCCTATATGTTAAAGAAGTTAACTAAGCAATGCTCATTATTATGCTAATATTTTAGCTGCAATATGATCAGTAACTGGGCGTACTGATAGCAGGCTTAAATAATTGCCAAACAACTGAAAAGTAGAAGTTTAGGTTTAGTTTAAATTTCAACATTTTCCCTGGCCCTGCATACATATCATATTTTAAGCGGTTTTGTACCACAGCTAGCTAAAATGCTTAAATATAAAATATTACTGGAACGAATGGTTAAACCATGTTTTTTTTTTCTGTACAAACCATAGACTGCAGGCCTATGTGCAAACGTGGACAACAAAGATGTTACATAAATAACATGTAAAATATGTCACAGAGAACTCGGATTCCCGACATGCTTTGGTGCTCGCTAGTTACGTGACTTGACGTTTTTTCACCGATTGTTGATGACGGTGGCAGACAGCGCAGGTCAGTTGCTGAGTGGAGTTACGAGGAGGAGGAGTGGGCTACCTATCAAGACAACATAATATTTCCCTCCGGCGACTCGTCCTCAAAAACTCAAAAGACGGAAGTACATTAAATTAAACGTATGAAGCCAAGGTAGTATTAAGTACATGTGAATTTGACGCTAGTTCAGAAGCGTTTCTAACATTGTTTTGGAGGCCTGTTGCTAGCTACTGGAAATCCTCGGGCTAGCCCGGTAGACACCGGGCCGAAAAAGCGTAGAGGACAAAAACGGGAACTGCGTGGACAGATTTGACCGTCCAAGTTGTACGGTAACTGGCTGTCCTATCATAATAAAGCGAAGACTTCACCTATTCTGTTCCTCCGTGGCGGACATAAATCAGCGTAAGATAAGACGCTACATTTTGACAGCTAGCTAACATTAGCTGTCCTGTGTTTACACGCAAACTCAGCCGAGATCTTCTGAGAAAGTTGACTCTGAGTTTTATTAGTCTCATTTTGGATTTGCATATTCGGCTTCTGCCTTCTACGTGTTACCTGGACGTAAACTGTGAGGTTGGTCTTCCTTTGTCTACGCTTACTTAAGGTCGCTAGCTAGGCAGCAGGATCACAAGGTTTCCTAGCTAAGGTTATCACATCCTTATGATTGTCAGCTACATCCTTAAGTCTGCTGCTTTGTTGGACAGAAAGAATTGACCTCACTCACTTGATTAACAACGCTATATTGATCAATTCAAAGCTAGCAATCCGAATGAAGTCTCACAGAGATGAGGGGATTTTGATACCGTCGGGACACACGGGTGTCACCTGTTCTGCTTGGCATAGTTAAACTCTTACCAGCAGCCAACATCTGCTGCAACAGAAACAACTGACCCGCTGTTTTATTCTCTTGGGCTGCTTTGCTCAAGAAGGATCCCCTCCACAACAGACCACAATGAATCGTTACCTGCCGGTGGCTAGGCAGCACTTCCTGGCTGCCCTTGCCAGCACCAGTGTTGTGGTAAAAAGTATAAGTGCTGTGGTGGTCATCCTCTATCTGTTGTCATGGGCTGTTGACACTCCATACGCACTTGGGGTGACCCCAGGATATCTATTTCCTCCTAACTTTTGGGTGTGGACACTGGTGACCCATGGGGTGGTGGAGCAACATGTCTGGGGTGTGGCAGCCAATGTTGGGACAGTTATGGCTTGTGGGCGCCTGCTGGAGCCTCTGTGGGGCGCTCTGGAGCTCCTGATCTTTTTCGCAGTGGTCAATGTCTCTGCAGGCCTCCTGGCAGGCCTCTCCTACCTCCTCACCTATGTTGCCACCTTTGACCTGGACTTCTTGTTTGCTGTTCAAATGCATGGAGCAGCTGGGTTCCTGGGTGGTGTCCTTGTGGCGCTGAAGCAGACTATGGGGGATACTACGGTGCTCAGAGTGCCACAGGTGAGTACAACACATGAAGCAAAGTATCTCTGTTCTTCTTGAATCTGTTCCAGACCACTGAGGAGTAGGGCTGTGTAGTTCACTTGAGAATGTTACCAGCACTGGACACTACAGTGGACACCAAACCACTTTTCCATAACTTGTGTCTGTGTCAGATTCTGTGTAGGACACATCCAGGTCTTCCAGCCACAGTCACAAATATAATACACTTTTTTCACTTTGAAATAACAGAGAATTTCACAATGGGTAAGCAAAGAGTAGGGACACAATTATTTCTAAGTAAAGGCAATGTGCCAGATACTTAAGCTTAAGGTATGCACTTAATGCTACTTGTTTTCTGTCTGTTTCAGTCTTGAAGAGGCTGGATATGTACTGTGTGTTTTCAGCTACTTAGGGAGCATAGTGAGTTTAAAGCGGAGCTCTTAAAATGGACAATTAAGTCATGGGAAGGGAATGAAATACTCAAATTGACACACTCTTTCCTTTAGTGTTGTCTTTTGAAAAAGTTAATCAAAGGTTATCACCAAAGTTAAATACTTCTTATAGTGCAATACTTTTCAGACATGCCCATGATGTTTGTTTTTTCTTCATAAGGAAGTCTTGCTTCCATCCAGTAACATTTCACTCGTAACCTTTACTCACATTTCTCACTGGTGAAATACTCCAAAAAGGCATTTTACTATTGATAACTATTAAAGGCAGAACAAACAAGTAAACACTTACGGTAGAACTATTATTTTAATATGGAAAATGTCTTATTTTGCACATACTTTGATTTTTCAGTGAGAAGTCTTCCCAGGTTGTTTAAATGAGATTTTCTAGGGGAAAAAGGGCAAACATTGTTCCATTTGTGCCGTCCATATGTCACATAGGCTATGTCACATAGCATTGTCGTGTTTTTATCTTATTACTTCCAAGTAGAACCTCTCCTTTTAAGTGTTTTCTAATGTCTCTGTTGTTCTTTCAATGCTGATATGTTAAGGTAATGAATGTCAGTCTTTTTGAGGGTAAAATACAAGCTCATACTTTCTTACTGACAACATCAATCTACGGTTCACAGGTCAGGGTTGAGCTGTCTAGTGTTTGCTCTACTTGACCTGTGTCCTCTCGTTTAGGCCTGCTGGGATTATTGTCCAGGTTTGGACAACAAAGTGATCTGTTCAAATGCCCCGTTTTACAGAGAAAGCTACATTTAGTGTCCGGATAAGAATTTAGTTTTTTGCTGAAGTACAGGTTCCTTATGTATCATTTGTAAAGGCAGGTCATTTTTCTTTAGCCTTCTTCTTTCAGCTCTTGTGCAGTTTATGAGTTCTGTGTTACAAAAAAAAGTTACCTCACCTTAATCTCCCACCTCTCAGCTGATTATGTTAGCAAACAACCGTCATCAAAACACTGGCACATTATTACTGTGATTTCTGCCTGTCATCCTGGCATTTTAGCAGCTTTTGTTTGGTCTTACAATTCCTCACTCTAGCTGGGTTGAGCACATTATGGAAACCGTCAGGCATGTTTTTTTTGGACAAAAAGGCAGCTATCTTTACCTGATGATTTATGTAAGAACTTAAATGTATCCCCCCTTCCCATTCCAGGTGAGACTCAAAGCAGCACCAGCTTTGGTCCTCCTTCTTCTGGCCTTATTGCGCCTGTCTGGGCTGCTTGAGAACTCCGCCCCCCTGGCTTCATACAGCTATGGCGCTCTGTCCGGCTGGGTCTACCTTCGTTTCTACCAAAGGCACAGCCGAGGACGCGGCGACATGTCGGACCACTTTGCCTTCGCTAGTTTCTTCCCTGAGGCACTGCAGCCGGCCGTGGGGCTGTTGGCTGGGCTCGTCCACTCGGCCCTGGTGAAAATCAAGATTTGCAGGAAGATGGTGAAGAGGTACGACGTTGGGGCGCCTTCCTCCATCACTATCAGCCTGCCAGGGACAGATCCACAAGACGCAGAGAGGAGGAGGTGAGTAAGAGCAAACAGGAAAGAATTCAAACTATGTAAATACGTACGTAGACAGTATACACACACCCACAGAGTAAAAAAAAAAAAATCTTCCAGAGAGATGAGGTACTGAATACGTATTGGTTTTCATTTTATTTACATAGTGAAGGTCTGTTAGGCCTCCGTCTTTTTTTCTGCCATACTTGACAAACAGTTTGAACATGCTCATGTCTTAAGCTCTACAACACACACTCACCAACACTTCTCAAGCTGTCGGAGTTTATTTCCTTCTGCTCCGTTGTCGAGCAGACACACTGCCAAGCTGTCATACAGATGAAGTTACACAAAGATGGCTATACCAACACCCATACACACACAAACACACAAACACACAAACACACACACACACACACACACACACACACACACACACACACACACACACGCACACACGCACACATAGATTGTGATCCTGTAATTGTAAAGGGGGTAATTACCAGTAAACTTTTTTTTGCCTAATGGTTAAGTTGTGTACCACATAAATGCAGCCTTGCTAAGACTCCAGGCCTCGGGAAACTTTGTTTTTTTTGTATAATAAGTTTTTGTTTACAAGTATAACTGGAAAATGAATGAGGAACTTTGAAAGGTAGGCAGTTTCTATCCAGGTTAGGTTTCCCGAACACTCACACATCTGCACATATTCTACATCTTCAAGATACGCAGTTGCACAATGTTGTGACAAGCGAGTTAAATTAGACTTTTTTTTGTCCTCCAGTAACTGGTTTAGCTTCTTTGTGTTTTCGTCACGCAGACGTTCATTTGTTTCACTGTTTGATACATGTTTGTCATAACTGCCATTATTAAAGGGCAATGTAAATGACCTGTTTAGAAAGAGGGTTATTTCCTAGATGTTTTACATCAACTAACTTGTTGCATACTTTTATTCTGAATGACCACATTTATTCATACAGTCTAATTATGTAGGGCACTAAATAAGGCAGGGTTTTCTCTTAGAGTTACACAAACTACAGTGCTCTAATGTCTAATTGAATACGCTAATCTGATTTAGGTCCCAGATGGAGCGAGTCTCATCAAATCCGAGTTTGGAGAGACATTTTCCAGACAAATATAACAAGTATTAAAAATAAGTCAAAATATTTACCCCTGGGGCGCCAGTGGCTTTGTGTTTAGGGCAAGCGCCCCATGTACAGAGGCTGTCGTCCTTGAAGCATGCTGCCCGGGTTCAATCAGACCAGTGGCTCCTTTCTCGCACGTCATTCCCCACTCTCTCTGTCCCTGATTCCTGAATATATCCACTGTCCTGTCTCTACAGTAAAGGCATCAAACACATAATAAAGAGTTGGCAAATTTTTCCAGGTCAAGCTGATAAACCCCTACCCAAAAACACAGAGTGCTGTGATCAAAAGGTGCTTCAACAAAGTATTAGTTTAAGGGTGTGCATACTTATGCCACCATATTATTTAAGTATTCATTGATATTTAGTTATTTAAAAATGTAGTTAGTTTTTTCATTTGAACTGCACAGGTAAGAGGACACACTGAGGGTGGAGAACGTTTTGAAATGATCTTTATTGGTCTAATTAAATCACAAAAACTGACATTTAATCATGGGTGTGTAGATTTTTTTATATCCACTGTACAAATGTAACCCTGTCTTTGATTTGATGTTGGCTTTATCAAACCTAAGTGACACATCCCTTAATGTGCATACCGTATAAATGCAGAAAGAGATTTATTTTCGACAAGGTTTGATTAAAAATCATGACAAAGATGGAATATTTGTTTGACATATTTGAAGGACTTTTTCAAATGTATTTTAATGAAAAGGATATCTTTTTCCGTGTTTTATAGGTCTTTGCTCTGACACAGTCAATAAATATTTGTTTTCGTTGTTCCGTCAAATCCATTAAAATCCTCTTACTCACCTCAGTGACAAAAAGTTCAGTCAACTTTAGGTTTGTGGTAGAAAATCACAGTCAAAGATTTGTTTTGTTGGCAGGCTGCTGCAGTGAGGCTTCAGGCATCAAATGAAACACATTAGACTTTATTGACATTAAGTCAGCTCTTACAACTGGACTTTATTTTAGTGTAAAAGATGAGGAATACTCCTCACCTTAGTCGTGATGTTGATGCAAAGATCTCTAGTTTTTTATACCAAATTGTCCGCTAAACAACAGAACCATTTAATTACTTTTCATGGGAGCACTTAGACAATAAATAACAGGACTCCCTTGATGACAAGCGCCTCTCTTTCCCTCTCCTCTGCAGACAACTGGCCCTCAAGGCTCTGAACGAACGGTTGAAGCGCGTGGAAGACACGTCCGCCTGGCCCAGCATGGACGACGAAGACGACGACGAAGATGACGAGGTCAGAACCGACACGCAGCCTCTCCTCCCAGGTGGTCGTGACCCCTCAACCTCCACACCTCGATCGGCCGGAGGACCTGTCGGCGGCTCCCTCTCATCCACATCGTCATCCTCAATGTCACAGAGCGGTGGAGCGGCCTCCACAGGCGGAGCCCAACACCCAGAGTCAAGCATCATAAGCTTCGAGGACGCACCTTCTAGATCGTAACAAATAGCACCAACATGTACAGATACACACGCTCTGTTCTGTGTCAGACGCAGGTATACCGACATGTTCAGGTCCCTGTCTAGAATACAGGCGCATCAAGTGACAGTGATTAGGCACACTCTATATCACAAACACACAGACACACACAACATCCTCCAGCAGTTCATACGAAAACACTCTGTCAGTGTAATCGTAAGCAGCGTGGGGGTCTTACTGTACAGCGCTTTAAGTTCAGACGTGTTGGCTGTAAATGCTCAGTGTTCAAGGGCAAACGGGACACTTAATTCTTTCCTTCCTTCCTGTATCAGACCGAACGCCTACAAAAATTCTCTCTTGTCTGAACTCAATCCTATCTCGCAGGGCTCTGTCCTCTGCTTTGTGTGTCTCTTTCTCTTGCTTTCTAAATAAATAACAAAATGGGTGTACAATATTCTTTTTGTAACTCCTTAAGGAGCGGCCTTAATTGTTCTCCGATTGAAAGCCGTCAACGACAGAAACACGGCTGTTTTTGATACTTGGGGAAAGGCAGACTCTGCACACGACATTCTGAAAAGAGTGGAGAAATGACATCAGCTTTTGACGTATGTAACCACATGTGACGCAGGAAGTGTGAAAAGTAAGAGCTCAGAACCAACTGCAGGATCAGAGGAGAGAAGCTGCTGCAGGTCCTGTCCTGCTGATGAACTTTGATACAGAACTTCAGGATATGAAGAGGTGCCAGGTGAAGTGAATTTTCCAGACTAGATCGATTTGCCGCCTGCTGTGACAAGCAGAGAACAAGACGATGTCCCCATTTTTTTTTAGCAGCCCGTTGTAGGTTCAATTGAAAACTGTTCTGTTTTTTCTTTCTGGGTCGGTTCAAAACATCTGTACAATAACAAACAAACTTTCTGAGCACTAACAAGACAGGTTAATGATGTTACGCTCGCACACAACTGTGGATGGGGATTTGGATTCTTTTTGTGGTTTTTCTTGACTTATGATATTTTCTAGGTTATCTCCTGATGCATCACCCTGTATCCTTTTACACTTCCTCCATGTAGAATCTGTAATCATACAGGAATCAGTAATAGCCTCTCAGTTGTATGGGTGGATGAAAGTGGACCTCATCTGTCGTGGTTGTAATTGTAATAATTGCCACATCATGAATACAGGAGGGATCGAGATCACGTGAAGGTTAGAGACTACGTATGTGTGGAATGCAGAGACCGTCTGTGTTTATACAAAATGATTCATATGTCTCAGATTCAGAGTTTGGATCTGTGCTGCGTCAAACTCCACTCTGATTCGTTGCTCCTCAGACACTGACTCATGAGGATAAATGATGTTTGTGGACGCCTGCACTGATCTGTAATCAGCCTGCACAGTTTCCCATTCACATCCTTTGCACTTGTAACATATTTCATCTTTAAAAAATCGCAGAGAGAGCAGGGGCCTGTGATGAATAGTCTCAGAGAGAGAGGATGATGGGCAGCTAAATTACTTTGTCTAAAGCGCCTCGTTAATTCTATTCGGACCCAAAGGTCAGTGATTCATTCATTTTGTCGACAGTCATCGCTGTAGATGTCTTACCCTATTATGCAAATGATCAAATCTCCCACTTCCCACCTGCCTCTGTTCATTATTGTCAGTCAGAGCAAACGGATGATTTCAGATGATAGATCACTGTGTTGACAATCTGCTAAATTGTTTTTAAGCTTGTGAACTTTTGATCACAAGGTTTCTGAATTCAAAAAGAATCTGCAGCTCCCTGAGAAAGTGAACCGTGAGCTTCCACTGCAGATTTTCAAAGGATAGTATAAACGTGATTTTTAACATGGACGTTGAATAAGTTCGATTGGTTTTCTTATTATCTCAGCAGGTTCCTTCAAAAACGTGGCCAATGAAAAATGTGGAAACTGCCCAAAATGTTGATGTACAGAATTTGTGGTATCATGTTTGACTTGATAAGAAAGGGTTCTGTTTTTCACAATTATCCCAACATTTTTCTGTGGTGCAGAAATAATCGTGCAGTGCCCTTGCTGCTGATGTATTACGTAACAGATACAGTGAGCATGCATACAAGCAGACCAAAAACTGTCAAAACCAAATGTAACACCGGGCACAGCAGCTTATTTGGGACTCTACTGATCTCAAACATTAACCCAGTAGGGAGAAAAAAATCCCCTCCTCTTGTGCCTGAAGTAGTGACTCGTCATTTTTCAATTCAACTGTGGGACTGGCGATGATCAAAAGAACCAAATTAAGTACTTCAGTTATTTCAGAACCCCTGAAATGGTGTGTTAAAGGTTGTATTTAAATGTGTGGGAAATGGGGGAATTGATATAAAGGAAAGAATGTTAAAAATGTTGTTATGTAAGACTGAGACCTGATCAGCTTGGAAACCTTCAGCCCACAGGCTTAGGTGCAATGTTTGAACTGGAACTTTGCTGATGCATTTTACATTGTGAATTTGAAGAAAATGTTCCCAAAATGTGGTTTTTGATTCAAGAAATGACTTCTTAAGTGAAGCAGTAAGCAAAAATAGAAAAGATATAGGAGCCCTCTGAGATACCCAGCATGTCTTTACAATGCCACCAGTTTAGGCTGATGTGCTCTTAAAACACATCGAGCGTAACTCTGAATGATTGTTACTTTTCACCTGATGGAAATGTATCGTGTACAGGAAGTGATAAGCCATACTGGAGAGATGACATTCTGTGTGTTTCCTGCATTTCTTTGTTTTCTCCATCTTATTTCAGCGTGCTCTTCTATTGGAGATGATATGCGTGTGTGGGGCCATTCCTTTAATTCATGAGAATAAATGAGTGAACATATTAAGAGGAGACGGTGTCTTTGAGATTAGAGCTGCAGTCCAACATCTGAAATCTCCAACTGCATTCTGCGGTACGAAAAGTACTTAAAGTAGCCATGACGCAAGTGTCCAAACAAACCTGCAGACAAAATAATAACTGTTGATAACAGCACTAATACACCTGTGTCACTTCTCCTTAAGTTCCCCTGAAAGGAGCATGATTTTAGCATACTTTCTGGCACAACTCGGCGTACATCCTACAGTAAAAATCAGCAATGCATGGACACCTTCAGATAACTGAAGATGTGAATCTGGTGAAGTCGTGTGGTTCGATTAGGGAAAAGGCGTAGGGATATTGTAGTCGGCAGTCTGATGTTTCAGATCGATCCTGGCCTGGCCGGTCAGCCAAACCTCCACTCCATCCCTGTTCCCTTTGTTTTGTTTTCTGTGCTCCTTTTTGTCCTGGTTGTAAAACATCTTAAAATAGAAGAAAGAATGGGATCACACGTGTCACTGTCCGTATAAATAATGCCAATTCACACATGGAGTTGAGCGAGAAAAGCTGCAGGTCTGAATGATGTCAATGTTCTGAGTTTGTCAGCAGTCAAATCTTTGTAGTCAAAGAATAAACACTAAAATGCTTTCATGTTAAATGGGACTACACACGACCCTCAAGTCGGTCACTTTGGAAAACGAGTAACTGTTGGGTAAAAAAACTGTATTCTACTTGTGGATTAAGGTTGTTTTCCTGCCCTGAGATGCATCTTGGATTTCTGATAGGTCACTCTCTTATTGTCCCGCTGGAGGAGGAGGTTTTCATTAACGGTAAAATGTTTCTGTTTTTATTTTATTTTAATAGTTCTCACTTTTTTCATTTTCCATATCTATCCCCACTTTTGCACCAACAGACCTTGTTCTTGATGATAACAGTTTCTCTCTTTCTGTGTACTTTGGCTGTTGCCCAGACTTTTCTGTTTTAGTTTTCTGTTCTATTTCTTTATCTCTATATGAAATAAAAGAAGATTGTATGAAATTAAATTCAAAGTTTTACTTTTTTTAATCTTTGTTGTTGTGGTATTTTCTGTCCATCTGTAGATAATGACATATTTGGTAATTTACTGTAAGGATAACTTGAAATTTGGAGGGTTGACCTTGAGGATTGACCTTTTAAAACGCAAAACAACCTTGTAATGGCAATCAGAGTTCTACCAGTCCTTGAACATATATACATTTAAAGTGCTTACATTATTATTTGAAAAAGATGCACTTTTATGCTAGCAGTTTGCACACATTTGATCAACTCTGGAGATCTCTCTTACACACTTTTCCCCCGACATTAAAAGGTGGGATTACCATTACATGTTGAGCACTTAATAGATTTTAACCATACATCATTAAAACGTTCTGACATGTAGGATGTTGCACCAGAGAGTGCCACATGATTACAGTATGACGCAAAAAATGAAGAGACGTGGACTAGATGTGTGAGAATTATAATATACTAATCAAGGCAGCGCTGAACTAATGTAGAGAAAATCTGTCTTATCTATACCGATCTATACCGAGGACCGTTCAGATAAGATCAGTTTGCAAAAACACGATTAAACTGGCAAAGTTTTCATATATTAAATATAACAAAATGGAATATAAAAATATCCTATAACAGCAAAATAAAAAAGCATTCAATTGAGTTTAATGTCAAAAGTACACACTTATTTACTTGAGTAAGACAACATAGGCTTATAGGTTTATTTGTAGTTTCAGATGCACACTACACAAGATAACGCAAAACCAAATAGGTGTGGCAAAGAAATTGCAACATTAGGCCTACTTAAGCTACTTTTTAAAAACATATAAAAATGCCTTTCAATTCACTGAATTGGTTTAGTTGCCCTAAGTGGCCGCCAGGTGGTGCAGTAAGTACAGAGTTGCAGATCACAATTTTGACAGGCATCTCCTGGCTTGCAAGCACGTTAAGAAAGTTCATGCTTTAACGTTACCAAACCTGTAAGAGGCTAATTGAACTCCAGTAAAGGGAATAATATGGTTCACTGTATATCTATATTTCTTTTATACTAGTCGAGTAGCCTGTAGAACACATATAAATGTATTAAGCCTAAATGAACACCTTTATCCTTAAAAATGCCACCAGAAATTAGGTCGCATGATCTACTGACTAATTTTGGGCCAAATTGTAGTTATCAGTAATTTGAATTACCAGTAAATATGCGTGTTGATCCAGTATTACAACTCTCAGAAACCTCAATCGTTACATTTAAACACACGTTAACCGTCTGCGAGATGGGAAAATATCAGGTCCGAGAATAGACAGTGTTTACAGCTCAACCTAATTAAACTGAAGTTACATTAAGATTTCCGTAAACCCTCTTGGAGAGCTCCTACATATCGTGCCCGCGCAGGTGTGGCTCTCAGGCTCGTGCCAGTTACCCCTCCCCCCATGTAAAAACTACAAGCACTGGCGGCGCGCTCCCGTGAAGTAATTCATTGTATCAATTCGCGAGAGAGAGAGAGAGACGGGAGGTAACAGCGAGCGACTCGACTGGTCGGCAAAAAGCAAGTCTACTCCGGGAAACATTGAAAAATCCGACTCCTTCGACATAAACTGAAGGTAAACTACTTTCTCAAATAGCCTAACACTGCGAGATAGTACTTAGTTTGTATTTTTTTCAGTTTATACGCGGATATTGTTATTTTAAAAGTTACCCAAAGCTTTGAGAGGCCCTGGTATCGAAGCTAAGGGGCTAGCGAGGTGTGCTAACAGCATGCTAAGTTAGCTTTTTTTCCCCCTAACCGACCTCAATTTCTGCGCTGCTTCCGCAAGTTGCCAGTCAGTTGTGCTGGTTATTTCTGTATTATTACTGAAGGGAATCCTATGGACGAAACAGCTCAGCAAAACTACATGGTGGGCTGTTAGTAAACTCGGTAGTATCTTAAAAACTAGACTGCAAAATTGGCTTGGATTAACGTATGTGATCCGTCCATAGTCAAACAATGAGACTCTTTTCTTGACTTGCCTTCACTGAGCAGGCGGCCTCACCAGCGGCTCAGCGACACTTCTTGAATATCTGTGCGAAAGTAGTGGATTTTACGTGGACAGGTTTAACTCTATAAGGATCTAAACCACTAATGTACTGTCTTGAAACGGCATAACCATACTTTTGAGTGTGTTTTTAGAAGATATCAGTGACCACAGAGCACACTGTCTGTATTTGTAGAGGAATTTTAAGTTTTAACTCTTATTAAAATTATTTTTCATAGCCTGAAAAAGTCATACGTATATGTGTGGACTGGGGTTTAGTTTGCTTTGGGGCCACCCACCCATTCTTCCACTGCGGACACACTAGCCATCTGTTGCCTCTGTGATGACGCCATCTTTCTGGTGACCCACCCAGTGGCAAGCCGGTTTTGAAAACAATGTTTGTCTTTACACTGGGAGCTCTTACAGGCACGAACTACAACTTCTTCTTTGCACTTACCTTGTTGGCCAGTAGACCTCACCTAGCACCAGCTACTTTTCTAACAAACAGTACATGTTCAAAATATTTGACCACCAAGCTGTGGGATACAGTGTAATATTTATAACCTGACCTTTTATTTTAAGTAAAAACTGTAATTGATTTGATGGCACTTTTCTGAGTGGAGTTGGTAATTTATAGTCAATTGTCTGTCAATCAAGCTGGCAGATTCATTTCTTCTTATTTTTTCCTCACAAACATGAACTGTGTTCTCTATGGAAATAATTTGTTCAATAAGCTTTAAAGTTTTCTGAACTGATAAAAATCTAACACAGCACTCTATTCCTAATATTTGATAGGTGGCTCAGTGAAATCTTTCTGTAACGTCTTTAATAATTTTGTTGTATTCTTAGTGTGTAGTGCATCACAAGATACCAGAGCTCCTCTTGCAGCACCTACGGCAGGGGAGGGTGGAGGAAGGCTTTATTGCATGTTGTACACACTGTCTGTCACCCTTGAAGCCGTTAAGTAAAATGAATTATCTCCTCTGCTGTAAAAGCGGGAGATGACAGTGACTGACAGTCAATACAATTAAATGAGCAGTGGATGAATCTAGACAAAAAATATCCTCCAAATGGTCTTTGATTTCTTCATTATACACACATATACCAAGATGACAAAGACAAGTGTGATGAGAATTTATGTGTCTGGTATGGTGGCTATCCAGTGAGCATTTTAGGTTAATTCACTGAATGCAAGCATTTTTAAATTCTGTTGAACGTTTAATTACATTTAGTCCCAGCTCTCCATTGTCTGCTTTCTCCAAATGGGTAATTTGTAATGTCAGCAGTTCCTTTTGTCTACAGTTTTCTGTGCAGTAGTTGCTCGTTATAGTCCACATATTTAAGCAATACTCTTTTTTTATGTGATATAATAACTGAGATAAAGTGGATTATGAAATGACTGTTGCTTAACATTGTATCTGTTTATTGAGGCATAGAGTTGCCCTTAATTAGTACACAAGTTGGTTAGATTTGATCCCCCTGGCAATTTGTCTGAAGGTCAGGACAGTCAGTGCCTTGTTACCAATATGATCGATCTGGTTGCCTCTGAATTTAAGATCTCCGACTTGTTCCTGCATACACATATTTTGTTGCATTCGTGCTCAACATGTAGGTTAGTCTGAATATCACATGAAGCCAACTGGTATTAGGGTCCATGTTTGCATAAAAAGCATGTGGGGTGGCAAAAGAAGAACTCCTACCATGTTTCTGTCAGAAACTGAAATATTCATCAGCCGGTAGTCGGTCAACCATCCATAAGCTGGGGCTAATTTTCCACGCTAAAGGCTGCGTGGGGTATTTCCTGGCATGGACACAGACAGGCTTTTAGATACAACTGTTGCCTGTGTGGGGTTTTCTAAAGGCCAGGCTGATGAATCATCTAGCACACAGTAACCATTTTAATGACACATCTACAACTGTGTCATTCAAGGAAACCATACAGACAGAAAAGTGTTCAAGTCAACACTTTATCGGTCATTATAAACAACGCAGATTAGTATTATGTTTCATCATGACTTATTCTGTGGGCACATGAGGAGTTGGAATTGCAGGCCTGCTGTTTGATCGGTTCTGAACAAGCCCAAAGGGAGGCATTTGATAAAGCAATCATCAAACACTGCTTTTCATTCTTTCTTTCTTTCTTTATGTACCGGTTATTCATTTGAGAAGCTGGATAATGAAGAGGGTTTGTCAATGAACAGCTGTTTTCTAAAGGGTGCACATTCGCTGTGTGTGAAGTGCGAATCAAACATTCTTGCAGGTCCTAATCACAGGAGCGTCTCTGTTAATTTGATCCTATAAGGATTATCCTGTCTTTGTCCTTATCCGTTGTTTGTCCTTCTCTAAATTTCATTCCATGGTTTTTTTGTTGACTTGCATGCAGGAAGGCAGAGATTTGCACGTGTAGCCTTTTCCTGCCAACATTATAATTGATTAGGGAAGTACATCTGTCACCAACTTTTTTGCCAGAAGAATGTCTTACAGAACCAACCAGTTGGAGCCATGTCCACACAGTTCCAGTTATAAGTTAGTCCACTGAAAAATATCTGGATTTTAGAGAAGTATTTAGGATTTTAACAAAACCCTATGAAACTATGAAGACTAATTGAGAAATGTAATAACCAAAAAATTAGTTATCTCTAAATGAGCGTTAATATCTAGAATTTATAAACACCTTCCTATCGCATCAGTGACTCCCAAACATAAATGTTAACTAGAAAGTGGCTAAATTGCTAACTGGTTATTAAATATATTGTTGTATTTTTACTCATAAAATGGCCCCTTGTGTCTCCTGAATTTCTGTATCCATTGTCTGTGTACTTTCTCATTAATAGGGGAGCTTTGAAAGGATAATTTGTTGCTCAGATTTGCAGCGTTAACATGTCTTACACCTGGAGCATTACAGTAAGACATGATGACAATGATCTGGGTTCCCACTCTCAGCGGTACAAGAAAGCAGCCACACCCCCTTCCAGAGAGGGGTGTGATCAGACACAGCTCACTTGCATTTAAAGCTATAGACCAAGAAACAGCCTGTTTTTAGCCAGAAATGTCATAGATATATTTTCGGGATCTCTGAGGACTATTTAAACTTGTTGAAAAGGAGTACATGTGCCCTTTAAACCTCCTTTCGAACATCGATATTGCGCCTGCTTGTAGTCAGATCAGCCACAACCCTGATTTTATGCATCATTCAAATCCTTCGTAGAAACAAAACATTTTAAAAAACTGTTTTCCAGGACTGGGGATGGTTTGGTAAAAGGCATATCTATAGTATATCTATGGTTTGGTAAATGTCATATCTGTGGTGGACACTATATATATCTAGCTTGCATAGCTGACGCCTGCCTTGAGCATCCCTCCGATGATTTCTGGGACGGCAGCGTTGTGTGAAATGCGGAAAATGTAAATGAAATTTGGAAAACAATCATTTTCATGTGGCCCTCAGCTACAACAAAATGCAATACAAACAGATGAGCACTGGGTCATTTTTTTTGTATAATTGTTAGGTAGTTTTGTTGTTAAACCCTTGTTCTATGGAACGGTGTCGTTGAATTGTCATGCTTTACACAGTACTACACACTTCATAGCCACATGAGTCAAAGTGGTTGTTGTGTGTTTGGTTCTGAAGGGCAGTGAAACAGTGGGGGTTTATCCAGGGTCAGTTTGATTAGTCAAAAAATGATCGACCCCTTGGCTAATCATTATCAGATTTCTGCAACAATCAGTGTGTGCTGTGTTTCCACTCTAATATGTCAACTCGTCTTTGGAAGTTCAATTGGTTTAGAGCTCAGACACAACAGTCTCCACTGCTAATGGAGATTTTCCTGTTGTTCTGCCTTTTGTTTGTGCGTTTTGTGCCACTCCTTGTTGTGTTTTGTCTTACTTATGCCCCAGTTTAAATGTTCCTGCAGGGTTTTTTTGGCAAAGAAAAGGCTTGAATATCAATTTCAAGCTTTAAAGTCTGATACCTAGAAGTTCCATTATTATTACCGGCATCAAAACCATAACAATTAGTGGGTTTAACATTGTGCCGATAAGCACTATGGCAACATTTGTAGTACAAGTAGAGCAAGTTGCTATTTACCAATTTAACCCACTGGTCAAACATTTCACACATTTACTCTAAACCCGCCCACCTCTAGGCTACAGCTGCCCCCAATTTTGTCTATTCTTTTTCCTCAAGCCATGAAGGGCATGGTTTCATCTTTTTTGACACTGCTGTCCTACTTAGAGTATTCATCTACCGTTTATAGGATGCATGCTGCACCTCACACTGCTACAGTGCATTTCAGGGTCAGAGACTGACAAGGCTGGGGGCTAAATTTCGAGGAATACTTTGTGTGTAATCATGTCACTGATTTGCGTCAGGGCAGGTATCTTGTGACGAAACATGTTAACATGGAAATGTGCTGTGCTGTTTAAAACGGCCCAGAAAAGGGCTGAACTCGATGCCAGAAGCTTAAGAAAATGTACACAGTTTACAGTTGCTGAAAATGCAAGTAGTACACAAACTGCAGTGTGGACAAAAAAAAGCAAAAGACTTGAGGGGAAGGAAAAGGGACTTTTTTGGGCCAGACCACATTCTTATAAGGCCTATGCAAGACAGAAACACATTTTAGTATCTCGTTCAATTTGTTTATAAGTAATATGCACACAATCAAATTATTCTATAATATCCGTAGTATCCCAGATCTCTGGTCAGGAGGACAAAATAACATGAGAAATGTAGTTTTGCAAGGGCCATTATAGTGCAGTGGTACAGCTTTAGAATTACTACAGATAGAAACCACAGCTTGGTAGATAGATTCATAGGAACAGAGGAAGGTGTCAGGGAGTAAGCACTTCGACACACCTCCAGCTGAGTCATTGTAATGGATATGATGGCAGGGTGGAAAGAAACATCCCAGTGTTGCACCTTCTCAGATATGGGAGGAAATAACCCTTCATGGGTCGAGTTATTACACTCTTTATGTGATCTCCTGCTGTCCTTGTACATTAAGAAACACAGTAAAGTTCTGTCGCTGGGGCAGCCACAGTGTTTCTGTTTGAAATGTATTTGGTCAATGAAGTGGTTGTGCCTCTGCTCTTTTCCAAACCCTACAACTGGGGCCTTTCTGACCCCATTCCCTTTTGTGTGTAAAGGGAAATTGCTGATTTCCAGTTTTGATCACAGTTGATCAATGTGTCACTGTTATTTTGTTCTTTTTCAATAAATTATAAACCAAAAATTAAAATATTCTAGAAATTACCGGTCAAATTGAATAGTAACTCCCAGACACTTACACCTAGTTCCTGCTTTTGTTCCTACTGTCAGTAGAATATAATTTCCCACTATGGAATAATCCAAGCTGCTCTCAAAGAACTACAAGATACTCATTTGCCTCAGTTTCCCCTTACTCTGTTGGGCAAGTTTTTCTCTCACACCCACACTAACACTTCTGTTGAGTCTTCACAGTCACATATTACTGGGACCCTAGCTATATGTTACTTCCTGGCAGCTAAATGTCTTAATTTTGCCATCCTCACTTCTGAATGTATGTTTTACTTGCAGATTGCCTTTAGGATATCTGTGTGAATGAGGGTTTCCATTTACACAATTTGTCTTCAGCCTTTTTGACTAAAAATTCCTACTTTTGTTGTGGACCACTTTTTAAATGATGCTAAAAGTTTGCAAAATTACATGAATCATTTCACAACTCCCCATAGAGGCTTTAAACCTCAGGTTTAGAACTGCTACATGGTCAGTGTGTCAATTAAAGTGTTGTAAGACGCAGCACTAAACAAATACTATTGCTTTTATGCCACAATTGTCACACATTATTTAGATGGTTTCTCTTCTCATAATACTTGAAAAGGACTGTAAGGTGGGTTGTGGTCGTTACTAGCACCAATTTTAATTGGAGACAGGATAGTTTACGGTGTATTTTCCCTGCTGACTACAAATATAGGTGCTCTAGAAGTCAAATCTCTACTTTACAAGTTTCTCATATGATTCCACTGTAATGTAGCTCCTTGATCAAAACCATATTCTTTTCCTCTGTGTCTTCCAGGGATGGCGGCCATCCGTAAGAAGCTGGTGATAGTAGGGGATGGAGCTTGTGGAAAGACCTGTCTTCTGATTGTCTTCAGCAAGGACCAGTTCCCTGAGGTCTATGTCCCCACCGTGTTTGAGAACTACGTTGCTGACATAGAGGTGGATTCCAAACAGGTGAGACCTTTGAAGCGGTTCTCTATCACTTGTATCTGTCTGTCCCATTCAAAGGTAGAGTCAGTAGCAGTGTTTGTTGCAGCTTGTAAACGCAACATTCAAACTTGGACACCCTCCCCCTGGGCTCTTCGCCCCCAGAAGCGCATACTCAATGCAGGGCGTAGTGTGTAAGTTTAGGCCTGCTGTTTGTATCTACACTGCAAGCTACTGCACACTCACACAAGCGAACCACTTGTGTTAAGCACCTGCCTGTCCAACAGAAAGCAGGTCAGCTACACACCTGTGGGTTAAAGCCAACACAAGGTTCACCCTCTATTCGGAACAAAGTTTATCCGCTCGTTGTTTGGCCTCACTATGAAACTATTTTCTCTTCTTTGCTGTTAAGTCCATGTCTGTCATATTCGCCGTTTCGAATTTTGTCCAAACGCTGAATTGCGTCCACTACTAGACTCACCTGTGCGCTGTCATTGGCTGGGGGCAGCACGCCATCTCCCCGCCCAGAAACATCCTGTGTCAACCAAAACTAAACTAAACATCAGAATACATACAGACAGGGTCTCTGCAGACACAGTCAGCGCCACACATGTATGGAGGACCATAAGTGCCATTATTTTTGTACAAGTCTACATATTATTTTCTAAGAAAAAAGCTACTGACTCTATCTTTATTGTTATATCCGAGGGGTGCCCTGGTCGTAGGTTTCCTGATCCAAATCTTAGTCACATTGAAAGCTGTGGTGTCACCTTGTTGAATGGCTATTTTACTTGCTGAGTAAATGTACAAATGAGGGCTAAGTCATCTCAATAAATTATGAAATTACATAAGATATGATCAATAAAAACAAAGAGACCATCGAGAATCTGCTGCCTTTTTGTTCATGTTCATTTGCATAAGGATAAGCAGGAGCAAGTAAACCGTTGCCGCACACTACAGCATTTATAGCCTAGGCTCATTTTAAATGCCCCTCCCTAGATGGGCCTTTAAAAGACATAACAACAATTAGATACACAAAAAACAGTACCAAACAAGCACAGCAATTTAAAAAAACAATGTTTGTAACTGTCACAACACATCTCCACCTCTTGAGTCTCTGAAGTGGTTTATGTGCTGGTATCAGGGTTAATTTTGTTCCCTGTGTGCTTAATCATGCTCAACGCTCTAATTCTACCTTCAGGGCCAAGTGAGCAAGTGTTGATAAAACTGTACTGCTCCATTTTCACTTCTTCCCTCAGATTGCTGCAGTCATCTGCTAAGCCTGTTCCTTTTCTACAGACTGCCTCGTTGGAGCTTAGTCACAGGCCTTCATATAGTCTATGTTGCACCTGATAACCAATTTGCTTACTCACAATGACGAGGATCTAGTCATCGTTAGATGTAATAGCAGTACATGTGCATCAGTTATATCCTGAAAAGAATTAGCACCTGTGTAGAATAATGTTGTATTTATAAAAGCCACTGAAATTAGGAAATACGGAAGATGTGCTCTGTTGTGGAGTTAGTCTTCTCATGACTTGCTGGTTTGTGTTAGTGCCACTCTGGATAACTGCAGCACCCTGCCCGACTCTTAAATCAGAAACCCTCATGACCTTATAATGGGTTAATAGGGTTTTGGGACCTAGAGTCTTTATTGGCTGGTCGATATCCAGCCCTCTGTGTTGCTGAGGAGTCTCGAGCTGCCTCTTGTCACACTTTTCAAAAGTGTCTTGATCTGGTTTCCTTTCCTTGTTTAGCTTTGCAGTCCATTAGGGATGTAACGATTCACTAAATTCGCGATACGATTCACGATACAATTCTCTCACGATTTATTTTACAAAATGAGACTGTAGACAAATGATGACTGAAAAAGATTCCTTAAGGGGCTGTAAACCCGCTTGTCAGTGTGGTTGGTTCTTTTAATGTTTTTTTTCTCACAACAAGGGGAGGTGATTGGAGCTTCTCATTGTGGTGTCGATTAAATGCTGCATGGTGTTGGTTGTGCTATTTGTGTAGTTCACTGTCTTCTTGCAATAGTTGCACACAGTTTTTATCTTGTCTGTTATCTTCTCACCTTTTTCATTTTCTGTCTTGAGGAAGCCAAAATGCTTCAACACCTCCGATTTAAAAGACGGTGGTGCGTCCTCAATTTCAAAATCTTGCTCTGCAGCTGCCAACCATCTCTGCTCTACAGCTGCTGACGCTCACCATATTATTGCGATTTTTTTTTCTTCAGAGTACCGATGTGAATCTTGACACCTTTGAATCGATTAATCACGATTTTACGATTAATCTTTACATCCCTACAGTCAACTCATCCATTGTTTCATCTAAGACTATTACATTACGGTTTAGGTTTTTTGTGCCAGAATATTTATTTTAGAAACAGAAACAAATTCAGTATTTGAATTTGTTTCTGTTTTGTTTTTTTCTTCTGTTGCCAATTTCACACGTCAGAGGTGTCAGTTATGCCACCATCATGGCAACAAAAGGATATTTCCACTCAGATGACTTTGAAGCTTATTGTCAGCTGGCAGATATAAATGTGTATCCACATTTACATGTCTCTGTAATTATTTGAGGAATTTAAAATGAGGTTTTAACAATTCAACAATGGGAATAATAGCAGCAGCAGCAGTTCTGTGTATGAATGAAAAGAATCTGTTAAATTCAGATTTTTTCTCACTTTTGAATGTGGTAAAAATGAGCATGTTAGGCATGTTTTTGATGATGCACTGATTTATTTCAATGGAAAGAGGAACTAAATAAATCAGTCCCTTTAATAATTCTTGGCAGGGACAAGGTTTATGATCTCATTGCAAGCGTCAACATGAAACGGACATGGTGTATTAACGTCTCTCCCTCTCTATTTCTTTCTCCACACTCCTTCGTCCTTCTCCCTGCCCTCTATAACCACAACGTGCATGTGTCAGGTGGAGTTGGCTCTGTGGGATACTGCGGGTCAGGAAGACTATGACAGGCTGAGACCTCTCTCCTATCCAGACACTGATGTCATCCTCATGTGCTTCTCCATAGACAGCCCAGACAGCTTGGGTGAGTAAAAAAAAACACATTCACATTGTAGGACAAGACACACAAACAGATGGACCGGCACACACCACATCACTGTCTCATCTATGAAAACGGATAAAGAATAAATTTGTTATTTCTAGGCTCTGTAGATTTGTGTCTTCATCCTGTTATGACTCCTCATACCACTTGTACAGGAAATGTTTTCATCTGTGCATGCACACACTCAGACATATCATTAGTCATGCAAAGGCACGCAGCCGTGCTGTCAAACATCAATTCATGCTCATAATGATTATTGACAGCTATACCTTGATCATGGAAATTGCTTTGCATAAAACAAGGCGTTAAAAGCTGCAGGTAATTAAAGAGAACTGAATGAAAGGAAGTCACAAGTCTAATAAAACAAAGGTTGTTATACTTAAGTCTGTATTTTAGTATTCCTCAGACATCACATTTCTGTTGAAACGATGTTTTTGCTGACCAAGTAAGACTTTTATCACATGATGCTCGGTGGAGATATGGAAGCGCTTCTTTGTGCTTTTTTCTTTTGTTCAGGCACAGAATTATCTCTGCAGTACCTCACATTTTGTTCCTCTCAACTATATGCTGGCATTCTTTGATTTAACTCTGTTAACTCATTTAAAGATAAAGGTCATTGCTGCACCCTTGGATAGCTTTGGTGCAATTGTTGCATTGTTTCTTTTTTTTCAATAGTAACAAGATGAAATATGACCAGCTTTTTAAGGAGGTTGGGAGATGATTTTTTTCTCTGTTATTAGCCTTTCATTATTTCCCCTTTACCGTAAAATCAGGCGTATAAAACACACTTGTGATGCCTTTTTTCATCTCAAAAGTGCGCTGTGTCCTATACAACGGTGCGACCAATATACAGGTTTAAACTGGGACACGCCCTTTCATTACTACGAGTGCAGCCGCCACCATCACACACTGCACGCGACTTGGCGCGACTGAAAATGCATCCCCATTCATTGTGTTTGCAAGCTGTGGGGAGACACAGCAACACAGACCAGGCTCCTTGCGAAGTTTTTTATCATCATTTCTCCCTCCCAAGGTCATAATCATGCATTGAAAGCAAACAGTGGTATATTTTTCCATAGATAACCTTGTGGAGTGCTCTTTTGTTTGAATGACTGCTATTTTAAACTTAACAAATGACCAGTGGAGACGGGCAGCGCGACTGATAGGCTGAGAGCTCAACTACCATAGTGTAGCTAGTAGTAGTGCAAACTCTAAGCAAAAACAGATGGTACTAAAAGAGCGACACAGCTGTACACAAACTGCAGGTTGTGGACCCCGCTGAACACAATAGAAATCGTCACACAGTTAGACCGTTTAAACCTTATTTCTCTCTGGGAAACAGACTGTCCTAAATACCGGTGTGACTTCTATTCTGGACTTTAAGGTTATTGAGACTTGCCACAAAGAGGTTCAGTAATATATCAAACCCATTGTCTCAGAAAGAATGGAAGAATGGCAATGTTTCAGTACCAAAATACTCCCCGTTTAGCAAAGAAAAGAATCCAAATTTTCCTGCTTTTTTGTTTTGAAGCCACTTCTGATGACCGATCACATCCCTGTGAGTTTTAGTTCGACAACCACATTAAGCTCAGACGTGCACACGCATATAAACTAAATTGATTAAATATCTCTTTCCAATGATCATTAATCTCTCTATTTTTAATTTCCTTCACAGAAAACATTCCCGAGAAGTGGACCCCAGAGGTCAAACACTTCTGTCCCAACGTTCCCATCATCCTGGTAGGAAACAAGAAAGACCTGCGTAACGATGAACACACACGCAGAGAGCTGGCCAAAATGAAGCAGGTAACTGAAACTTATTTTGCTTGTCTGAAGTAACTATTGAACAGTTTTATATAGTAAGACTGCGATAGAGAGATCTAAGGTGTATTAAGTGCATATTGCCATGTATGTGTTCATCATGACAAATTAATCAAAGAATGCCCGTCAACTCAGTTCAGATTATTACTAAAACACCATGTCATAGTAAAACAATCCAGTATTTCATGCACCTGTCCTCAACTCAATCTATAATTAATGACCGGACTAAAGGTCACTTAGTTTTATAAGTAAAGGTCATAGCTGTCACTGGTTAGCTAGCTCATTAGCTAATATGTTCTAGCCTTTAAATATTCAGAGGTACACTGAAAGTATTTCTTAACAATGGTCTTGTTTTTCTCTTTATCCAACAGGAGCCAGTAAAGTCAGAGGAGGGCAGAGACATGGCCGGCCGCATTGCAGCATTCGGCTACATGGAGTGCTCTGCAAAGACAAAGGATGGTGTGCGGGAGGTGTTCGAGATGGCCACCAGGGCGGCACTGCAGGCCCGCCGAGGCAAGAAGAGCAATAAGTGTGTACTGCTGTAAAATGGCCGACACATTTGGACTGTTATCCCCTTGGGCTACTGTACCCGGGGTTTGGGCTCGGGAGGGACTGAGGGAAAACAAAACGGGAATGAGAGGGAGGGGAAGAAAAAAGTGCAGTTCATGACTACCGCTGTTTGTTGGACTGAATTTACCCTGGGACTTGAATTCGGGAAGCTATGATGGAGATGGATGGGTGGGGTGATTTTTTGGGGCGGGCAGGAAGGAGCACATTAAATGACTACCGCTGTAAACCGTTGGACACTTAACCGGTGGGTTTACCAATAAGGTGGGGAAGTTGCACCAGCCACCAGCCAAACGCTGGTACATTTGTCTTCTGAACAAGCCACTTACACTGATTAATATAATTGGGAGATCCTAGTCCTGTCTAAAATTCTAGCTGACATATAAAGGTGATTATTGGTGAATTGTGGGATTTTTACAGTGACTGAATGTCAGTGTGGACAACAAAAAGGTTTAGATTCTTTGATTATTTGACACATGGGAGTTGCAACCAGACAGCACAGTAAATAAGTACCACCTTAAACAGCCACCAGTGTGCTATTTATCTCCAGGTGTGCCTACCTGGATTTAGGGCTATGTATTGTAGAGTTGGACAGTTGAAAGGATCTGAGGGATGATGTGCTGTGGTGTTTGTGTGACCATTATAAGACTGTACTCATCAAATCAGGGCAGATTAGATAGTTTTGCACTTTCAGCTAACTTTTAATGCTGTAGTAACCTGGACAGGTTATTTGAACAGCCCATAAAGTAGACAAATCAACAATCTACTCGATCAGTCGAGTGCTTCTTTAAACGGTGCTTTAAGCACGTGTTGCAATTATTTTATGGACCAAAAAAAAAGGAATATACTTGCAAGATAGAAAAGTTAGTCCCGACACAGTTGTATGATCCACGTTGTTAAATTAATGGTCACATGCTGTCACGTGCTCAGGCCATTTGTATCGTATTATCTGAGAAGAGTGGAGCTCCACGCTCACGTGTCCAGCTCAGTCTGTCACTGTGGCTAATCCCATGCTTACAGACTCACTGGGACAAACACAGACAAAGTTACCTGGTTGTTTGAAACGAACATTTGGTTCAGGTTTATAAGTAAAACTTCTTTCTGAGCATCATTATCTCATCTGTAATTATAAACTGGCTCTCACCACCACCTGTAGTCCAGTTGCTGCTTTGATCATACAGTACCTTAGCAGTGTTGTAGGATGCACTGTAACTGTAACTTTTTTTTTGCCAGAGAGCAGCATTGTTGGTTTGTCTACTTTACGAATGTTAGTTGAATTGTATTAGTGGCAGGATAACTGTGGCCCCTCTGAATGACAAAGGTAGCTTCCTACCCTGCAGAGTACAACCAGAGCAACCTCTGCCCTGGCTCAGCTGCCATCCCTTCCACTTCCACATAGCTGACTGCTGATGCTCATCTCCCCCAGGCTTTAGACCAGGATGAAGAACAAGGAGAGGAGAGAATTGTTTTTACATGCACTCCAACCACTGATATCTGTATTACAGATGAACAACAATTTCTTGTATAAAGGTCAAATGTAAAATATGATTGAGTGGAAAAAAATGTGCCTGAGATTTAACTTGTTATCCACCATGCTCGGCATCCTTTATTGGTTTACTGTTGGTATCTGCCACCTGCATGAACAGTCTATCTCAAAAAGACAAACATGACATATCCGGCATGACCTTTTACACAGAATCATGTGCATGGAAATATAGGAATGGGCAGGTTGGGCAGCCGGTTAAATTTTGGGGGTAATCATGGCAATAGTCTTAGGTTACCAGCATAGTGAGAATTAACTACCTGCTGTATAATGGAAATGTTTCATTTCTAGGTCTTTCCGTTATAAAAATAATGAGAGCGACCGGCTATATTTGGGAACATTCAGCCCTCCCTGACCCTTCAGTGTTACACTGCCAGGTTCAGGGACTCTCGACAGTATACCCTCCTGTTTTTCTTCCTGGCCTACTGGGAGGAGCCTGTTCCAGAAACCCAGTTTTGTGATGTTCTTAAACTTTATTTTCTGATTTTTAAAAGAGAAAAGTCATAAATATGTTGTCTATCAGTATTTAAAATAGGAGGTGGACGATAGGAGACTGCTTATGTGTGGCTTTCGTTTATTCTCATGTGCTTTAACCGAAGTTTCCTGATGATTTTCTCTGGGGTGTAACGACCTGTCAATCATCACTGCCAAATGCTGTTGTTGGGCAGTCAGGAGAAAGGCTGGCCTCTCGGCTGCCTGTTGTAGAGCATCGCTAGGACCACATGTGCTGGCTCTTTTTCTGTTTGTTTAAAACGCAAACAAAAGACAAAAAAAGGAAAAAACAATGTATGTCTCCTTATTCTGTACAAATCATTCTTATTTCTACTTTTTATTGTATTTTTAAATCCGGATTTGTGGATGCTGAAGCAGTGATGTAAACCAAGGAACAGGAAAACAAAGCTGTATGCAAAGTCTGTAAATATGAAATGTGGGTTTGTTCATACTAGACTATACACACACGCACAGGACTGGAAACTGTATTTGTAAACTAGCTTTGGTTTGTGTAATAAATTACTTTCTATAACAATCAGCTGCTCTTCATTGTGAAGTCTGAATGGAGTAATGGATACGTTTTGTTTTTCTTTGTTTAATTTTTTTGTTTTTTTTGTTTAATTAACTGGTCACTAGATTTATTTCAGTCTAAACAAGAGTCTGAAATAAATACCACAATGACTGACAAATGATTCATAACGTGGAGCTTTGTTTAAAAAAAACATGCAAGGAGAAGGCCAGGGAAATTTGACATGATCAAATTCCCTCCAAACTCGTGTTAACTATTAAAGGTGACATTATGCAAAATACGCTTCATGTTTTTCTAACGCTAATATGTGTCCCTAGTTTTTCTACAAACCCTCCATTTATGAGAAGAGTCCATCCTCTCCGTCTTTTTCCTGCTCTGATTATCAGTGAATGTGTGCTTAAACCGGCTGGCTGGAGATTTTCCCTTTGTGACATCACAAAGGGCAGTTACCCCTCCCCCAGGTGGGTGACACTCCCACAGCTAGGTGTTTGTTCTGCCCTCTGAGTCTGTTTTCTCATCGTAAACAATTGGGCATGGTGCAAGAAAGCCCTTCCAGAGAGGGGCGTGGTCAGACAGCTCATTTGCATTTAAAGCTACAGACACAGAAACAGCCTGTTCTGAGCAGGGCTGAAATCGAGGGGTTTATAGGCATGATCAAATACAGGATCAGAGTGGATTCATAACAAGAAACTTCACAGACATGTTTTGGGGAGCTCTAAGACTTATTTAAACTGGTTGAGAATAAGGATAATATGTTACCTTTAAAATTAATAAATATATGGGGAATATACAGGAGAAAGTTGTATGAACAAAGAATTAGGTCTGAAATGTAAACCACCACAACTTACTGAATGTAAATAAGTGTTTCCCCTACACCTCCAGAAACCCTTGAATCACACATTTACTAACCATTCGTCAATTGAATGTTTACTACCAAATTTTAAAACACATTTGGTGAACATGTCCTCTGTTGACCTTCAAATATCATTATTTGATAGTAATATGTGTAGTAGTTGGTTATAAATCCTTTTGGTGCAGAACCACAGATAATTGGACCATAGAAATACAACAACAGATTGGATGAGAGTCCCATCCAGAGTCAGCCAATCATAAACCAGGCCCAGTACACAACATGAGGAATGGCACACGGAGTCATCAACATCCCTCAATATCACAAAGTGTAAGAGCTGGTTTTGAAGGTTTAAAAAACAAAAACACTGCATATATAGATTCAAGATTCAAGATTCCAAAAACTTTATTGTCTATCACATTGTGACAGAAAATTACCTTTGTTGAGGCTCAGTAACGTAAAACATAAAACATAAAAAACATACAACATTCACATTAAGACTCCCATTAGGTCTTATATAACTAAAAGAACCCTAGATAGGTAAAAACAAATGCACAGCATTTTAAAAACATTCCTTATCTAGCCTTGTTTAAAATGCGTATTGCAGTGGGAATAAAAGAGTTTCTATAAGTTTTCTTTTTGGCTAGTGGTACTCTGAAACGACTGCCTGAGGGGAGCAGCTGGAACGAGTGGTGAAGGGGGTGTGAAGGGTCCTGAGTGATGCAGACTGCTTTCCTTTCTGCTGCTCGCATGTAAAGTTCTGACAGTTGGATCTGGGTGGTGCCGGTGATTTTTGTTGCATGTTTAATGATACCAGTGAGTTTTTTCTTGCATTTTTCGGTGAGAAAGTTGTACCAGGATATGATGTTAAATGTGAGGACTGATTCAATGAGTGACCGGTATACTGTTGTTAAAATGTCCTGTCTGACGTTAAAACTTTTTAGCCTCCTCAGGAGAAACATGCGCTGTTGTGCTTTTTTATAGATGCAGTCTGCATGCTGTGTGAAGGAGAGGTGGTGGTCGATCTCCGTGCCCAGGTATCTAAATAAGTTTACCTGTTCCACCACCTGCCCTTCCAGCATGAGCATCCCGGAGAGAGGGTGTGTCAGGTGTTCGGCGCCCCCCGCAACACAGCTCCTTGGTTTTAGTGACATTAAGCTCCAGTGAGCTGTTCTTAAACCAGAGGGCCATGGTGTTCACCTGCTGTCTGTATGTGTACAGGGAACACTCATCTGTCAGACAGGCTACCAGAGCCATGTCATCAGCATATTTAAACAGAGTCAGTCCATTGTCATCACAGGTTATGTCATTTGTATATATACATATATATATATATAATCATTTTTAAACTGATACTGTAACAGGAAGAAAAGGTGTCACAAACTTCAACTTAATAATACGAAATGATCACTATTATTCATGCCTTCAGATTTAAGAAGTTTTGCTGCTTCTGTCTGACTTGGTCTGTGGTGACCAGTAGCCATTAGTGGCTAGTAAACGTTAGCTAAATAACTTGTGCTTGTGTTGTGTTCTATTTGCCAATTTTCTGGATCATTGTTTGTTAGGTTAGCATGTTTTGTTTTACTGTGAAGCTACAAGTCTTTCCATAGTTATATCACAAACTTAAAACAAGAGGTTCACACATAAAATAAATGGAAACTAAATGTGTCATCTCGTATCGCACCTTCTGTAGTATCACTTTGAAAAGAGAGAACCCATATTTATATCATTATAAAGTTACATTTAAACAAAAGTATAATACTTGTCACTGGGAGGATTGCAGGTTGAAAGGCAGAAAGTACAAAGAGAGAAGCCAGCAGCCTCGCTGTGAGGCCTCTGCATGCTGCAGAGGGAACAGAGTGAGTGGGATGTCGGGGTGAGGCAGATTCAGCATGTGTGGGATGATGCTGGAGTATGGAGAAGCTGCAAGTGTGTGGTTGCTCTATAACCAACGATGAAAGACCGTAGTTGTGTAAGCCAGTGCGGAGGAGTGGAAACCTAGGAATAAAAATGGATGAATGTAGGAGCAGGATGCTGATTATATGGAGCAATCATTTATCATGTTCCTATATAACAAGCTTCAATGCTCTACATGCAGCACAGATCTAAAATGTTCAATCAGACAGGCAGTTACTTACATGAAGTCACTTACACAAAATGTAAACTAAGAGCTATAGTAGTTATGCTATTAAAAATTCAAACAAACAATCAGTGGCACTTTTTATTCGAATGATTAATTTTCTAAATTGAAGATCTCAAGAATTGTGTTCGTACAACTTCAAGCCTACATTTTCTACATGCATAGCTTTCCTGTTGGCATTGTTTCTATTGCTTACCACTCAGATCACAGGTCAAACTCTAGTTTCCACCTTATTACATCAGAGCTGTGCACAGAGTGACCTTTGGCAGTATGATAAGAGGAGGAGAAGGGGGGATAAGTATGTCTAGAAAATGGAAGGATGGGCGGTGGGAGGAATTTGTCTCTAATAATGGTTTATAAAAGGTACTGTGGGTGGATGGATGTGAGAGGAAACATGAAGCTTGTGATTTCCTGACTGAAAATGACACCTTGTGAATGAAAGCAGAGCATGTTTTACCTTTCCTGTAAGATACTAGACCATCAGCTAGAACAATGTCAGTCTGTTGGCCTTCTAGCTGAATTTGACTGAATGCATTTTTCTTTATAACAATTCTTACATGTTACATAAAATGCTCTTTGGAAGTGATGGGTATATTCAGCAGTTATTGATCACTTGAACCGAACATATTAGCTTAATGTGTCTGCTGTTGTCCCCCACACTGCTTCACTTGGACAAAGCTACATTAAAAGTGTGTAGAAATGTTATAAACTACAAACAAACTACATACATATGTCTCCACAGTTAGTGGCACAAATAGCCTCTACTTCTTGTTAGCCTAACATTTGCCACCTTTGTTACAGAATCATCACAGGGTTCAAGAGTCTATAGTTTGCACAGCTACAATGAATTCAACAGTCATACTATTGGTTATTAAGAAACATGACTTCATCTGCCCATTGCAACTTGAATGCTCAGCTAAGGGAAATGACTGTGCTCTCTGGAGACGTTCAGAACGAAACCAGAGTGCAAGAGGAAGGAAGGAAGCTCGTCACTGCCTCCTCCACCCTAAACTGGTGGCCGGGCCATAATGTAAGACACATCGCCTCCTCTGGTGTAACACTTCTAGAGGAATGAGCAAGAGGGAGGCTGCTGCGGGTAGCGAGCCTGCCTTTCTTTCTCCGCCTCTCTTCCTGCTCCTCCGGCTGCCGGCCGGAGCGAAGTAGCGCGCAACGCAGCTGAACCGCCGGCTTTATATACCGGGCTATTTTTAGCCCCTCGCGAGCCCACTATATTTAACCAATATGAGCTCATCGCCCGCCCAACCTGTCCAATGGGAAGAGAAGAAGCGGACGGGAGTTGTCCAATGGGAGGGAGCGACATGAGATAGGGGAGCGAGTTAAACAAGAGCCTATCGACTGAAGTGAAACAGGCAGCAAGCGAGGGAGGAAGGGACGAGGATAAGAAGAAAGACATCTCACTGTGCCGCCTTTTAAGTGTACCACATTTTCAATTTGAAGAATGAGTCTTTGTTGCTCACTATAGGCTATTTTGAATTTGCTAGCTGAAATTGTAAATATAAAAAGCTTTTTAAAAGGTGGCAATATATATTAACGTTAATGGACCGGCAAGTAAAAACAATAACAACATATCACTTTTTTTGTTTGGTAGCCTATTTTATTTTTTATATTATACTCCAGTGCTATATTCTGCCAAAGGTGAGCTGTGGTCATTCCCTCGGGTTTTCTGCACTTGTAAGCCGTGTTTCTTTGCTTGGTCTGCCTGCTCTGTTTACAGGTTCAGATCGGTTCAGATACTTTGAAGTCTGCAACACAAAGTTAAATGTCATGAAAGGTGACAAGTCTGTCCCCGCTTCACAGGTAACTACAGAGGGCCTGAATTTCTATGACATAGCCGAAGGTTTAGTCTACAATTAGCCTTTGTATTCCCTCCCAAATGCATTCTAATTTTTTTGTGTTTTTTTTTGTCCCAAAGCAGCTCATTATTAGTAAAATATATAATAACATTTGGATCACTAACGTAAGTAGATTTACATTAGCTCCTGCATTTGTTTGGCATATATAACCAGAATTAGGCTAATATATTAACATTGCTTATTGCTTGCAGTGTGTTGCATGGGTCAAAATTACACGTTTTGTTTACAGCATTCTTTAAGGAACTGAGATGGCTTGCAAGGACAGCAACAGGCCTACACTTGCAAAGTTTCAGTTGTCAAAGTGGTGTTTAAATATGACTTTACCCTCATTATACATTTAACATTGGTCACAAACAAACGTAAGTAGAATCAGGTTTGGATAAAAACCCTGTGTTGGAGGGCCACAAATAGCATAGGCTACAAAGGCTTACAAACATTTTTCCATAAGAATTGATAAGTTTTTTTTTCAGAATGAGGAGAGAGCAGACATTGCTGATATTTTTCAGAACAATGGGCTTCGAAAGACTATTTTATAGTAACTTAATATTTGTTGAGAATTTATAGGCCTACACAACAACAAAAGACTTGAACATTTGTGATAAGACGTTTGGAAGAAAATAAAACTGAATCCTCAGGTTTACTGTAGCTACTGTCTTTATGCTGGTTAACTGCATTTAGGGCACAGCAAAAGGTAACTCTGAAAAAGGCCTACTGCTCATAGACTGATTTTTTGAAATAGACGATCTTTGATGATGACTTTGGAGCTTTGGAGTGGTTGGACCGACTGCCCTGCCCCTGTCTGATGTGTATTATTTTGTTATGACTTTGGCCGTGACAAGGATTGCCCCGTGATTGTGAGTCATCCGTACACCCACCTATTCAGTTGTTTCCCTAAGTTTTATTTTTAGCTTCTTCGAACCGAAACACGACGCCCAATGCCCCATCCGTCTGTTTCTGGTGGGACAAGTGGTTGGAGGCTATCCACATGACACATTCCCCCCCCCCTTAAAAACACAAAGCTACTGAGTTGTGTTTCCCCGAGTTAACATAAAAAACACATGCCATTAAGCTTCCAAACTTTGATAACTTTTGGCGTAATGTTCTTTTTCTATTGTAAATGTACTGGCTAGCTACAGTTTGGCACTAAGCGCGTTCCCGACAGCCGCGCCCCCATACATAAGGTTCCAACACATCATGGCGGGAGCGCGCTGGACGGTCAGATTCACTCCCTCCATATAGGCTACTCCACCCTGTCATAAACCCCAACACATCTGTAAAACTTCTCAAGAAGTTCAAACCGAATCAAGCATCCTTAGAAATATTAATTGCTTAATGCAATGCACAGGCTCCAAATGCCTGAATTAATTTAGGCCTAAATAGCAATTTACGCCACCGAAGTATAACTCTTAACCTAAAGGCCTAATTTAAGTTACAACAGTTGCATTTACCATGGAAGAGAAAGTCATATTAATTCAAATTTACGAGCAAAAAAGTCACTAATCCCACACACGTATATTATCTACTGGCTAGATTTGGGTTATTGAGTGCTGAAAACCTAATCAGCCTATTGTGTGACAGCTGGAATACACTTCAACATTTAATTGTGTTCTTTATTCGGTTTATTTATGCTTTAAATGTATTAACAGCATATTCATTATCATACTGATAAGAAATAATCCCCATATTTCCTGTGCAGTTGGCTATGGCCTACTGAATTTGCAATCTCGCACTGACCTCTAGTGGTATAAAGTCGTCAATACATCCTACCTGGGTTTACAAGAATTTATTTTGGCTTCTTCTCTTCTTCATTGACACAGTCACTGTTAGTTTTCAGAGTGTGTTGTGAGCAAAGTTTGGTCCTTGTGTGCTGTTTAAGGAGACCTCTAATGTTAAAAGAAAAAAAAAGTAGTTTATATCGACTCTCGCGTGATTTCAGTGTTTTTCGAACAAGACACACCAAACAACGGGGAGAAACGTAAGATGGCAGCACAGTCTTACCTGTGGGAAGAAACCTTTTATTTCTTGACAACATTCAGTCAGAGAAACGATAACACTCACTGACCTTTACCCCGCTTTGGTAAGATTTAATTCCGTCTTTTTATTGAGTATACATTTCTCTAAATGTCTCAGTATAACTATAATACACGAGAATGTTGCTCTATACCCAAGTCGGTTACTATAGCTTTAAAAAAAGTTTTTAAGTGCGAGTCTTTAAGAGTCATGTCCCTACAAAATAACGGATATTTGTTTATTTGATTTAGCCTGGAGACATTTAATTTATGAGCTGTACCTGTTATTGTGTCAGTCAGCTATTTATGATAGCCTACAGGAATACTTCCTTTGAGTTCAGGTCCTTTTAAAGCCCCTCGTTGTAAAATTAAAGGTAAGGAGAAATAATTCAAGCTGATAATCATTAATGAATCCCATTGTTGGAGCCCTATGACTCAATTTACACTCTCAAAACATGACTTCTTTCAAGTAAACAGCAACCAATCCCTTTAAACAGCTGAATTGATGCTTTTTTGGCTGAATATCACTGACATACGTTTTTACTACCATTTAAGTCATGATGTGCCCAAATCACCACAGGCCCATCTATCATCATTAAGTTCAGTTCAGTTTGCTATGTGCATACAATCCAGGACCTCTCCACGGACAAAGATTAGAATTAGGATGGGGTGTAAAGAGCTCACATTGCTCTGTGATAGTATGCCGCCTTAGGAACGATTTAATCAGCTCTTAAATTCTTGGCCTTACTAAATCGACTATGGTTAATGGTAATGTGAAGTGGAAGCTCCCTATAAGGTTAAAACAACCCATCCACATAGTGCTAGGACAAAACACTTAAGAGCCAGGCCAGCAACTATTAAAGATGGTAGCACAAATCATCCATCATCTGTTGCATCAATCACTACAGAGTTCAGTGTCTCAGGAAGGAAAATCTTCTAAATCTGCTTACAGACTGTTCGCGTGGTGCTACATTAATCATTTTTTTATTGCCCAGCACCTGCATATGTTGTGTGCGCATTATGTGTGTCTCTAACACATACAGTGCCTGCTTCATCACCGTGTGGAAGAAGTCCCTGAGACAGGTGTAAAGCGTGCTGCTTACTTACTCAGCAGCAGGTGTTCTTTGTTTTTAGATTTTCTTTTTGCCTTTATTTGATAGGAACGTGGATAGAGTATAGGAAACAGGAGAGAGAGTGGGGAATGACATGTAGGAAAAGAGCCAAAAGCCGGACTCTCTCTCAGTCAATGAACACATTTTGGATGTAAAGGTGCCAGGAGAATACTACCTTCCTTTATGGATCGTGCCTTTAGGCAGACAGGACGGATTTATTACAGTCCTGCAGCAACAGACACCACATTTTGATTTCCTTTTTCCAGAGCGTTTCATTTCTTGAAATGTTGAGATGTTAGGAGAATTTCCAAAAATTTAACAAAAGTGCATCAATTATAAATTATTCTACAAGATACAAGATATAACCTAACTTTGTGGCAGCAGTTTGATAAAGGCTCTTTGCTTTGCAAGCATGACTATGCTTCTGAGCACAAAGCTTGGTCCATAAAGTCATGGTTGGTCGAGTTTAGTTCGGAGGAACTTGGCATTTGAAGAGCCCTGATCACAACCCCATTAAACGCCATTTAAAGGAATCAGTAAGTCTTTTGGCGGCTTTCTGTTCTAACTAAGTGCTTGACCACACAATTGCTCTTTTGATTGGATTGGCACAAATTGGCATAGATGCCCTCCAAATTGCTGCTAATGGGGGACGATTTCTAAATTGGTATCAGTTGTTTTAGAATGCACTGTACAACCCTCATCATGTAGGTGGGATGGACAGGTGTTCATTGACTTTTGGTTGTACAATTTGCAATGTGAATTAGTGACATTAGGGTCCATGTCAGCCGAAAAAGGGGACCTGAATCTCATGAATCCAATCAAACTGAACAACAAAGTGACAATGTGTGCTCATTAACTGCTCTATTCTCACTCAATCCATGAACGACTGGGAATGTGCATGAGTAGATGGGTGTAATTGTGTGTGTCTATGTGGTTTTGAAGACAATAGCAGCGGTAAGATCTGATAGCAGTAATGATCACAGCAGACAGAGCCCAGACACTAATTGACTAATTGACGTCACTTGTCAAAAGAAATCAGAGGCTTTTTTGTTTAAGTTAGCAGGGAGGTCACGAAGTGTAATTAACAAGCGACTTATTGGGTAAGATTGGCGAGGACCTTCTAATTATCCTTTCTAAAGGACACTTTAGGAGGTTGTAAGTCAGTTGTGTTTCTGGAGCAGAAAGTGACAAAACTGAGTTCCATCAATGGCCGTCTGACTTCTCCATTGTTTTCCCTTTGAATGTAATATAAGAGGCAACTAAGCAACATGGATCCCTTTTTGTTCTGTTGGCCATTGATCTGTACAACCCAAGGACATTCTGCTTCTATTTTAGTACTTGTGAAAGACTGACTGGTGAACATTTACGTTTGGCTGTGTGGTATAGGTCATGACTGAAGATGCTTACACAACTGCTGATTCTATAGCAGCCATTAGCTTGTAAATCACTGAACAAGAGGCAGACAGTTTTGACTCATGGACTCACATGTCCAAGTGATGATGGTCACTTCCTTTTTTTTCTGCTTTGTTGCAGAAGAATTATTGCAAAATGCCAAACCATTGAACTTATAACCTTTATACTTCAAGTTTTCTTAATAAGCTGAATTCAAAGGAGACATGAATATTCTTAAAGAACATCAGCATCTTGAAGTTCTGTTTGATGTATATAGCACATGAAGAAACCAATAGGACCGGACTGAAAGTGTTGTGAAGTCAATGCAGATTATAGAATCTGCCTTAGATAACACTTAAAAGATACATATCATGATAAAAAAATAACAATCAGAATCAAAGGAACATAGAAATTAAAATGAATTATAAGAGCCCACAAGACAGTGAAAAGGTAGACTTGAAAAATAAACTTAGAAATACGTTAAGAGTGGACGTACAAAATCAAATCACAGTGAAACGTTAATATCAACTGAAAGAGAAAAAAAGTTTGTCTATGAATTTGATATGTGATCCTCAAACGAAGAGCAGGACTTAATGTATGATTGGAGACTCTTCCAAAACCTGGCGGCAGCATAGTGAAAGCCATGACACCATTTGTTTTTAAGTGTTTTCTGTGAGGATGACCTTAAAGACCTTTGGGCGGGATAAAGAATGAGCAGAATGGTAATCTTTTGTTGGTCTGACAGTTTTCAATTGTTTCTATATTGTTGCTTCAACTGGTGAGGAACTCGGACACCCAAACACGATTAAATCTCATTTGTTTTTATTGAACTAAAGAAAATTCCTCATCATCCACTATCTGATTTAGTCAGTCGAAAAAAGTTGTTCAGCAGCAGGCACTGCTGATACCAGTATCACCTCAGTAAACTTTTGACTCATTCACATTCTATTAATGAAAGATAAAGCAAAGTGGTAGCATGTGTAATGGAAATAAAAAGACCCTGATATGAAGCTGGGATGGTGGTGGTATTAGCAGACATAGTTCCCCCTCCAGGAACGTCATCAACATAAATTCAAAACTAAATATGACAGTTGTATCTATGCTGTTTTTATTGTATTAGGCCACAAGAGGAACAGCACAGCAATGACAGGTAAGAAGGGAACGACCAGTACTTAGAGACCAACACAGTGAATGGTGGTAATGTTAATAATGGCAAATAGGACGGTTATAATAAAATAAATGTGTCTTAATGAGATTTAGCAAAAACATCTTCTTCAGGGGAAAGATAGTCTTACTGAGACACAAAGCAGGACTTTGACAACAGCAGTAACATTTAAACATTTTTAAAGGTTGATTTTGATGCCTTTATTTAGAGACAGGACAGTGGATAGAGTCAGAAATCAAGGAGAGAGAGAGAGAGTGGGGAATGACATGTGGGAAAGGAGCCACTGTTCAGGCTTGAACCCGGGCTGCCTGCTTGGAGGTCTACAGCCTCTGTACATAAGGCGCGTGCACTAACCACTCCGCCAACGACCGTTTAACAGTTAGATTTGAAAAGAAAAAATAGAGCCCGACTGATTATTTTGCCAGCCGATTATATTTGGTCGATATTAGCATATCCAGTGCCGATATTAGATAGATATGTGCCGATATTAGATAGATAGATAGATAGATAGATAGATAGATAGATAGATAGATAGATAGATAGATAGATAGATAGATAGATAGATAGATAGATAGATAGATAGATAGATAGGTAGGAACTTTATTAATTACGAGACGTATTTACCAGTTAAATAGCATTTCATTTGAGTTGAATTGTATTACACGGGTAGTTCTCTTTCTGGCTGTCACCAGCAGAGGGTGCTATATGGATTACAACAATCATTATCACTCTGCAGAGTGTCAAGCTCTGACGCACGTACATGCGCAGTTAACGTCCAGCTGAGTGACCATCTTGTCTTCGTTATAAATCTTTTCCACGAGTGCTTGATAACTGCATTTAAGGCATCAATGCAATAGATGTGTATATCTAAATCTATCTATCTCTACAGATCAAACATAGATCTAATAAAAGATATCGGCCGATATATCCGTATCAGATTTTTTCTTCCCTCAATATCGGTATCAGCACCAATAATCCCTTTTCGGTCGGGCCCTACTAAAAACATGAGCAGCATTTTGTTTAAGGGAACATAATTAAAGGGCCAGTGCCATGAATGAATGAGGAAAAATCTGTTCTTTATCTGCAAGGTGTTTACTTCCTCTTCTTTCGTTAAATTATTGAATAATAATTATTATTATTATGATATTTAATTTCCAGCCTAGACCAGACTTGTCCACCCAATGAATAATTATCCAATTAAAAGTTGTAAGGTTTGTGCTAATACCAGATTATAGGACATCTAGTCATATAATTCAAACTCTGGCTCATATTAAGAGAAGAAAAAACTCAACAGCAAACAAGTGTGGAGAATAAATCATTTAGCAATCTGAGATCTTTGAATATATACTTATTCATTTGCACGCAACCTAAATTCATTATTTATCTCGGGGAATGAATAAATTGTCCCCACTGGCCTGTGATTGAACTGG
This sequence comes from Tautogolabrus adspersus, assembly GCA_020745685.1. NCBI lineage: Eukaryota > Metazoa > Chordata > Actinopteri > Labriformes > Labridae > Tautogolabrus > Tautogolabrus adspersus. The sequence goes on along the minus strand of CM036547.1, from coordinate 8,131,725 downwards.
AGCTGGTGAAAAATTCAGCCGGCTCTGCCGAACCCCAGTGAGCGTCTATTTAATGAAAACAACCGAGCACGAAAGAGGACTCAGGCTTTAATAATTGCATTTGGGTTGGGACTGGAAATAGAGAAAATGATGAGGAAGAGGGAAGAAACTCAGGACGAGACTCCGGTTTTTTAGAACTGATGTTAAGATTCTACTTTTTACTTTTGAAACACTTTTTACACCGATTTATCTGGTTTATATCGTTTATATGTCTACATGTGCATCTATGTACTCAAGTTTACCTGTAGAGATGTACAGAACAACTTTACTAGTGTTTTCTTGTTGAATTCTCTTGATATTCCTGGTTTGCTTTGTCTTTTTGACCTTTTTTTTAATCAAAGGAAATAAAAAAACCCCACAAAGATTGAGCCCATGGGAAAAAGAGGGATAGAGAGGAAGTGAGAGAAACTGAGAAAATTAGAGTAAGAGGAATGGGAATACAGATGAAAGCTGATTTGTCCCTCTCATTTCCACTTTAACTAGGTTTTCCTGGAGTCCTGAATAGGCGTGCATGCCTGCAGTCGTGTGTATGCAGGGTGGCCACAATGATTGGGAATCCTTCTTCCTCCGCCTCCCTGAGAGAGAGAGAGAGAGAGAGAGGAGAGAAAGAGAGAGAGAGAGAGAGTAGTCACACGCGGAGAAGAGCGGGACGAGAGAAAGAACAGAAGAGAGCTGTCAAGCTGCGAGGGAGCAGCGGAGAGACGTCTTAGTTTTTTTCTTGGAATACGTTTCCCCGTCCATCTCTGAAGCCCACACACACTCTCTCTCTCTTAGACACACAGACACAAAGATATGAAACACACAAACACACAGATGGTAAAGTGTGTGTGAGTGCTTCTGATACTCTCTTACAAGGAGCGCTGAATTATTTTCAGGACCTGGACTCTTTCAAGCCTGACTCACTTGGACTGTAAGAGTCTATTCAGCATTTCTGTGACGCGGACTTGAACTCAAACTGGATTCAAACAGTGCAACACTTTGGACTTAAGTGTGTATCAGCACATCACCTGAATGCATCACTGAGATTTTGACTGAAACTGTTTTGACTCTTGTGAGTTCAGGAGAATTGAACTCACACGGTGTCTGTGCTCATGAGGAGGATGTATTGGCCGGTGACAGCGGTCCTGCTGGCCCACCTCGGGGCCACCTTAACAGGGGCGTGGAGAGCATCTCAACCAAGACTGCAGTTCACACACGCCGGTAAGATTAGCTTCTTTTCTTTCTTCTTCTGTTGTTAGTGTTTCAAGTGTTGCTTCACTCTCACCTTCTTACATCTGTCGTGCTTTTCTTCTTCACACACACACACAGACACACACACACACACACACACACACCCAAAGGAGGTGACAAGAATCATGCCCCAATTCTCATTATTCACTTTTTCTTGTGCCTCTCCTCTTGTTGCCCACACACTGTCTGGAGATAATGTGGGGAACAAATTATACCTTTGCCTCTACATGTCTGCCTTTTTGTTTCTCTCTGACACCGCCTCACTTTCTCCAGCTCTGCAATCAACTCTATAAAATTAATTTTCCTCCAGTTGTCAAGTTTGCCTGCCCATCACCACCACCACCACCACACTTTCTCCTCTCTCTCACTCTCAAGCTCTTTTTCAGAAGTAGCATCCTGTGTGTGGTTATCTTTTCACACCAACACTGTCATAATGTCAGAAGTTGTATTCCTAAAGTCAGCATTCAGCAATGGTTACAGCAGATGACTGTAAGGGCGGCTGTAAAGTGTATTAGGCAGCACAGGCAGCCCTGTTGCTTATTTCTTCTTATAAGACTGGAAAACTATGTGCAAACACCATTAGACCAAGTAGAGTAGGGCAGAGTTTAACAAGGAGGCCTCTCTGTATAGATGGATGTAGAGTTTAGATAACAAATTCATTATTCATCTTTTTCTTTTCATTTACCCTGAAAAAGTTCTTCAGACTTCTCAAGTTTTTTGCCCTGAACTTTTTTAAAGATTAAGATGTTTTTCCAGATCTTAAGTCTTGACTTGGTGAGTAAAAAGTAATCATTATAGATAAATGGACAAAAATAAGAATTTGGTTGTTGAAAAACTTGAATAATCTGTAAAAAAAAAAAGTGTAATTGGTTAAAATTAGGGCCCGACCGATATGGATTTTTGGGGCCGATACCGATATTTTATGGAGAGAAAAAATCTGATACCGATATATCAGCCGATATCTATCTTAGATCTATGTTCGATCTGAAGAGATAGATATAGATAAATACACATTTATTGCGTTGATCCCTCAAATGCAGTCATCAAACACTTATGGAAAAGATAATGAAGACAAAATGATCACTCAACTGGAAAGTAACTTCACATGTACGTGCATCACAGCTGGACACTCTGGAGAGTGATAATGTTTGTTGTAATCCAAATAGCGCCCTCTGCTGGTGAGAGAGAACTGCTGGTTTATTACAAAGTTACTCAAATGAAATGCTTTTTGACAGGTGAATAAATCTTTAAAGATCGGCGCATATCTGTGATAAAATGAGCCGATACCGATTGTCACTGGATATGCTAATATCGGCCTATATTATCGGCTGGCTGATGAATCGGTCAGGCTCTAGTTAAAATTGTTATTGTCAGTGTTTTTAATATCAATGCATGCAATCCAAATCAGATTAAAAAAAACACAATGATATCAGAAAGACTGCGCATGAGGCCATGTTTTTGCCCCGAGATCTATTTTCTGTGAAATTAAAATCTTCTGCCAACATTTATCAAGCTTCATTTAGGCCTCACTTCCGCAGGCAGACTCCCTGTCACAAAGTGACTGCCTGACAGCAAAACCGCCCTGTCAGGATTCAAAATCAATAGTCCATGTGTGTAAGCCTCAGTTGTGGCCAACAAAGAAATGATTATCTGATGGCAGAAATCCCAGATCCTCATCACCAGCAAATTAATTTTGCTCTGGCCCTGGGCCAATGAGTGCACCACAGTGAAATCCATGCAGCGGTTGGTAGAGAAAAAAACCTGCAGAAAGATACGCAGTACCACACACGTTTCTCCTCTTGAAGTAAAATACGCAATCACAGCTGACTTGTGAATTGGTATTAGCATGTATTTCACCTGCCTGTTGCTTCATGAACTTGTTAATAGCCGCCGTGCAGCATGTTGCATGAACACATGTTGCTGGATCAACATGCAAGCGGTGAACAAGGATCGCAGTTTGTCCTGCTACTGTGTTTATGCATGGTTGAATTTGGAGGCGAGGGTCCTCTGAGAGACTGAGGAGGTGCTGCATGAGCTGCTAGTTGTTGGTGTTTGTTGTAACGCTGTGGGAAAATCCACGCAGTGGGGAAAATACTGACAAATTGATGGACACTGTGTTTGACGCTCTCTGAGATGTAGTGAGGCAGTAAACCCCGCCAGTCTCAACAAACACGTTGAACTATGTGTTTGGTGTTTTGTTGTTTGGGTACAACAAACGTGGCCGACCAAGGCAACGAGACAGCAGAGATCTGCACCGTATAATTAACACAGGACTCGAGATTCTTTCTTTTACGTTCTCAGCTCTACTTACATCACACTCAAATGAAAAGCTTTTGAGTTCAGTTACAGTGAGATAAACTCTTCCCCCTTTAATCATGTTTACCAGAGACACTGTAGAATAAGAACTAACTGATTACACATTCTTACATAAGCCGAAACACAAAGGGTGTGTGATGTAGATGTGATAAGGCTTAAGTCGACCAATCGTGACCTAGAAAGTACAGAGAGAGAAACCTTGTTGGATTCTCCCAGGTGGGAATCTAGCTCTAATGAAATCTGAATGTGGAAATGTAAAGCACTTCTCAAGTAGCTGAGAATGTGTGCGTGTGTGTCAATGTGCCTGTATGTCCTTGACAATGTATGTGTATGTGGTTGCAGGTGCTTGAATGAATTGCTGCATTAGTGCGTTTTTCTGTTTAACTCACTTTGAAGATGAAGTGTGTTTGTGTGCGTGTGCGTGTGCGTGTGTGTGTGTGTGTGCTTCAAGCATCTCTGCCCACCTCAGTCTTTGTTGTGTGTTCTGCTGATGTGAATCATCATGTCTTAAAACAACAGGTTTTAGGTTTGTGCGTGTGTGATTTATTTTTACATCATAGAGAGAGATCAAACACCAAAATAAAATGTGTGATGTGTGTAAGGATTTTAATGGCTCCATGTCCACCGTCGTATTTGTTCTTTTTTTTTTTTCTATCTCTCTGTGGGAGCTCCATGCAGTGGTCATTTCCCTTCTCATCCCCACAGAGGGTTTATTTTCTCAGACAGTGGGAGATTGTTTTTTTTCTGTGAAACTGCTGTAATTACAAGAAGATTTCAGTTCAACTTAAACACTTTGTCCCCCGGGGTTGTTTGTCCGTTTAGAGAACCTGTACATTTTCTTTCCCTTCATCTATCAAGCTCACAA